>VMDR010000212.1:142152-328348 GCA_007922815.1 Macrotus californicus | reverse complement strand
ATAGGTTAGCTATCTCTTCGTCACTTAGTTGTATTTTTTCTGGAGCTTTGATCTGTTCTTTCATTTGGGCCATTGTTGTTGTCTTGGCGCGCCTGTTACGTAGTAAGGGGCGGAGCCTTAGGTGTTCACCAGGGCAGGGCGGCCACGTCGCTGCGTCGTGATGCTGTTTGTGGGGGAGGGGTCCGAGAGGGAACAATGGCGGCCGCTCCGCTCCCTGCCGGTTACCAGTCACCCTCCGCACTACCCACAGTCTAGCCGGGCCCCTCTGGTGCTGGCTCCGGCGCCGATCCCCGGCGGGAGGGCTGTGCACACTCCAGGACCCTGCGGGTCTCTCCAACGAGCTCTCCCATGAGGCTGGGAGTTTCTCCCGCTGCCGCTGCCTCAACCCCCACAGGAGTTTTCAATCAGAGGCTCTGAGGCTTCACCTCCCCGAGCCGGAACTCTGGGTTGCGGGGTCCGTCCCGCTCCCGAGCCGTTCCTCTTCGTTTATCCTCACGAGGAAGTGAGACGCCCGGTCCGAAGCCGCCACCTCTCCCGGCCAGCCGCGCCTTTCCCGGATCCGCCAGCCGCCGCCCCGCCGCGTGAGTCCTCTCCGCCCCTCCTACCGGTCTGGATGTATGTTTCTTAGTTTCTTGGTTGTCGGACTTCCATACGGTTCGATTTTGTCAGTTCTGGTTGTTTTTTGTTTTAAAATTTGTTGTTGTCCTTCTTTTGGTTGTGCGAGGAGGCACAGTGTGTCTACCTACGCCTCCATCTTGGCCGGAACTCCTTGAAATAATTTTTTAATGTGGTGTGAGCTAAGGGTCCGACTTCATTCTTTAGAGTTTAGGTCCATTTTCCCCAACACCATTTCACGAAAAGTCTCCTTTCCCCATTGAATTGTCTTGGCACCCTTGTCAAAAATCCTTTGACTGTGTGTGTGAGGGTTTATTTCTGGGCTCTCCATTCTATTCCATTGGAGAATGTGTCTGTCCTTATGCCAGTACCACACTGTTTTGGTCATTGTAGCTTTTGCTTTTTTTTTTTTTCTTTTTTACGATTCTAAGCTAAAACTTTTAAAATATATATGAAATACAGAATTTTCTAAGAAAATTAAAATGACAAGTATTATTTAAACAGATCAATATCCATGGAATAAGTGGGAAATGTTGTCCCCCAAAAAGGCAGAAGAGACTACATATTAAGAGCAACAGCCTTAAATTCCACTGTCCTTCCAACCCTGGCTAAGACCAACTCTGTATCTCCTCCAACTCTCCTCTGAGCTTGGCTGGAGAAAAATCACAATCAACCTCAAATAGGCCATGAACACTGCAAAGGAACTGCAGAATTATGTATTTCTTTTTAAAACAATGTATTTTATTGACTCTGCTATTATAGTTGTCCCATGCCCCCCATTTATTCCCCTCCACCTGCACACCCCCTCCCACCCACATTCCCACCCTTACTTCATGTCCATGGGTGGTGCATATAAGTTATCTGGCTTCTATATTTTCTATACTATTCTTAACCTCCCCCTATTTTGTATCTACCATTTATGCTTCTTATTCCCTGTACCTTTTCCCCCTCTCTCCCTACCCACTCCCCTGCTGATATCCCTCCATGTGATCTCCATTTCTGTGATTCTGTTCCTGTTCTAGTTGTTTGCTTAGTTTGTTTTTGTTTTAGGTTCGGTTGTGAGTTTGTTGTTATTTTACTGTTCATATTTTTAATCTTTTTTTTCTTAGATAAGTCCGTTTAACATTTCATATAAGAAGGGCTTGGTGATGATGAACTCCTTGAACTTGACCTTATCTGGGAAGCACTTTATCTGCCCTCCCATTCTAAATGATAGCTTGGCTGGATAGAGTCATCTTGGATGTAGGTCCTTGCCTTTCATGACTTGGAATACTTCTTTCCAGGCCCTTCTTGCCTGTAAGGTTTCTTTTGAGAAATCAGCTGAGTCTTATGGGCACTCCATTATAGGTAACTGTCTCTTTTCCTCTTGCTGCTTTTAAGATTCTCTCCTTATCTTTAATCTTGGGTAATGTGACTATGATGTGCCTTGGTGTGTTCCTTCTTGGGTCCAACTTCTTTGGGATTCTCTGAGCTTCCTGAACTTCCTAGAAGTCCATTTCTTTTGCTAGATTGGGGAAGTTCTCCATTATGTTTTCAAATAAGTTTTCAGTTTCTTGCTCTTCCTCTTCTTCTTCTGGCACCCCTATGATTTGGATGTTGGAACGTTTAAAGATGTCCTGGAGGTTCCTAAGCCTCTGCTCATTGTTTTTTTTTTAATTTTATTTTTTAATTTTTTAAAAAATTACTTTATTGTTGTTCATTTACAGTCGTCTGCATTTTCCCCCCTCTACTCCCCCACAACCCCAGCCAATCCCACCCTCTGCTCATTGTTTTGAATTCTTGTTTCTTCATTGTGTTCTGGTTGAATGTTTCTTTCTTCCTTCTGGTCCGCACCATTGATTTAAGTCCTGGTTTCCTTCCCTTCACTGTTGGTTCCTTGTACATTTTCCTTTATTTCACTTAGCATAGCCTCCATTTTCTCATCTAATTTGCGACCATATTCAACTAATTCTGTGAGCATCCTGATTACCAGTGTTTTGAACTGTGCATCTGATAGGTTGGCTATCTCGTCACTTAGTTGTATTTTTTTCTGGAGCTTTGATCTGTCCTTTCATTTGGGCCATTTTTTTTTTTTTTTTGGTCTCGGTGCGCCTGTTACGTAGTAAGGGGTGGGGCCTTAGATGTTCACCAGGGCTGGGCAACCCACGTCGATGCGTTTTGACGCTGTACGTAGGAGAGGGGTCTGAGGGAACAGTGATGCTTGCTCCGCTCTCTCCCGTTTTCAGTCACTTCTCCCACTACCTGCAATCAAGTTGGGCCCTCCTGGTGCTGATTCCCAGGTGGGTGGGCTTGTGTATGTTCTAGGACTCTGTGGGTCTCTCCAATGAACTCTCCTGTGAGGCTGGGAGTTTTTTCTGCCGCAATCCCCACAGGTGTTTTCAATCAGAGGTTTGAGGCTTTATCGTCCACAGTGGAACTCTGGGTTGTGGATCTGTCTCGATCCCTACTTGTTCCTCCCAGTTTATCTGCATGGGAATGTGGGACTGCCCATGCTGCAATCCCCCACCTTGCCAGGTCCGCCAGCTGCCGCCTCGCCAGGAGTTCTCTCCAGCCAGCTGCCTGTCTCCACCCCTCCTACTAGTCTGGATGAATGTTTCTTCTTTAATTCCTTGGTTGGTGGACTTCCATACAGTTCGATTTTCTGTAAGTTCTGGTTGGTTTTCATTTTTAAATTTTTTGTTGTCCTTCTTTTGGTTGTGTGGGGAGGCACAGTGTGTCTACCTACGCCTCCATCTTGGCCCACTTTTGGTTTTTAAATCAGGAAGTGTGAATCCTTCAACTTTCTTTTTTTCAAGATTATTTTCATTATTTGAGGACCTTGCAATTCCATATGAATTTTCAGATTGGCTTTCTGTTTCTACACAAAAAGATCATTGGAATTTTGATAGAGATTTTATAGATCACTTTGATTAGTGTTGTCATCTTAATATTATTAAGTCATCTAATCCATGAACACAGATGCCTTTCATTCATTTAGGTCATCTTTTATTTTTGCAATGTTTTGTAGTTTTTAGTGTACAAGTCTTTCTCTTTCACCTCTTTGGTTAGATTTATTCCTAGGTGTTCTACTCTTTCGGATGTTATTGTGGATGGAGTTGTTTCATGAATTTCTTTTTCCGATTGCTCATTGTTAGTGTGTAAAAACATATCTGATTTTTGTGTGTTGACCTTGTACCCTGCCATTTTGCTGAATTAGTTTATTAACTACAGCAGTGATTTTGTGGACCACTGGAGTTTTCTACAGTCATGCACGACATGATGTTTTGTCAGTGATGGACCACATATACAACAGTGGCCTCAAAACTTCATAACGGAGCTGAAAAGCTCGTCAGTTGGTGACGTCACCGCGCAATGCAGTGCTCAGTGTCAGTGGTGACACTGGTGCAAACACACCTGTGATGACAGGCATGTAGAAGGATGGAAGATACAGTGATATTAAGTACATCATTCTTCATCATAATGACTATGTTACTGGCTTATGTATTTGTTATACTATATATTTTATCATTGTTTTAGAGTTTTTCAACTTATAAAATAAAAAGTTGGCTGGAAAACAGTATGTTGTGTGATGCTGGCAGCCGCAGCCTCTCCCATCCTGTGTTCGCTGGTCTGATTGCATAATCTTCTCTTGAGCTTGAGTCCACCTGTTTGTTTCGTGTAGTAACACGTTCCACGTTTGTAGCCTAGGAGCAGCAGGTCCTGCCACAGGGCCTGGATGTGTAGACAGCTATGCCGTGTGGGTTTGTGTCCACATCACAGCCAACAAAGTTGCCTAGTGGCTCGTTTCTCAGAAAGTGACCCATTGTTAAGCCGTGCATCCTTGTACACAGGATCACGTCCTATGAGTGGGGACAGTTTTACCTCAGGTGAACAGCAATGGTAAAAGCAGGCGTCCTTGTCTCAGTCCTGAGTGGATTAGCTGTGGATTTCTCATGAACGCCTTTTATTATGTGGAAGGGTGTCGGATTTTGTCCGATGCTTTCTCCGTGTCAGGTAAGGTGGTCGTGCCATTCTGCGCTGTAATGTGGTGTGGGAGTCAACTGGCTTTCCTGCTGAACCACTCTGGCTTCCTAGGGCGATGCCCTCTTGGCCATGGTGGGACCCTCCCAGCATGTTGTTAGGCTTGTTTTGCATCTGTAGTCATAAAGGATGTTGGTGTCTTTGTCTGAAGTTGACAGGGTAACACAGGCGTCATCGGATGAGCTAGGAAGTGTTTTTAAGAGAGTTTGAGAATTGGTGTTCATTCTTTAAATTCTTGGTAAAATTCAGTAATGAAGCCTTCTGGTCCAGTATTTTTCTCTGCTGGGAGGTTTTAGATTACTGATTCAATCCCTTTGTTATAGATCCTTTCAAATTTTTTACTTTTTCCCAAGTCACTTTTAGTAGTTTCTTTGTCTCTAGGAATTTGCCCATTTCATGTATCTAATCTATTTGCATATAGTTGATCATAGCACTCTGTTATATTTTTATTTCTGTAAGGTTGATAGTAATGCCCTTACTTTTTAAAATTTCAGTTATTTGCTCTGACCGGTGTGGCTCAGGTGGTTGAGCAACAGTGACACAAAGCCAAAGGTCACCAGTTCGATTCCTGGTCAGGGCACATGCCTGGGTTGTGGGCCTGATCCCTGGCTGGGGTGCGTGTGAAAGACAACTGATTGATGTTTCCCTCACACATCTGTTTCTCTCTCTCTCCCTTTCTTCCCGTTTCTCTAAAAGTAAATACAATCTTTAAAAATTTTAGTTGTTTGCATTTTCTCTGCCAGTCAAGCTAAAGGTCTGCCAATTTCGTTGATTGGGAGTTTTGAAGGTTGATTTGCTGATACATTGAGTTTCACTTTACCTAGTGGCTCTGGAACTGAACCCCCAAGAATGACAGTCTCATCTGAGCAGAGCTGAGGGGAGCACGTGCATGGCCCCAGCAGGTGCCAAAAATGCACTTAATCACCTTTGAGTGAAAAGCCATCTCGGCAACGGAGACGCTATAAGCCCCTTTGGCATGATGAAGGCTCGCAGACACCCCGCCTCACATGTGACGTGAGTTCTCCCAGGGCTGGGCCCTATGGCCAGGCCCAGGGGGTCATGCAGGCACAGCCACTATCTGGTGGAGGGTGCCTTGGTGTCTAGGGTCCCGAGTCTCACGTTCCTGGGAGACAGCAGTGGTACAGGTGGTCCAACACAGGCATGTTCACCTGAGTTTGGTACACTTTCAGTTTCCAACAGACTCTGTGCTTCCTATCAAGTTGGGTAGAGGGGTCTCACCTACAGGCCCCTGTACCCCAGGTGGGTGATCTCGGAAGGAATGTGCCCCCATCCTCCCAGACTCGGCTGTTTGGAGGGAGGGTGAGCTGATGCCCCCTTGCCCCCTGCCTCATGTCCCTGAATACCCCTCCCGTTCTAGAAATTTCTCTAGGGCTGACCAAGAAACAGCAGATTCTCATGAGGCTGGAGTGAGGGCAATGTCAGGAGTAGCAGATGTGAACATGTTTGGGCCTTTTTCTGTCATTAAGTGGACGGTTTATCCAGCAAACCTGTACTGGGTGCCACTTGGCACAGAGGATCAGGCCAAGATCCCCACCAGCCTAGAGTATGACTAGGAGCAGCCTGGGTCCAGCAAAGGCAGGGTGGGGCAGTGCTGAGGGATGTGGGTCCCCAAGGCCTGACCCGCTGGCGGGTGTGAGGAATGGCTGAGGTAATGGGCAGCAACCCGAGTCATGCTCAGGGAGGTGGTGCTGGGGGAGGCTCCTGAGGGAAGGAGGGGTTCGGACTGACTCACCTTGATGGGAAGTGGGTCTTGAGTGGCCTCGGGAGAAGCTCCAAAGGCTTCTACCAGATTGGTGGGTGTGGGGGGACACCCGAGCCTCTGAAAGGAGAGGCTGTGGGGGAAACAGATCTGATGGGTCCTCCTGTGTCAGAAGGTAGAGCCTCACTCCAACCACTGACCCCTCACAGCCTGGCCCTGGAGTGACCTGTGAGGCCCAGGTGAGTGGGTGTTTGTCTTGTTCCAAGATGGGGACGGGCTGTTTGGTTCCTGAGGGCTCTTGAGCCAAGGGGCTGCCTGTGACACTGCCGCTGGCTCTGGCCTTGTCCGCTGGCCTAACCATGCCTTCCTGTGCATGTCGTAGGGGGCCCTGGAGGCTTTGGGGACAAGGCTGGATGGAGACCCTGAGAGTTCAGTCAACCATGCTGGGTCATAGGGGCCTCCCCTGTCCAGCCCCAGGTGGCAGTGAGCCCAGGGGCCGAGTGAGAGGATGGAGGGAGCCATCATGGCTCCTGGCAGGGAGGCACCTGAGGTTCTGGGCAGGGGTGTGGAGCCCCACTGGAGCCAAGGGGCAGGGTCTCTTCAGGCTCTCTGGTGCCCCACCCATTGGCAGAGCCCCCAGGACGGGCTGCCCAGGCGGTGGCTGGTGGTTGGTTGCCACAGGCAGACCCGCTGGCTCCAGGCTCCGTGTCTGAGGCCCAGCCTGCCCTGCTACAGACACAGGGTGCCTGTTTCCCATGAGCAGGAACACGGCCCCTCTGTTGGCGCCTGGGCTGCCCTCCCAGTGGGGAGGGGGGGGGTGGTCTGTTCCACACAGACTTGCACTTGTACCCACCTCATCACAGCCTCTTGGCCTGACCCACCTCTCTGGGGCCCTCCGCAGTATGGCCAGGTTCCCTGGACCGTCAGGGGTGAGGCGGGAGGAAGGGGTGGGTGGCCATCCCCGCTGGCACTTGCCAGGCCAGGAGAAGGGAGGGCTGCCTGGCACCCCCTGGCCTGCTGTCCCCTGGGTGGGGCTGGATCCAACCCCCTCAAGAACCCTCAGCCTGGCTGGCCGGGGTTACAGTGGTGCTATGGGTGCTTGGCTTATCTGGCGGGACACCACCCCTCACTTACAACTCCCGTTAGGCAGTGAGGGTTCTGGGCTGCACCCTGGATCTCACTGCAGTGGGGCTCCAGGCTCGCCCAGCAAGAAATAATTAATGCAGCTTACCTTCTGACAAATGAGCCTCAGAACTGCCACTGTGGGGACCCCTGCCACCCAGGCTGAGGCTGAGCACTCTGCTGTCCCCTCACCCAGCAGGTCAGGGAGCAGGAGGCTCTGTAGTGTGTGACTGGGGGACCTGGCCACAAAGGAGAGTGGGGAGGTACTTTGCTCAGGGTCCGGTGGGGGCAGCCCACCCAAGGGGGGCAGAAACGGCATCTGCACGCTGGTCACTAGGGAGGAAAGCAGGGCCCAGGCCAGCCTGGAGGGGTGTGTGTGGAGTTTGTGGGGGTTCTGAGGAGGAAGCGGGCATGAGGGGGACTGGGAGCCTTGGCTCCTCCCAGTCTCAGCCCCCCACCGCCCCGATGTGCAGAGGAGAGGCAGAGACTCCGGTCTTCCTCCCCAGGCACACTGCAGGGCTGCGCTGCTGGGGGCAAGGGCCTGGCTGTGGGGCTCGAGTGGGCTCCCCCATTCCCAGCCGGGCCGAGGCCGATGGGAGGAACTGAGGCTCTGTGTAATGGGTGCTGGTGGTCCAGATCAACCAGAGCTCTCTTGGGACACCTGGTCCCATCTAGGGGGGGCCTGGTGACAAGATGACTAGAGATGTGGTGGGGCTGAGGACTTTCTGACTTGCCTGGGACCAATTGTGGGAGATGAGAAAAACATGTCCTGAATGGTGTGGCTCAGTGGATTGAGCATTGGCAAACCAAAGGGTCGCCAGTTCGATTCCCAGTCAGGGCACATGCCTGGGTTGCAGGCTAGCCAGTAGGGGGTGCATGAGAGGCAACCACACATGGATGTTTCTCTCCCTCTCTTTCTGCCCCCCTTTCCCTCTCTAAAAAATAAATAAAATCAAATCTTAAAAAAAATAAAGCAGATGACCACTCAGGACCCCAGCAGAACCCCAATGCCACCTCGCCTCCTGGTTTCCTTTCCTGGACGTCAGAGTGCAGGTGGTGGTGCTGGGGTGCCACTGTCTTCCCACTTTATTGCTCAGGGAACAGGGCCTGGGCCCCTCTGTTCCAGTTCTGGGTACGGCCACTCCCGTGATCTAAAGTAGTCCTTCAGGTCCCGGAGGCTGAGCGGAGGAAAGTAGGGACCAATCCTCTTCCGGATCCACCACTTGCCATCTGCAGCGTGCAGGCCCCCGGGGCGGCTGAACTTGTACCTGTAGTGCTCTCCCCTGACCCACCTGCAGGGAGGGTGGGCGTCAGCCTGCAGCCCTGCCCAGAGCAGCAGCCGCTGCCTGCTGAGGCTTGGCTTCT
This sequence comes from Macrotus californicus, assembly GCA_007922815.1. Taxonomy (NCBI): domain Eukaryota; kingdom Metazoa; phylum Chordata; class Mammalia; order Chiroptera; family Phyllostomidae; genus Macrotus; species Macrotus californicus. The sequence goes on along the minus strand of VMDR010000212.1, from coordinate 319,506 downwards.
CAGGGGGCCCTAGGCTCAGGGCCCCAGGTTTGCACTCTAGGAGGGGCTGTGTGTCTGTCCAGGCACTTCTTGGGGTGGGGTGGAGAGAGGCTGCTCAGGGAAGCCAGAGGGGCCCATGAGGAACCCCCATCACAACCAGGCCCTGGACAAGGTGACGCGGGGCAGCAGGACTCCAGAAAAGGAGACCCCATGGTATCTAACTCCAGGAAGGCTGAGTGCTCAGCGGCAGGCTTCCAGAGCCCAGCAGGACTGAAGGCCAGGACTTGCTGTAGGGCGGCCCACCCCTCCCCCAGAAGCCCATGTCCTTTCAGCAGGTGATTGGTGTTGGTGAAAGGGGGTCACCTGAGGGCCTCTGCACCCCAGCACATTTCCAGGAGATGGGGGCCTGGCCCCCAGAGCACATTCTGCATTTGGGGGAGCAGCCCTGAGACAGCTGAGGCCACAGTTGGTGGGGTCCCATGTGGGAGAAGAATCTTACCTGGGGGGGGCCCTGTCCGCAAAGGGGTTAAGGGCCAGCAGGGACAAAGCCTCGGCGTCGTTGGCTAGGAGCTTGCCTGCCAGGTGGATGACCCACTCATGGTGCTCGTAGGTCTGGGGGCAAAAAGAAGAGGGGTGCTTGGGCCACTGCCTCTGGGTTGGCACTGGGCGCCTGCAGGACAAGGCCACAAGCCTGAGCCCTGTTGTGGGCAGGAGCTGTGGGGGTGTGGCCCCCAAGGGTCCACAGGAGAGGGTGTGCTCTTGGACTGCTCCCTCCAGAGGGCGCTGCCGTGCCACTCCCCACAGCAGTCTGTTGAGATTGAAGTGTGGTCAGGGGGACGCCCTTGGCGCCCAGGCCCCATTGCTTTGGTTTGGGTTCCCCTCTGGAGGGGCTGCCAGCTTCCATTCTCATCTGCTGGCCAGATGTCCACACGAACCGTTCATTCATGTGCCTGGTCTCCTGCCCCACTGTTCTGTCCCTGGGTAACTCGGATGCAGTGGGCACAGGGCCCACTCATGCCAGCTCACCTCCTGGCTTTGTCACCTGGCAGCCCTGGGCTTTCAGGCAAGTGACGGAGCCTTCCTGAGGCTGTGACAATGGGCGAGATGGGTCAGCGGGAGATGCAACACCTCCAGGCTCTCTCTGGCCCAAGCTACCTCTCTGAATGTTGGCTGCCCCGGCATCGGCCACGCCTGTCTTGTCATTTCTGGTAGAAGGCTTTTGAGAGGCTGACTGTGGTGCCTGGTCCTCTGCAAGGGTATCCGAGGGTGGCCCCTGGGGACCCATGCCTGGGGGAGCCACTGCTGTCCAGAGGCAGAGCCTGTGTATGGTATACCACAGGGCAAGACCTGGAAAAAAGCCCGGCCTTGGAGCCCCCGCCATAGCCAGGTGTTTGCCTGGGTCTAGGCTGCTCCGGGAGCGAGACTCAGCCTCTGGGAGGGTGGGACCCTGGGACAGTGCTGTCATACGCTGCTGCCTGGTCCCGGATCTCAGGTGGCACGTTCTGGTTTGTTCCTCAGTAGCTGAGCAGTGAAGTGAGTTCTGCCTCAAGGGCTGGGACTAGGAACTGTCTCGCAACTGACGCCCCATTAGCCTGACCTTCTGTCCTCAAGGGCCCAGGTGTGTTGTGTGAGGCTGGTCACAGAGTGGGCTGAGTGAGCACCCACAGCCGAGTTCTGCGAAGGCTGTAATGTTGTTTCTAGTGGGGTCTGTCTGGTCTCATCCCCCACCTGCCTCTCCCACTGGCCCTGTAGCAGGTGTTTCCAGGGCCCCAGGTGTCCCTCCTGCGGGTACCACAGCCTTGGGGATGTCGAAGTGACTGGAGCCCGAGTCCACCGTGAGTACTCAGATGTGCGAGGCTGAGGGGGCAGTGGGGCAGGAGGAGGAGAGGGCCCTTACCTGGAAGGCAGCAAACCACATGAGCCAATCGAGGCGGTGGTGGTAGGGGGAGATGAGGCATGGCCGTCTCCTCAGGTCGCCTGGCTTGCACTTGAACTCGTAGTCCTCCCACACGGTGTCCGGTGCGCTGGCGTTGGGACTGGCTGTGCCCTGCAAGATGACCTCTGTCCGCTCCCTGGTGATGCTGTGGAGGAGACGGAGTCAGTGTGGGCCGGGCCCCGGGCAATTGCAGGCAGGGCAGCGGCGCCTCTCCACCCGGCTCCCCGCCCTGGTCAGACCAGGGTGAGGCTGCGGCTGCGGGTAGAGCAGGAGCAGGTGGGGGCTGGCCCTGGGGTCGGACTGAGACTGCCCACCTGGCTGGTCAGGGTCGGGTCTTACACGTGGTGAACAAGGAGAGACCACACCCAGGCTGGAGTCAGCCTGGATGGGAACCCCTGGGCAACGTAGAGTACCTTCCAAAGGCTCCGTATGTGTTGACGATTCTGAGGGGGTTGAAGGAGCTGTTCATGACCTGCTTGGGGCTCAGCAAGTTGAGGACTACAGGGATGCTGAGCCAGGCGACCAGGATGCCCAGTGCCAGGTTGGCCACCTGTCGCACCACACAGCCTGCACCCAGAGAGAGAACCAGTCGGTAAGCTTCTGCCCCCCTGGGCCCAGCCCCCAACCACAGGGAGGAGCTGAGGCCACCCCCACCCCTCAGCTGGCCCCCCAGACCTGGTCTCTGTCTGGCCCCGTGCACTGGCCCCCTACCTGGGATTCTGGGAAGGGGCCTCTGCACACAACATCCATTTTCCTCCAGCTAAGGATACCTTCTGAGGCTGATGGGAAAACTGAGTCATGACAACTGCCCCCATGAGGTGGGCCTGGTTGTTACTAAATAAGAATGGGCCAGCACCTCCAGGGACCAGCTGTCTTGGGTCCAGGAATAAAAGCCTTGTGTTCATGTCCCCAGGTGTCCACCTACCGAATGTCAGCGTAGGTTGGGCCTCCCGGGCTTTCTCCTTCTGCATCTTTAGGACTTGGTCCTTGAGGCCACCAGGCCCAGAGGGAAATAAGAACCCTATAGAGGCGTCATCGAAGCAGGCGACACTGGGAACAATGGTCAGCCAGTTCAGGAAGCTCAGGTTCCCGCTAACAATGAGGACGACCTGTGGGACAGAGCAGAGGATGGCTGCCCCACCCAAAACTCGGGGCTTGGGGTGCTCCTGTGGGTGGCAGCCTGGCTGTCCCCTCCAGCTGCCTGTGTCCCACACACTCCACTGCCACATAGCAACTCAGCAGTGGCTCACTTATCCCACTCAGAGGTGCTGGGGATGAGGGTTCCCGTTCTCCCCAGAAGCACACGTGGGTGCGCATGCCACTGCCTGAGGGATCGGGGTGGCAGGAGGCCGTGGCCCATGTCGCACACATGTCCTTCCTAGATGTCTGCCCCAAGGACGTGCCCTGAATGATCTCGAAGGCAGATTCTTCCCAGAGCCTCCAGCGAGGCCCCACCTGCTGACCCCTCAATTCCAGCCTCTGAGACTCTGCTCGAGCCCGCAGCCAAGGCCACCCAAGTTTAAGTGTGTGCCGTTTGACGCTGTGGTGTGTGCTGTGGCAGCTGTGATGGTGGTTACTGATCGACACAGGCCCAGGTAGGACCCTGTGGCATGTGCCCCTGCCCTGGGAAGGGGCTCTCCCACCTTAGGTGGGAGGTGGGCGGGCTTCCGCTGCTCCCCTATTGAGGGCGGGGATGACGGTGGTGCACTCGCCTGTCTGTCTGCTGCCCTGTCCCCCACACCCTAGTGCCCACATATGAGGCTGCCCCAGGCCTGGGCATCCCCTGGGATGGGGCTGGCAGGTTCCTGGCAACCCGTGGGCACAGAGCTACACTTGGATGCGGCTTAGATGGAACCCGCCTCCTTTACAGGGGCCACGGGAAAAGGACCAGTCCAGGAAGCCCAAATGTGCCTGGTGAGAAACTGGCATGTCCCCCAAATCCCACTGGAAATGGTGACCAGGGAGGTGAAGCTGCCGTGTCTGGACCCACCAAGCTCATCTCTGTGGCGCTGGCACTGACGTGGTGGTCCGGAGAGGTTTCCAATGAGAATCACCCCCAAAGGGACAGAGGCTCTGGCTGTCAGCACTGAGGTCACAAACAGGTGTGAGGCTGACAGCACGGGGCTTTCCCACATACCCAGCCTGTCTCAGAGGACTGCGTGCTGGAGCTGCCTCCCAGCCAGAAGTCTGGGAAGTTCCTTCTGGCAGGGCACGTTTGTAAATTGCCGTAGAGACTCGAGAATAGCACCTTTAGCCTGATCATGCCCTGTTGCTGGGTGGCGGTGGCGGGAAACAGGGAGTGAATGGTCTTCCCTTGAAGGGAGGGGAGGCCTCTGGGTTCATGGCCTATCCATGTGCCCCAGACAAAGGCCTCTGCTCTCCAAGCCCCCAGGGACCCGCAGGGCCTGCCGAGCATAGAGCTTCCTTGGGAAGGAGGACTCCAAATGACCACAGTGGGTGACAGGCTGGGAGGTGGGGAGGCCTCAGGCCCCACTGGCCTATGTGTTAGGATGCAGCAGGGACACAACCCCCTACCTCTGGAGAGCCCAGCCTGCAAGGACGGCGGCCCCAGTAAGGGCAGGTCTGACTGTGGTGGCAGGAGGTCCCAGCCCACTAGGGATGCCCCCAGGCCAGGCCGATGCCCCTGGAATGTGAGCTCCCTGGGGACCATGGGTATCCTGGAATGCAGGGTAGTGTGGCAGACAGTGGTGGCTGGAGGCAGGGGAGTGACGTGACCACAGAAAACACTCTCACGGTGCAAACGGGACGCTGCAGATGCCACAGGGACGGCAGCCGGAGGGATCAATGTGACGTGGGTGTGGACATCTTCCTTCCTCCTTTTTGAGTCCATTTTATGATGCATGAACGATAAAATGCACCCATCTTTAGCATATAGTGCAATGGCTTTTGACGGCTTTACTTCTGTGTAAATGACCACAAAAGCCAGAACTTCCACCCCCGGAAAGTTCCCTGGTGCCTGTTTGTGCCAACCCCTTCCCCCAACCCTGACATCTCTGAACTGACTTCTGTCGTGTCCCATTACTCTGCCTGTTCCAGAGCTTGGTCCCGGGCTCAGAGCCTCCCACCCCCACTGAGGGACACAGGCGGCGTCTGCCGATCCTCTGATGAGTGTCGGTGCCCCCAGGTCTGGACTACTACGAGTCCAGTTTACATGAATATTTATGCAGAGGTGTTGACTAGTTTGGCTCATGTGGCCGTCGGGACACCCTCCACCCGTCTGGCCTGTGAGAGAAGCCTGCTGGTTTTACCAGGCTCCCTGTCAGCAGCAGCCTTGAGGGGTCTCTTCCTGCGCTGCCGACCTTCACGCGCTCTCTGGGCAGCACTCGTTCCATTTTCTTCCCATTGAAAAAGCCAGACAACTGGCTGGGTCCTTGGGCTGTGAGCGTCCTTTGTCCGACACGCGCATGTCGTGATTATTTTCTGCCGGCGATAGCCCGCCCTTTCGTTCTTGTTACGGCATCTTTGGAAAAGATGGAGTTTTACTTTTCTGTGAAGTCCAAGTTATCAATTTTTTCAAATCTAAGAAACCTTTGCCTACCCCACGGTCATAAAGATCTTCTGAAAGGCTGGAGGCGGAGCTCTGATCCCTCTGGGTGAGCGTTCATCTGCAGTGTGAGGTGAGGCTGAGAACAACTCTCTCCTTGTGGAGACTTGGCATGGCGTCCATCAGCCAGCTCAGGGGGAGAGGAAGGTGGTGCGAGGGTGGGTGGGGCCAGGCCCGCAGGAGTCCCAAGTGCTGGGACAAGCAGAAAAGTGGCCACACCTTCCAGGAGTAGGGATGAGCTGAAGCAAGCGGATGACTGGGCCATTGAGGGAATGGGGTGGGTCTGCGGTGGCCCCAGTTAAAGTGTTTGCAGGAAAATGAGCTGTTTGCAGAGCCCGGGCCTCTGAAAGGAGGAAGCAGGAGCCCGGAGCCCGAGGAGGAGCCGAGTAGGCCAAGGATCACATGGAACGAGGGAGAGACAGACAGGCGTGGAACCGAGGAGCAGAGCATGGGCACCTGTACGTGAGAATGGCCAGGTAGACACTCTCCAGAAGGGACTTGAGAAAAAGATGAAACGAGAGCAAGTAAACAGAACCCGCAATGAAAATGGTAAAATCACCACAGAAACAAGAGGAACAAAAAGGGAATTTCATGAAGTCCAACTCGTACGCACCTGCACACCTAACCACATGGGCACGTTTCTGAAAGAAACGAGACCCTGACGAGCCAACAGTCACTGAACAGGCGGAGCCTCGCTTCCCACCCAGGCAACTTGACAGGTGTGTCTACGGAGCCTGGGGAGCAGGCGCCCGGCTGGCACTGTCACTGCAGAAACGCGTGGAGAGGGGAGCAGCCCGGGAAGGTGAGGTGAGGTGACAAATGCAGCAGGGAGGGGCTCCCCCACCTTCACCAGGGGTATGTGCTCTTTGGACGGTGGGCGGGGATAGGCCATCTCCGTGTGGCCCAGCCCCTGTCACCTCAGCTCTTCTCCAAAGCTGAGCAAAACTCGGCTGACGCCCCAGACCCTTAATTGCTGAATTTTAATTAAAGCTGGTCTTGATCCCAGCAGCTGGCAGTCGGGAGGAACACAAGGTCACAGACGCCAGCCTAATGAGGGTCTGCGGGAGGAGCTGGCCTTTCGGGGGGTAGGGCCAGCTTCACGGGTCGTGGCAGTTTTATGATGCATGACATGAGAGGTTGTGGGTCCACGGCTCTCACTGGATTAACTTGGAAAACTAGTTTTCTTGGCTATGAGCCCAAAAATAATTATTTCTTGTTCTCCTCTAGGATGTTAACAAATGCATGCTGAACATGGCCCAGCCAGTACCACTCTGGGCCGGTAGCCTCTCCTGCCAGCACCTCCTGGCCTGTCAGGGTCCCCACGCCTCAGGTCTGTGCTGACGGGGCTGCTGTCAGCAGACGGGCTTCCTCCTGAGGGCTGTGGACCGCCACTGGCCCCCGACGGCCTGGGCAAGGGGCGCCTGGGCTGTGTGGTTATTGCAGGAGCTGAGGTGCTGGTCACTGCCCCGCTCCCCAGCCCCCTTTTCCACCACAGGGAGGGTGTGGGGCTGGCGACTGAGCCTTTCGGGTGCCCTGGCGGGATGCCCACAGTCCTGTGGCCACTCCAGTTCCAGCCTCCTTCACATTCCCTTCGTGGTTGGTCTGGGCCAAACCTGACAGGACGGGAGCATCCCTCTTCCTGCTCCCCCTCCTGTGGGTCTGACCTCTGGTTTTCATCTCCACAGACCTCTGTGCTCGCGTGGCTCCTCAGTCTCTCAGCTGTGACAGTGACGTGCAGGGACGATGTCACAGAAGCTCAGCTGCTCTGCTGCGCTCTTGCCTCTGGGACCCTGGCTGCTGGCATCCTGGCTCACAGTGGCTCTGCACCTTCTGGTAAACACCTCATACCGTGTCTGGCGTGGCTCAGCGAACAGTCGGGCTGCTGCATCCAGAGCCCCTGTCTCTGCGGCTCTGTCAGGTCGCAAAGGCCCGCTGTACAGTGGAGATCAGGACAAGGGCCGGCCACTACCCGAGGGGCTGCTGTCTGGGGTCACGAGGTGACAAAGCACTGCTGGTCCTTTGCTGCCCAGTTCACGGCTAAGGTGGCTGTCAAAGCTGAGGAGACCGAGAGTGTGGCAGCCCTTCCCCTAAAAATGCAACACGGCTACCCCTCGGGGCTGCAGGGAAGACAGAGCAAGAGTGGGATGGAGGGAGGACAACCAGCCCCTTCCCACAGTCCCCGCAGACCTCAGAGAGGCCTGCTTCCAGATGTTCCCCTCCAGCTGGGCCAGGACACTCTCCTCGTGTGCTGGGAGGTGAATGGGGTGCAGGGTGGTGGGGAACAACCCACCCTGCTCAGCCTCACACCTGCCCCTCACAGCAGGCCCTGGAGGAAGCTGGTGGTACCGGGCAGCCGCCCTCTCCTCACTGTTCTCTACCTGAAGAGCCCTCTTGCCCTGTGATACCCTGTCCTCTGTAGTTGCCAGCCTCTGGGGGAAGCATCACACCCCCTTGTGCCCCTGAGAGATCTATCCTGTCTCCATCAATGCTTGCACCAGCAGCAAACATGGCGACTGTGACCCGCAAGACTGAGCAGGGCGGCCTGGTGGCTCACTGGGGATGCCGACCTGCCCAGGGGTCCACCTTCGAGGGGCCTGCCTGCCTGAGCCCTCCGGATCAGTCCGATCTGTACACGCACAGAGGCCCAGTCTCACCTTCTGGCCATTCATGGCTCCTTTGAGACCCCAGAAGGCCTGGTGCAGGGCGGGGTGTCCAGAGAAACCCAGGCCAAAACGCCACTAATTTGAAAGAAGCCTGATGAAGAAATGGCATTTATTCATCTATGCCCTCACGTAGCAGGGAGCACAACGTGAAAAACTAACACGTGAAAAGCAGACTGGAGACCGCTGAAGTCGGGGTTAGTGGTTCAGAAACCGACTTGAGAAACCTGCTTGGATGTGCCGCAGAAATGGGAGAGCTGATGACAGAAGTGATGCAGGCTCAGCAGAGTCAATGGCTTCACGACCAACCTCCCAGGGACAGAAGGATGTAAATAAGAGGGGGAGCTGAAGTTCCTGAAGCATGCGCAGCGGGGGGCCTCAGGGGTGAAGGACGGGTCCCGGGGCCAGTCGCAGCCCACACGTGCTCTAGCAGCTTCTCGTTTCCAAGGATGAATTGGAAATAAAAACAATACAAACATTTAGGCTCAAAATGTAAAAAATGAGTGAAAAAGCAAAGAAGGAAACGAGGAGAAGGCAGTCCAAGAGGTGTCACACCTCTGGCCTGAACACCGGAACACGAGGCACAGGGAGCAGCCCTGGTGGGCTCAGGGGGAGGGCCCCATCCTGTTCTCGGCCTGCAGACATGGTTCTGGGTGAAGTGAGGGCAAAGGAAGGGGGTTCACACATGACTGCCCACTCGCCTCTTGTGACAGGCAGGCTGGGCGTGGCGGGGGAGGGCAGGCCCACGTCTGCAGCTACGGGGTTTCTCAGCACCAGGGGGAATGTTCAAAAGGATAATCAGGACAAAGCCACTGAGTCTGGCTCCCAGCTGAGAACTGACCTGAATGACGAGGCGCAGTGTCTGCCCCGTTCCATCTTTAAACACCCACTATGGGACAGAGACAGAGGAGAGTCCCAGAGACACGGCCCCCAGCGCCCTCTCCCGGACCCTCCATCCTGCCTGCTTCCCTGAAACCACTGGAACTACACTCCCCGGCACGCGCTTCCTTCCACTGCGTGGGGCAGAGCTGACCGGAAGCGGACTCACCCAGCGGAGTGGCAGCCGCGTGTACTGCCTCTACCCTCCTTGACCGCCCCCCACCCCCCAGACGCAGGGCCCGAGTCCATGCCACCCTCTCCTGCCCCCTCACTCTGACTTCACACTCCAGGGATGACGGCTTTTCCAGTGAAAATGCACCAGGGACTTCTGCTTCAGGCGGAGAGGAAGGAAGCAGTGCTGGGGCAGCCGCCGCCAACACAGACAACTGGACACCGAACAAGACATGACGCGACTGTGTGCGACACGGGCTGCGGGCCCCGCAGGACTCCTGACTCAAGGAAGAGGGGAAACAAATAGATCCGTGAGGGCCTTCAGTGGGCGCCTGGGGAGGGGCCCTCGGAGGGCTGAACTCGAAGCTGGGTCAGTCAAGGGACTGGTGCCCGCCACACGGGAGGCAGCTGTAGGAGCCCCTCGAGTCCCTGTGAGTCCCTAGACACCCCTGCGCTCACAGGCACACAGGAGCCTCCACCGGCCGGGGCGAGAGCACGACCAGGAGGCCTGGCAGGAACCCCAACTCACACTGGTTGGGGCAACTTTCAAGCCTGGACAAACCCACGTGCAGACCCCTCGTGGAGGACAGGTGGGCAGCAGAGACCCCTGGGCCACCCTACAGGCCGGCCCGGATGAGCCAAGAGCCTCAGTGAGGGCTGTTTTAGATCCACTCAGGATTTGAAGACAAATGCCAAGATGACAAAACTGATTTGCAAGTAAATCCACAGCTTGTCCACAGGAGAGAATTCGGCACCACCACCCAGTGGGCCAGTATCCCATCGACAGGGAGGGGCAAGTTAGGGGCAGTGTGTAAGCCACAGCTGGGAGGAAAGGGAGGCTCACAGAACCGGAACCAGAAACGGCGGTGACCGGTGCAGGTCATGAGAGTGTTGAGACAGATACTGTCAATAAATTAAAGGATCTGAAGGAAAACATGGTCATAACTAAGAGAAATAGGAAAATGATAAGTAAAGAAGAGCCAAGAGGTAATCCGAGACTTTAAAAGGTGATATAAAAGGTGATACAGGAGGTGGAGAATTTACTGGAGAGGATTTACTGGACAAAACTGACGCAGAGAAGAACAGCCGGCTGAGTGCGAACGTTCTCAACCGAAGCACAGAGCGGCCAGCGCTGAGCGGCTGCCTCCTCGGGCCGGGACAAGGCGCTCTGGTCTAAAGCACGTGTGGGTTACGTCCCAGAAAGGGAAGGCTGGCAGAAACGACAGTTAAGAAATCATGCCCAAACCTCCTCCTATTTTGATGAAAACTACAAATGCACAGATCAAATAACTCTAAGGAATCAGAAGCAGGACAAATGCAAAGAAGTTCACACCACAGCACATCAAGTCAAACTGCTGAAAACCAGTGACAAAGAGAAAGACAGAGAAGCGCCAGAGGGGAAGAAAGAGACGAAAATGATGCAAATACATGGAAGCACGGACTGTGCTCATGGATCAGAAAAACTAATGTCATTAAAATTTCCACAGCACCCAAAGCAATCTAGAGATTCAGTGCAGCCCCTATCAAACTACCAATGGCAATTTTCACAGAATTAGAACAAATAAACCAAAAATTTACATGGAACCACAGAAGACCCCAAACAGCCACAATAATCTTGAGAAAGAAGAACAAAGTCGGAGGTGTTATGTTACTTGACATCAAACTATGTTACAAGGCCATAGTAGTCAGAGCAGCATGGCACTGGCAGGAAAGCAGACACACAGATCAATGGGACAGAACAGAGAGCCCAGAAATAAACCCACGCCTACATGGATAATATGACAAAGGACACAAGAATAGACAACTGGGGGCAAAGATGGCCTCTTCAATAAATGTTGGGAAAACTGGACAGATACATGCAAAAAAATAATAAAACTATACCTTCTTATACACAACAATGAACTCAAAATGGATTAAAGACTTAAATGTAAAACTTGAAGCCATAAAACTCCTAGAGGAAAACTTAGGCAGTAAAATCTCTGACATCACTCTTAGTATTGTTTGTTTTTGGACTGTGTCTCCTCGGGTAAGGGAAACAAAAGAAAAAAATAAGCAGGACCACATCAAACTAAGAAGTTTTTGCAAAGCAAAGGAGACCATCGACAAAATGAAAAGACAACCTACTGAACAGCAGAAGATATTGGCCAGTGATACGTCTGATAAGGGGTTCATACCCCAAATCTATAAAGAACTCATAGAACCTAACACCAAAAAAACAAAGAGTTCAATTTAACAAATGGACCAGAATAGACATTTCTCTAAAGAGGGCACACTGACGGCCAACAGACATATGAAAAGATGCTCAATGTCACTCATCATCAGAGACATGCACATTAAGACAATGAGATGTCACCTGACACCTGTCAGAAGGGCTACCATCAGTGAGTCAACAAACAACAGTTTTGGAGAACAGAAAACCCTCACGCACAGCTGGCGGGGCCGCGAACTGCTGCAGCCCCTGTGGAGAGCAGTGTGGAGATTCCTCAGAAAATTAGAGGTGGAGTTGCCTCAGGACCCCGTGATTACACCTCTGGGTATCTATACACAGAAATCTAAAACACTGATCCGGAAAGACACACGGACCCTGGCGCTCGCTGCAGCATTATTTACAATCGCCACCCAAGCCCCTCGACAGATGAGTGGACGGAGATGTGAGGTGCACGTGTGCACAGTGGGGGTTACTCGGCACAGAAAAGAACGCAGTCTCAGCGTCCGCATTGGCACGGACGGGCCTAGAGGGCATCACACTAAGGGACACAAGTCGGAGAAAGACAAACTGCACGGCTGCACCACACGTGACCTAAAGGAACAAAAACAAAGGAGAAAAACAGACTCACAGAAACAGAGAACACACTGAGGGTCGCCAGATGGGAGGGCTGGGAACTGGTGAGAAGGGTGATGGGACGGGGTTGAGAGGTACAGATGGGCGGTTACTATAGCCAGCGGGACAGAGCCCAGCACAGGGAGCACAGGCAGTGACACTGGGGCCACTACCTGTGCAGCCGGTGGGCACTGGCCCATCGGGGAAGCACCCTGTAAATTATCAAATGTCTGCCCACTGCGCGCACACCTGAAGCTAGTACAGAGTGACACCGGATGCCAACTGTGACAGGAGAAGCAACCACACACAGGACTGCTGGCGGGCACACGATGGATCTTCTTCCCTTCTACTTTTCCAAATCACTTCTTTTCCATTTACAACAAGAAAAGTGCCAGCAGGGAGATTCTTAGTGCCTCTAGGGGTCCGCTGGCCACTCCAGCCACACCCCAGTGGCATGGACAACTGGCCCTGAGGTGTCCCCGGCCCTGCGGGTGTGTGCTGCAGAGGCCCCAGGGGCCTTTCCCCGCTTTGATTTGGGACTTTGTCATCTCTCTAGCTGCAACTCGCGCCTTCTTGAGGGACAGATGGCTCAGGCTATCCCTGCTGATCCACCGCGCCACCCACCCACGGTGAATAGGGGGGTTTGGTGGCGGACAATACTTGGCAGACCTGAGCAGGGTCCTTTGAGCGACAGGCCCCCAGAGAAAGGGGTCCAGCTGCTCTGCACAGGCAGGAACGGGCCCCATGCGGGGTCTTCTTCAGCCTTCGCAAAGAGAATTGGAAGGAACAACCAGTCACCCCACCACCCACACAAGCAGCAGAGAGAGGGCCGTATCCCTGCAGCCCAGGCACTTCCAAGCCTGGCCCTGCCCGGTACTGTGGCAGACACAAGCCTGGGCCACATGAGCGAGGACACAGTGCAGCTGGGCCCATGTGAGCAAGGCCATAGCACTGCTGGGCCACATAAGAGGGGACACCCACCAAAGTCTGGGCCAAATGAGTGAGGACACAGCACAGGCCAGTGGGAGTCAAGCCTTCTCCCTGAGGTTCTGGGTGGCAGTTGTCCATTTGGCACCATTATCTTGATGGACAGTAGCTTTGAGTCTATGCCTAGTGACACCAGTCCTGCTTCCTGAAGAGGTCACGTGAGCCCAGCCCCTGTGATGCCCATCCGTGCTAGGAGCTCTGCTGCAGTCATGGGTGCAGGACCGTGGGGCCAGCCCCAGGAAGGTCGTGTCTCTGTACAGCTGCACGGGCATCAGCCCTGCCTGATCCACATGACCGTCATCCGGAACGCTCTGGTGCCAGCAGGATTCTCAAAGCCTGACAGTTTCATCTGGGCGAGAATTCGGGAGTGCACGTCGAAAGGCATGACCACATGGCCCCGAGTGACCTCTGAGCAATGTGTGGCCCTCCCGGGGCTCCCATTGTGGTGGGTCTGGGTGGGGTAGCCCTGGCACCAGCACATTTTCTAAGAGCCCCTGGGGCCAATCTTATGTGAGCCCCGCTGGGTGGCTCTGACCTCCTGGAGAACTAGGTTCAACAGGGCAGTTTGGGGATGAAATCCTGTTTCTAATAAAATAGCAGAAACCACTTGGCCATGCACAGAGCCCTTGTCAGGCACACATGTGTCCCCACCCGGCCTGCTCCCCTTTATCTGCCCCATCCATCTGGATGGCCATGCTTTTCATAAAAATGGGGTGTGGCATCACGTGCATGGCCTGTGTGCCGAGGGGCCTGTGATCTTTCTTGGCGCCGCTACAGCATCCCCTCCGAGGGGAATGAATTGACCACACCGTGCATCTGCGTCTACACTGGTCGCTGGAGCCTTAATTGCGTCCTCAGGGCACGGCGCAGCCTGCGGGAGACCGGAATGGGGCAGGGGTCTGAGACCTGTGCTGGGGCAGCTGGAGCCGGACGACGTGCAGGAAGATGAGCGGTGAGCACTGTACTCTCGAGCCCAGGAGACACTGCAGCAGATGTTCTAAGATGAAGTGACAGAGCTCCAAAGAGGGAGGGATGGGCTTCCGGAACTCGCTGCTGGGCTCTCAGCTTGCACAGCCTTGCAGATGACACACACTTATTTGCAGGAGACTTCTGCAGCCCGCAGCCCAGGGGCAGGATTCCGGAACTCAGGGCTGGCGGAGGCAGCTCTCTGTGCCCACAGCCATGGGGATGGCCCACTGTACCATGTCCTCATGACTGGCCACAGTCACAGAGATTAGAAGCAGGATGTGGTGGGAGGTGAAGGAGAATCTGGTCTGGGAGCCAAGATGAGTCTGCACTGACCAGGAACCCGTTGCCTGGCGCATGCCCGTCCTGTGCTAGGAGGGGACGTGTGCCCAGTTCCATGGCGGAATCCGACCGCCCCTCCAGGTCTCTCCTTCAGGCTTGGCATTAGAGTGGGGTCTGAGGCTGGGCTGGTGCGCTGCTTCACAGGGACAACGGCCTCGCAGAGCCCTCCGGAGCAGCTGTGCAAACTCAGCGTGGGAGGGGGTGAGGTGCTCACATCCTCAATCCTTCCCCAAGGGGACAGACGGGAACAAACAGAACCAGAGCTGCCTCCTGGGGTCTCAGGCGCGGAGGCAGGCACTCGGCCCCTCTCGGGGCTCCCTGCACACCCACGGGGCACACCTAACACGAGCCACTCCTCACAGTGACTGAAGTGCCCAGCCCAGTGCAGCAGTCCTGCGGAGAGCTGAGCACCTGCCACGAGCCTGCACCCTGTGGCCCCAACCCTGAGACCCCACACTGCCTGCCAGGGGGCTGGACACGTTGCAGCTGGGCCAGCCGGCCATTCATCCTCTCTGCTCTGGACAGCTGAGGCCTGACCGCTGAGAGGGCGACACACCAGGCCTCGGAGAAGAACCACAGCTCTGAAGTTCTCCTGCTTTGTCCTGGGCGTGGCATGGGACTGGAGCGGACAATGCTAGGGACATGCCTGGACCAGGGGCCCCCAGGGCCTTCAGGGAACAGATGGCAAATCTGTGGGCTGGTCTTCTGGGATAATGTCAAAGAGCTGCAGGTTGGCGGTAAGGCCCTGTGAGGTGCAGCCCTGACCCTCCCCTGCCCAGTGTTTCTGTGTCACCACCATCCACCGCTGTCCACCGAGGCAGCAAGCCCCAGAACTGGGTCTGGACCTAGCCATCTGGCCTGAGGCTGTTGGGGGCCATCCACACCCCTCCCCACCTGGGTGACAGGCACCCTGGCTGAGACGAGATTCAGATCTACTGCCAGGCCAAGCCCAGAGAGTCGGTCCTTGTCCTGATGGACCGGGAGCCTCGAGCCAAGCGCGCTGTGAGCGATCAAGGGCATTTCAAGGCCACGGGTTATGTGGTCGATGGAGTTTCTTTTCAGGCCTGAGTTTCCACACGCACTAGCAACCAAACTTCCCTCAATTATGTTTTCTCTTTAGGTAATATAACAACTTGCTTTTCATGAGTACTTGTCAAAGCCGGCTTCGGAGTACTCGGACAGAAAGCCAGTCGGCGTAGCTTGGTGGACACTGGAGGGCCCTCAAAGGCCTTGTTGAGTGCGCAGCCCTGAGAGGCTCCCACTGGTGCACCGCAGCAAAAGCAGAGCCTAACTAAGGCCCTGCAGCCCTGGAGTGGGTCTCGGTCACCTTGGTGGCCGTGAAGTCAGAGTGACCTCATTCCTCCTGAAGCTGGGCACCAGGTGGGGTCCTCTGAGCTGCCTCAGGAACCAGGCCTGTGTCCTCTGCCCCGAAGGGAAGGCGGGAGCCACCAGCTGCGTGTCCTCAGACCACAGGGGAAGGTGCAGCATGAGGCGGCGCCCATGCTCAGGCTTCCACCTGGAGCTTCCTTCCACTGGCCTGAGACCACGGGGCCAGGTGGCCTAACGGGTGTGGAATGGGCACAGTACAGATGCCCCTGGCCACAGCAAAGGGCACCGCGTAGCCAGGGCTCAGTACCCAGCCAACTCGGACAGTTTACAGATAAACTGCGGCCCATCCAGATGGACGTACCACGCGGCGGCAAGGAGAGCTCTCAAGCCACAGGAAGGCAAGAGGAACCTCTAGTGCGTATCACCACATAAACCAGCCAGCCTGGAAGGCCCATCCGGGTGATGCCGGCCACGTGACACTCTGGAAAAGGCGGGGCTGTGGAGACAGCGTAGATCATGGTTGCCGGGGGCTGGGGAGCGGGGGAGGGATGGATCTAGAGAGCGTGGGGTTGTGAGGGCAGTGATGTCACCTTCCATGTGAAGCCAAATGGTGGTTACTTGACGTTGAACACCCGTCCAAACCTACAGAAGGCACAACGCCCAGAGTGAGTGCGGCCTGAACCGTGAACTTCAGTTAATAATAAAGGAGCGGTGTGGGCTCATGAGTTGTAACAAATGTGCCAGAAGACGTTTATTATGGGAAAACTGTGTGCGAGGAGAGGGGGATAGGGAAATCCTCTGTACGCGCTGCTCAGTTTTCTGTAAATCTCCAACTGTCCTTAAAACAGTCTATTGATTAGAAAACAAACAAACAAACAAAGAGCTGAAACACCAGGGCAGTGAAAGCAGGTGGGTAGGTAGGGCCTGGACGGATAAAGCATCCTAGGGTTTCAGGGCCACCTCAGTGCAAAGACGGGGTTGAATTTAGACTTTGCGAGAGTCGACTAGGCATGTACTCGCTTGAGAGAAACAGAGTGTATAAATTACTAGTTAGGAGAGGAGAGTAATGGAATGAGAAAATCCTCAAAAGAAAGCGAAGAGGGACAAAAAGAAAGTAACGGACGGAGAAACGGACACCAGCTGAGACGCCCGGACTTGGTACTGAGGGTGCGCACCGGCCGCAGTCTGAAAAGGGCCTTTCTCTGTGCCGGTACAAGAGCCACCGCGGACAAAAGGACACGGGCCCAAGAGGGAAGGTCACAAATCCAGACTCCGTGAATATATGAGAGTATTATGACTTTTTTTGGCTAATAAATTTGAAAACAGATGAAATGGACACATTCCCAGGAAAATAAAATGTTAGCCCTAAAGCTGCCTTCAGAAAAAACAGAAACCCTGCACGTCTGACAGCCACCAAAGGCACCAGTCGGCGTCACAGACGCCCAAGAGGCCAGGTGGCTCGCACAGGAGCACGGTCTCTGTCCCCGTGAACGCATTCAGAGCGGGGCCAGCCCTCCGCGAGCTCGGTGAGAGCGACTGCAAAGCCTGAGCAGACCTGGCAAGGCCCGTGCAAGATGGAAAATTACAGACAAATCTCGTTCACCAACAACCATGCAGAATCCCCAACAAAATGCTAGCGAAGCACACCCAGGAACACACTGGCACACACAGCGTGATCGACATGTTCAGTTTATCTTAGGAACGTAAAACTGGCTCAACATTAGCAGCATAATGCAAGGCGCCACGTTAACAGATTGAAGGGGGAGAGGAGTGACCTCGCAACTGGTGGGAAAAAGTATTTGTTAAAATTAAACATCCATTCGTGACTAAAAATACCCAGAACAAAAATCACAAAACAAAACTTCCTAGTAAAGTAGAAACAGAAGAGGACTTGATAACGGCAGCCGCAGAAACCGACCAACCCGACGCCCCCTCCAGTCGCAGCTCACTGGGCCGGGGAGCCTCTCCTCTGGAGCCAGGGGAGGCCCGGCCCTGCTGCCTGTTGCACCTGCGACCCGACGCGGCACACAGACCCCAGACACCAAGGGAAGACACCGGGAGCAGGACTAGCGGAGTCACACAGGCACTGCCCCTACAGCACGCAGGTTACCCGAGATAAAAACCAACAATAAGGGGAACACAGAAACTTTAGATCCCGACAGTGGTCTCCCTGGGGACTGGCAAGTCGTGCTGGTATTCACAGGGGTCAGCAGGGACTCACCTGGAACAAGATCTGTAAGGCGCCATGAAGGATGCACATCCGCCGTCCGAGGAAGATGAAGAAGGGCACCACGAGCTCCAGGAAGTGGTTGCTAAGTGTCTCGAAGCGATGGACCCACCACGGGGACTGGTGCAGGAAGTAGGCCATGGGATTGGGCACCGGCTGTGTCTATGGAATAGGAGACCTGTGAGCTGTGCCCTAAGCCCACCTCACAGGGGACCCCAACTGGCCAGTACTGCCCACGTGGTGCCCACTGGCCAGTTTAGGATGGCGAGGGGGCTTTGGGGGAAGACAGATCTGGGACTGTGCTGGCCAGAAAAGGCATGGGGGAGGCTGGTGCCACGGCCCTTCCTCCAGAAGCTCACACGCTGCCCAGATATGAATCGCCGGGACAGGGATGACGAGAGCATGTCAGAGGCACCCTCCCCTGCACGGTTTCCCGTAATTCTGACAGACCCATTCAGGGGCCTCAAAGGTCCTGGTCACATGGGAGCTCAGGTGCTGGGGAAGAACCTGCGTCCAGAGCCCTGAGCAGCACTGGACACTGGAGAGCCCCATTCGGAGGACAGGGTGCTGGGGGAGGTGGGGGGACTGTGGGAGCCTGTCTCAGACGCACGCTTACGTGCACGTGACATCTGCCTGAAGGGCGAGATGGGCTGGGGAACAGGTCCCGGCCCTGAGTGTGTGTTCCTGGGAACACACGTGTTTGGAGTGGGCGGGTGCAATGCTTCCCAGGAGGCCCGGGTATTGACTCAGCCGTGGTGCTGGCCACCCCAGGGCCCAGCTGACAGGCCCTGCACCTTCGACCACAAGGCCCCCCATTCTGTAGCTGAGGCTGGGAGCAGGCCACGCAGAAGGTCACATGAGGGCCAACTGTGCCGACACCATGTGGGGCTGGGTACGTTCCTACCCATGCCTTAACGGGGCTCACTGCCCCATCAAGGAGGTCCCAGTGTGACATTCAGCCATTGGCGAAGGGCATGGGTCTCACGGTGCACAGGGACCCCTCCCTGCCGACAAGACACCAGGCACCGGTGGTGGCTCCAGGCCTGGGTGGGCGTGCCGTACCGCCTCTAACATGAGCTGGCTCCCTTTCCTGTGTGCAGTCTGCGATTCCTGAGGGGGGTGGAGGTCTACTGTGCCCATACTCCTTCCCTCCCCTCCCCCGGGCCTGGCCCTGGAACCTCCTCACGCTTCCCAGCACTCACAGGTGCCCTTCTCCCTCCTGGGGACTTCTGTTCTCTGCGTACACGCACGCACACACCGCAGACACAGGGCTGCTGTGCAGGCAACGGTGGCCACTGTCAGGGCAAGGCTGGGCCAGAGAGACAGGTGGGTAATCGCTGATGTGCCAGCACGGCTCCAATAATATTAAACACACTTGACCTTGTCACACATGATTTAGACCCCAGAGGAAGAAAGTGCATCTTGCAACAGCAACGGGAGTGCTGGCCCAGCCCCTTGTGACCTGCTCCCTCACCACGTGCCCCCTCCCCCAGCCCCAGCACGGGGCCTGCTTGCAGCCTGGCTCTTACCTCTGCCCCGGGCACACTTCCTCTTAGATTTGCCATGGACACAAGAAAGTGCCTGTCCTGTCCTGCTGGTGGCCCACTGTGTGATGGGCACAGAGAGGTGACTGCTGACAAGGAGACACTGGTCGAAGCACAACGGCCTGGGCGTCCTGAACAGTGGGGGCCTTCTCCCTGTCACTTAGGGTGGTGGGAACGAGCCCGCGGCCCTGGTGAGAAGCCCTGAAAATGGCAGAGCTCCTGGCTGCGTGGCCGCCCCTCGGCTCAGGTAGGACGGCAGCTGCGGAAGGGTCGCTGACCCACCTGGGAAGGTGTTTTCCTGTTAACTTTTCACTTCATTTGATTCCTGACTTGCAGAAAAGTTACAAGAACAGTAAAGAAAATCCCTGAGCACCCAAATGTTTCCATGTTACCCCCTCTTCCTCCTTCTCCTGCCTCAGGTATGCCTTCTGTACCACCTGAGAGTCAGTGGGAACACGACTCCCATACCCTAAGTACTTCAGGGTGAATGTTCCCAAAGAAGGGTGTGCTCTCGTGTGCACAGCAGCAGTCACAGCGTGGGACTTAGGCCAGCTGGCCGGTTGATGTCTTAGACAAGAGGGAATCTCAGGTTACACACTGCCTTTCGCTCCCACGTCTCTCTGGTCCCGAGAATTGGGCGCTGACATTCTGGAGCACACACTCACTTGCAGGACACGCCCCAGTGTGGGTGTGCCTGATGTTCCTCATGGTAGGTTGGGGCACCCACTTGTGGCAGGAAGACCCCAGAGGTGACAGGTGCCCTTTCTTGGGGCCCAGGGTGTCAACATGTCTTAGCACAGGTGGTTTCCACCTGGATGTCTTGGTTAAGGGATGTCGGCCAGGGTTCTCCCCTGCAAAGCTACTGTTCCCCCCTTGGCAGTGTGAGGCCCTGGGAACAGCCTGTTCCACCTGAATGCCCCATCTTCGGCACCTTTGATGATCCTGCTGGAGTCAGTCGTCCCAACAGCACCTGAATGGTGAGTTCTGGGCCCATCATTCCTTCTGCATGGCATTCCACTGTGAGGACAGGCGGCCTTGCCTCTCGTGTATTTACCGGTGCCAGCGTGGCCGTGAGGGATGTTTTATTCAGTGGGTTACAGTCACGAATCATGTGTTTTGACAGTATGTACACTTTCTGAACATTTTCCTAATTTCTGGCACTACACATGCTCTGCGGTCACCTGAACCCCTGCTTACCCAGCCCTGGGCACAGCTGTCTCTCCTGGAGCTGGGTCCTCCTGATGGAGGCCAGGACTCACCTGGCCTGGGCATCGCTGTCTCTGGGCTGCTCAGCAGGCAGGGCTGGGAACCAGACACGTGACTGCGTTTCACCTGAACCTGCACCCATACCAATCTAGCTCACCAGCCTCTGCGTTTAACTGAGCTCTGAGTGGGTTTCTGCGGCTTTGGGGAACACGCAGCAGGCCTCTCCCAGTCTGCCCCAGGGGTTCCCAGCAACTATGCTTCTTTCCACTTGTGCATGTGGAGGGAGGGCAAGATGGAGACGCAGGCCCTTCTCTGGAAGGGGTACAGGGCTGTGGGGGCAGGGGGACGCAGGAGCAGTGGGCCAGCAGGCCTGCCTGGGGTGTTTCTGCTCACAGGCCTGCGCTTCGAGACCACAGGTTTGCCACGTGCCAGGTAATGCCTGAGGAGAGCGAAATCCCCACTGTCCTTAAGTTGCAGAGATTCTGGTGGTTAACAGCAATTTCACTCAACAACAGAAAAAGGCATCAAATCAGTTCCAAATGTTTCAGCTTTTAAAAAAACTAGCAGAGTTGCCCTGGCCAGTGTGGCTCAGTAGGTTGGAGCGTCATCCCGTAACTGAAGGGTTGTGGGTTCGATTCCCGGTCGGGGCACATACCTAGGTTGTAAGTATGATCCCTGGTCTGGACATGTGGGACCCCTGGTCGGGGTGCGTACGGGAGGCCCCCAATCGATGTCTCTCTCTCACATCAATGTTTCTCTCTCTCCCTTCCTCCCTCTAAAAAGCAATGAAAAAATGTCCTTGGGTGAGGATAAAAAAATTTACAAGTAAATAAAAACAGCAGAGCTCTCTGGAAGCAGTATATGTGCATGTACACAGTGTGCATACACGTGTGTGGGTGTGCAAGCCCACCCCCAAGGTGCCCGTGGCCCCTGGACAGGAGTGTGTACCAGGCGCCCAGCACCAGGCTGGAGCCATGTCGATGAGGCCAGAGCAACCGCCAAGTGGGTCTGCTTGTTGTGCGGGCTGGTGGCAGGCCTCCGGACAGGAGGTCCTCTCCTGATTCACACTTATTTTCTGCTGGTAGCACCAGGAAGAACGCCCAGACAGACGGTGACGGGACAACCACTCCTTGTTTCCCCCAGGTCACAATGAGCTCCTGGTCACATTTTAGATTTTAGAACCCTATCTCAGAAGGTGGCCCGGCCACAGACTGACTCGGCGGCACATGCAGGCAGGGCAGCAGGCTGCCCGGCCCTGTTTTTGGCTGAGGGACAGCAGGCCCTGCGCAATTCTTTACTGGTACAAGGCCCTGCTTTTACCAAGAGTCCCAGCTAGCCAAGAAAAGCAAGTTTTGACAAGATGGCCGTGTCCTTCCCACGGTGAGGGGAGGCTGACACAGGAGCCCCTCGCCCACTCTGGCTGCCCCATGGGCTGGCCTCAACACACAGCCTCTGCCACCCACAGCCCCAGACACAGTGAGAAGGGGGAGGCCTAGGGCCCTCTGCACCCCCACCCCACCCATAAGCCAAGGGAGGCGCTGTTAAAGCAGGCGGGATGGCATGACGATGCATTCACTGCCGGCTCCAGGCCGTGCTGGCCCTGACCAGCTTGTCTGGGCGGAGTGGACACCTCGAGTCCCACCGTGGGGATGTGGCCAGCTCAGGCAGCACAGATTTGGGTCTGAGGACCTTCTCTTCTCAACCCCCAGGCCCCTTGTTGAAAAGGGCACCATGTCCCCAGACTAGAGAGACTGAATTTTATAAATCCAGCTCAGGACTGGCCCGTGAGTAGGCATCCGCCATCCGAGGGCAGGGAGCTTCGCTGGCGTGGGGATGGGGACCATGCAAAGATGTGGGGGGCCTGGGGCTGAGTGGCCCCAGCTGGCAGCCAGCAGGGAAACACAGAGCTTGTGCAGAGATGTCCCTGCCAGTCCTGCTGGCCTCCTGGCCTCCCTAGTCCTGGAGACACCTGGGGGATAGCCGTGGACAGGCTGGGGCCTGAGTGCCATCCAACTCAGTGCTGGGCCCAGGGGTGGTGGCCGGCTGTGCACAGGGCCTAAGGTGTTTGCTCTGCCCAGCACCCCAGCCCAACACCAGGTGTGGCTGATATTCAGGTGAGCTGGAAGGCAAAGGCCCTCTCCTAGAGGAGGCAGGCACACAGGCAGGGCTCCCTGGGCACCTACTTGGAGACAAGTGAGCACAGTGCATGGACCCCTGGACACAGCCGCCCCATTCACTGTCACCTGGCTCTGACTGACCCTGGGGTCCCCTGGATAAGGCGGCCCATGTCCCTTGCCCTTCGGAGCAAGCTGACCGAGGTGAACTGATGAGCACAAAGGTTCTGCACCAGCTGTGCAGAGAGGTCTGTGGGGCCTCATCTGGAAAGCCCCAAGGAGAGGGCCCGGGTCAGGGCCTCCTCACTCTGGGCTCCCAGACGGTGACAGGGTGCTGACTTGAGAACAAGTAAGAGAAGCATCTGGGAGGAGAACAAGCCAATGACACGGGGAGAGCACGTGTTTCTACGTGACCTCCAGAGCAGCCACGTCTGAGCACCCTGAAGCGCTGCCCCCTCCAGGAGGCAGGGGCCTCTGTGTCCTGCGGGGGTCCTTAAGGAGCCTCCCTGCTGGGCAGCCCCTGCTGCTTGTAGGGCGTGTATAAAAAGGAGAAAAACTGTAAACAGAGTTTGTTTTTGCTCGCTCGGAGCTGGGGAAGGAAGCCAGACCCTTTACTGGGCGATGCTGGAGGGAGGTGTCTGCATGTTCCTTGTTTTTGGAGGGAATAGTAGCAGAGAAGTGGGGCGCCGGCTGCAGAGACCAGGCTAACAACATCCCCTAAGTGTTTCCAAGAGAAATAAACAGACTGAGTCCAAGAAGAGTAAATCACTGAGCGGTGCCCACAAACAGAACCTGACGCAGGCTGAGCGGCTGCTGCCTGCCCCCTGCTCCCGCAGCCACTGTGGCCACCTCCGGACACCGCTCCTTACTTTCCACTAAGGCTCGACGGCCCCTCCTGTCCCTCAGGAGCAGGGCACCTGGAGCAGGGCCTCTCCA
The DNA here is from genome assembly GCA_007922815.1 of Macrotus californicus. Lineage (NCBI taxonomy): Eukaryota > Metazoa > Chordata > Mammalia > Chiroptera > Phyllostomidae > Macrotus > Macrotus californicus. The sequence goes on along the minus strand of VMDR010000212.1, from coordinate 295,844 downwards.
GTTAGGGCTTCAGCGTTTCTCATTTCCTGAGCACAAATGCGTGTTTCCGTGGTTGGTGCCGACTTCTAGGAACCACATCACAGGGACGGGATGTTGCCCAGGCTGTATGAGTCATTTTGCATCTTCATGGAAGCCCCAACAAGCCGCGGCTTGTCAGGATGGGCAGGGCTGGGGATGGGGGCTGTGGACAGGGGGTGACTCCCCAGGCGCAGTGCAGCCCAATGCAGCCTCCGGGTCCACGCCTTGTCGGCAGGAGCCTGGACAGAGGACTTGGCTGCTGGCTAAGGGGGCACAACATCGGGTGTGAAAAGGGAAAGGACGTAACCCACATTTAAAGAGCTGATCCAGCTGCTGCAAGTTCGTGTTACTTCAGGTTTGTGTGACGCTTCTTGGCTCCCCCGGATGAGGTGCCGTGAAGGAAGAGAACCCGTGCAATGGAAGCACCGACCCAGGGGTGCATAGGTGCTGCGGGGGTAGACGGAAGACTAGCCACTCCCCACTCCCAGGGAGGGACGGAGCCGATTCTGCAGGTGGGAGCCCCAAGGTAGGTCCTGTGCCCTCAGCCCAGGCAGGGCTGCATGCACCATATGAACGAGAACAAATACGGTGACTGAGACACTAACAGTCCCTGATAACACGGAATTCCCTGAAAGGAGGAAGGCTCTATTTTGTGAGGGCCCGCTCCCCGGGGCGCACCACATTTCAGCTTCTCCTGTGGATTTATGACCTGCCAGGAGGGGTGTGTGCCGCGTGGGGCCTGCTCTGCGTGCTGATCCCTAAAGACGCTGAGCCCGCCAGGAGGGTCTCAAGGCCTGCCTTCTCCTGCAAACCAGGACGGTTTTATTTCTGCTCGCACTGAGCTGGGAAAACATCATGTTGTAAAGTCTGGTTGTGAACCGTGGAAGTGGCGGCTAGAGCATCGCACCCCATAAAGCACGGGGAGGAGTGGCCGGGCCGCCTGTGACGGCTGCGGGGCCACGCGCGCTGCGTGGCTGCGTGCCCAGAGCCCAGCCCAGCCCAGACTTGCGGCTTTTCACAGGAGGTTCCCCTAAAAGGAGACAGCTGTAAATAAAGAAAACATGACGAACGTATGAAGGGTGATGAAAACTGTTTAGGGATTTAGAAGGTAACAAATCTTCGGGGAGCACAGTGTCACTTCCTGTTGGGGGACAAGCGCTCTCCTCTCACGCCCCTCTCGCCCCGCCGCGGAAAGCCCGGGAAGAAAGACCAGAAGTGGTTTTCCAGCCAGTTCCCCATCTCAGGAGCTGCGGATTGCGTGTTGGGCTCAGTGAGAGAGAAAGCACACGTGACTCTTGTCTGAAGAATGAGTTTCTGAACCTCTCAGGCTCCACTCGCCCCTTCTAACGGAAAACCCTGGGGGTGCAGCCCTGCCCTGTGGACCCAGGACCCTTGTCCTTTGCAGAGCTGGGAGAGGAGGTGTTGGGGTGGGGCACCAATGTGTGTCCTGAGGACGCAGAGGTGCCCACACTGACAGCTCCCGGGGGCGGGCAGGGGAAACACACACACCTGTCCAGTGAGAGTGTTCGGGCAGAACGGCAAGGCCGCTGTGGGCTCTCACATGCATCTGGGGGCTGGCTCCCCATCGGCAGGACCCGATGTTGGGGCTGGAGGCTCCTCCTCCCGAGACCCCAGTGACATGTGGGATGTCCTCGCGGTGCTCATTTGTGAACACGAACCAGCCCGTGGCTACTTCCCACCTCCCACCAAGTGATGCGGAACGGAAAAAAGCAAGTGAGTTATAGACGTGGGGCTAAGCCACAGCACACACAGGCCCGGACAAGTGAGACGCCGAGAGGGGAAGCGGGCCACGCGCCGTCGGGACACTTGCTGTGGGGCCCCAGGGCTGCTGCCCATGTGCCCTGTGCACACAGCCTGCTGGACCCAGGCAGGCCTGGGTCCCAGCGAGGTGGCAGTGGAGCGCCACCCTCAACTAACCTGCTCACCTAGCGCTCTGTGCCTGCCGGGAGCCCCCTTCAAAACCAAGGGGAGAGAGAGGCCATTGCAGACAAAGCTGAAAGGACTCCCTGCCACTGGGGGAAGCCGTCAGGTGAGCAAAACCCGGGCCCACACCCAGGGCAGAGAGACCTGGGGACAGCGAGCGCGGGCGAGTACGTAAGGGTATCTTTCCAGTTTAATGGAATGTCTTTGAAGGGCAGCTGGACTGTTTAAACAAAAACAACAGAGTGGCGCACAGTTCGTGCACAAGTACACACAGACCACGCCAGCACGGGGCCCGGAGGGAGAGGTGGCGGAGCGTCACTGGCAAGCCTTTCACTGTTTATGAAATACACAGCACGCACTGAAACATGCGTGCACCCGTGATGGAGATTCACAACACACACTGGAACATGTGTGCACCCATGATGGAGATTCACAACACACACTAAAATGCATGTACATGTGACAGATTCACAACACATACTGGAACATGTGTGCACCCATGACAGATTCACACTGAAACATGTGTGCACCCGTGACGGAGATTCACAACACACACTGGAACATGTGTGCACCCATGATGGAGATTCACAACACACTAAAATGCATGCACATGTGACAGATTCACAACACACACTAGAACATGTGTGTACCCATGGCAGATTCACAACACTGAAACATGTGTGCACCCGTGACGGAGATTCACAATACACACTGCAACATGTGTGCACCCGTGATAGAGATTCACAACACACACTGCAACGTGTGTACCCATGACAGAGATTCACGACACACTGAAACGTGTGCACCCGTGACGGAGATTCACGACACACACTGCAACATGTGTGCACCCGTGATAGAGATTCACAACACACACTGCAACGTGTGTACCCATGACAGAGATTCACGACACACTGAAACGTGTGCACCCGTGACGGAGATTCACGACACACACTGCAACATGTGTGTACCCAGGACAGATTCACAACACACTGAAACATGTGCACCCGTGACGAAGATTCATGACACACATGGCAACATGTATGTGTGTGCACATGATGGAGATTCACAACACACACCAAAATGTGTGTACCGGTGACGGAGATTCACAACACACACTGAAACGTGTGTACATGTGACAGATTCACAACACACACTGGAACATGTGTGCACCCATGATGGAGATTCACAACACACACCAAAATGTGTGTACATGTGACAGAGATTCACAACACACACTGGAACATGTGTGCACCCATGATGGAGATTCACAACATACACCAAAATGTGTGTACATGTGACAGAGATTCACAGCATACACAGAAATGTGTGCATCCGTGACGGAGATTCACACCACACACAGAAACATGTCTGCACCCGTGATGGAGATTCACAGCACACACAGAAACATGCGTGCACCTGTGACAGATTCACGACACACACAGAAACACATGTGCATCCGTGACGGAGATTCACACCACACACAGAAACATGTCTGCACCCGTGATGGAGATTCACAGCACACAGAGAAACATGTGTGCACCTGTGACAGATTCACAACACACACAGAAACATGTGTGCACCCGTGACGGAGATTCACAACACAACAGCAAACGCAGGGCAGCTGCGAGCAGACACAGGCAAACCTACAACTGCAGTCAGAGATTTTAACCCCCCAAACCCGACAGCACAGAAAGACAAAAAAGTAAGGACACAGAGGACTCGGAACACTCTCCACCACCGTGAGTCAATGAACATTACAGAGCACAGACTACACACTCCTTTTTAGGTTCAAACGGAGCATTCGCTAAGACCGACCGTGTTCTGGGCCACAAAACAAGTCTGAATAAATTTTAAAAGGCTCCAATCACAAATTGTGTATTGTCCGACAAGAAGGGAATTAAATTAGACACCAGCAACAGAAAGATGGCTAGAAAATTCTCACATCTGGAAACTTCAGTGGCACACTCTTCATGGAACTTACATTCCAGTGTGTGGCATGTCACCTAATTCACACGACACCCCTGGAGGTGTTATCAATTTAAAGTGGGGAAAACAGAGTTTTAGCAGTTAGGTAACTTCCTCAGGATCACAGAGGCCTGAAGTGGCCGCCCTGAGAGGGCAGGCAGCACAGATCAGCATGAAGACATTCGCACCTGGGTTCCAGTTTGGACGCTACCATTCTGGATCTCTCCACTGTCACAGATGGACACCGCTGACCCTGAGGCTGCACCCTCACCTGTCGTGGTCTTGGCCTTGGTCTGGTGGGGCTGGTCCTTCTGGGTGACCCCAGGGTGTGGGTCCCACTAAAACCACGCTGTGGTTGGTCACCCTGCCAATCCTGACAATGACATTCCCTAGGCCCAGCGCCCGGCCCCCTCTCCAGCCCCTCTCCGGCCCCCAGGACACACACATAAAATACCCTCTTCTTACAGAGTCAATAAAGCTGCCAGCAGATGAGGCAAACACACCACAATTTCCAGTCCACTGGAGGTAACTCGGTCACAGCCTCTACCAAGTTAGCATTTACGGCTTTCACAGGAATGTCAACCTTGAATCCAATTATTTCCAGATTGGCGGACCCTTGTATCTAAGAGTGCCTGGTGACCCCCATCCAATTACGATACAAAACAGCTGGTAGCCCAGGTCCCGGGTGGCAATTAAAAGTAGGGTCCGCTGGCCCGAGACACAAAGAGAAGCCACCCGCGTTGGGAGCGGGTCTGGAATGCGGGGGGGAAGAAGGCCCTGCTGGGCACGTGCACGGGGTTGGCGGCTGGACTGCGCCTGTGCACAGCTGTGCCCAGGGCTCAGGGACCGTGAAACTCACTGGCTACAGGTGGCCGGGCTGGACCCGTGTTCGCAGGTGGATTACTGCAGCTCACCCGGAGGCTTAGCCAGCGTTTAGTGAACAGACCTCCTTGACAACGCCCATTACCAGGAGGGCAACTGGTTGTCAGGGAGGTGGGGAGGGCCCTGGGAAGGGGCTGGAGGCTTCCATTGGCACTGCTGTCCTGGGCAGCAGGGCATGTCCGTGGGGCTCAGCCCAACTTGGTCACCCCCAGGAGCACCTGGGTGCAGCTGCCAAGGTCCCTGGCACCTGGGAAGGAGTGCCTGGCCTGGGTCGGGGGTCAGTGTGCTGAGAATGACCAGGTTGCAGAGGGATGAATAGCATCCAGGAATAGGTGGCCACAGCACCCCTGCTGTGAGTTGAGAGACACTGGAATGAGGGACCATTTTCCACCCTGACATGTGAAGATGTGTCCTAGACAGGCAGTGGCCTCCTAATCTCAAGAGAAAGAGAAAAAGCTTCTCCTAGGAACGCCAGCAGGGGCTGCCTTCACACTCGCGCCATGAGAGAGCACAGTGACGGGAAGCGTGTCCCAAGCACCTTGCACGTGCTCAGCTGACCCTGAGGGGAGCACACGGCAGTGCCTCACATGGACCGCCTCACGTGCGCCTGGAGGGTGGCGCGGGCAGGGAGCACACCTAGTGACGACCTTCCTGCCCAGTCACACGGAGGGCTCTGCTCCAACAGCAAGGCCCTGGGGTGAACCCCGGAGGTGCACTGTGAGTCAGCCGTTCCTGCTGTGGCTGGAAGCTCTCGCTTACCGACCCCACTGACACGACACAAAGGCCTCTCTGATGTGCTGCGAGGCTGTGGGACTTTACAAATAACGGGAGTGGAAAGTGATTTATACCCAGGACTAAAGGTCAGCTGTGCATGCCGGACTCCGGAGTCAGACAACAGCGTAAACTCGTCTGAACTCACTCATACACCCCTGGGGGTGGGGGAGAAACAGAAAAACCCGCTCAGGCACAGAGGGGCTGCAGGGGGGCTGCAGGCAGGGCCCGCTGTGGGCAGAGGGACCCAGGGAGGCTAGGACACCTCTGAGTGCTTAGTGACCAAACTGCATTCTTCCCACCAGGGAGTCACCGAGTTGAGCGGTGACGGCCGTGTTATGCGAGTGATGTGTCCAGTACAGAGGGGTTGAAGGAATACATTTGTGTAATCAAAGCACACCAAAGTTTAAAAGTTCAGATTTGATTAATCTGTATTGTGGACACTGAGAGAGAAGATACCTACTTGGAAGGGCTCCTGGTGGCTAACAGGGCTGAAATAAAAACAAAACAAACCACAGAGCCTGGCAGCCATGTCTGCACAGGCCTCTCCCGCAAACTGCACCTCAGGGAGCCACCTGCCCTGAACCGCCTGCCTGCCCTGGGTCTCTGCCCTCTGAGCCGGCCGTACAAAGGAGTCCCCTGGAATCTATTTCAACCAGTAGGACAGCCTTTCCCAATCCAACTGGAGATGCACAGCTCTGACCAATTGGAGCAGCTCTATTCTGACTAATCAAAACAGTGCTTCTTGGACCAATCAAACTTTGAAGATTTGGAGTCCTCATTTGCATGAGGACAGACCAATTAGGGATCCAGAGCAGGGCCTTTGGTCCTTATAAGCCCGCTCCGCTCTGGGTCTAGGAGCACACTTACCCTTTCCACCCAGGACTGAAGATTGCATTTCCCTGGCTGAGCGGAAATCAAAGACGTCAGAGCAGAGCAGACCCGCACAGGCCAGAGCAGAGGGAGCAGTGCGGAGCAGAGCTAGCTAGTCGAAGGAAGGGGGCCTGGCTCCAGGGCTGCCTCATGGCCATGCGGTACCCCACCGAACAAAGTTTCCTTCTGCAGCACACCCCAAACTGGGGCTTCCTGCTGCTGTTGAATTGGCACCGATGACCGCAGGGTGACAGTACAGAGTAGAGCAGTCCCCAGAGAAACGCAAGCTTGCCGATAAGAGCATTTTCTTAGTGCTCCGAGTGGAGTGTTGCATGTTCTAAAGGTAACTGGACAAAACATAAAACTGCTATCAGGTATTTCTCTTCCTTTCCTTTAGTGCCTGACAGCTGAGGTGTGCCCCTGGGCACTTCCTGTGGGGCGGTCTCGGTCAGTGTGGGGGCAGAGCCCGTCACTGGCAGATGGAGGCTTTCAGAGCTACTCTGCCTCGGGTGTGCCAGTGACAGTCTGTGTGGTGGCAGGCCCTGCCATCACCGAAACCGCAGGAACTGCACGCCGTGGCGGAGCATCACGCAGAGGCTGCCTGCCTCTTCCCTTGCCGTGCCTGACGACCTGTGCTCGAAAGACACTGCCCAGCGTTGCTTCTGATGTGACCGACTGAGCTCACCAGCAACCACCTCTCAGCTGCGAGTAGATGGACAGGCAGGGGGCTGCGTGGTAGGCACATGGGCCCCTCCGGCCCTGGCCCACCGGCAGGGAGGGCCTCCCTACCCGGCAGTGTGGGCTCCTGGGCCTGTGCGTGTGGCGAATGGCAAGGGCTGCTGCTTGTCTTGCTCTCCATGCTGCGAAGGACACCATGCAGGAGTGTCCCACGCTCCTGCCACGTGCTCTAGGTCTCTGAACACAATGCGCAGGAACAGCGTGTCTCTGGCCCTGATGCCTTGTCCAGATGGTGAGGATGTGGAAAGACAGCACGAGGACCTCAGGCCTCACACAGCAGTCACGTCATGAGGACATGAGCGCGTCCAGGAGGCAGGAGGGCGGGGGCTGATGCCTCTCCCACCAGCCCCCCCTCTCACTGGCTGGGTCTGGGGGAATGGAGCTCAGCTGCCGTTCCCTCGCAGGGTCAGGACGCTTGGGAGAACTCACAGCCCTCAGCCCCAGACACTCGGGGCTCGGCTCTGTGAGCTCCTGATGTCCCGGGCCTTCACGAGGCCTCCCTGTGGTAACACCATGCAAAAGGGCATCCCCAGTAATAGCCAAGTTTGAGGTGAAACAGAGGCAACGACGAGAGGGGAGAGGAGCCTGAGCTCTTATCTCACTGGAAGCCCCTCCCTGCTGCCCAGGCTGCTCCCGACACCCCCACCAGCTTGGCTGCCTCCCACAGTGGGTCGCTCTCATGAGGCCCCCACCAGCGAGGCCATGCCAGTGAACGAGGCACCCTCTATTGTCACACAGGCCCCACCATTCCCTGGAGCCCCCATGGCCACTCGCCATGGACTGGAGGAGTCCAGGTCACAGAGGACAGGCCATGTGGCCCACCCATCCTTGCCCCAGGGGCACAGACAACTTCAAAGGGATGAATCGAATGGTGTGCAGTCAGCAAAGAGCATGGCCTGGCCCCTAAGGAGACATCAGTCAGTGCCCGCACTCCATTCCAGCTACAAAGAGGGCGTTGAAACAAGATTCCGCTCAGGAACGGCTTCTGCGACTACAGCGCGTTAGGAGGTGAGGCTCTCCAAAGGGCCTGGCTCGGATGCCGCGGCCGCACTCTTTGTGACAGCGGCACTGAGCAAGCAGGGCCTCGGGGCGCCCCTCCATTCAGCCCTGGATCTGACTTGGGCATCGGCCTTCACATTCCCGGTGCTCAACGAGCCACGACTTGGCCTGTCCTAGGACGTCGATTCAGAGGGGTCTGAGCCCACACACACTGGTGTCACAGCCTGCTGGCTGTCCCCAGGGCCAGGATCACATGCCAGAGCTCTGGCAGCCACGTTTCTGCGTCCTGCCCAAACCCCAGGCTGGCCTGCGGGGAAGAAAATCTCTGCCCCGGCGTGTGCCAGCCCCGTGCCCTCATGGGGACACGCACCCAGCCCTGCCCTCAACTCCCCAAGGCTCCTTCCACTGTCCTCACACAGAAGTCCTGGAGCTGCCTCCACCTTGGCCAGAGGGCCGCCTACACAGCGAGCATGGACATGTGTACCCTGGGGACAGACAGGCATAGCCTGTTCACCAGGCTCTGACGCCCTTCAAGTCGTCAGGGGGACACACACAGTCTTCACACATCGGGTCAGTGTTGACAGGGTGGCTGAGGGGGCTGGCAGGTAGGCCTAGGACAGAGCAAGGGCCCTTGGCCCAGACCATGGGGACCCACGCTCTCTCCTGCCAAGCCCGAAACATTTCCTCTCGGGTACTTTTTGAAAGGTCAGCTCTAGGACCAGGTGTGGGCCATGTGCATCCTTGGGGACGAGGGGAGGCCACTCTGAGGCACACTGGGTGATACATGGGGTGACCTCCACACCCTGAAATAAAGCCTGAATCTAAATGCAGCACACGGAGGACACCTCCACCCTGGGCTGCTGAACAGATGACACAGCCCGGAACAGCACAGTCACAGCGGGGGCAGGCGGTACCCAGGACTCAGCGACATCCAGGCCTGAACCCACCTGGGACTGGAAGCCGCAGAAGGCACAATGGTCTGTAAGCCGCCCTTCAGAGAAGAGCAGACAGAACCCACGTCCCTGTGTTGGAGCCGTAAGCAACGGGGAGGGCACCTGGGAGAAAACAGTCTGACGGGCGGTGCCCGGGACACACCGAGGCTTTCGCTGCCAGCAAGAGCAGCGCGCGTTCAATGTGAGAACGGACACCGACAGGCACGTGCTCTGTATGCGATGAGCCAACATCAGCGAGAGGACGGATGACATTTCAATGCCAAGTGCCCTCAGATTAGCTCCTAAGGAGAAATGATCCCAGCCCCCCATGCAGAGGCCAGCAGTCAGTAGAGACAAGAATGTCTAGAGGGGCCGCACCAGCACCCCCGGGGTCCAAAACCCCGGGCCAAGGTGGGGAGGGGCCTGGGGGGGTCTGAACACGGTATGACTAGGGTCTGCCCTCCAGGAAGCTGAGACATGCCTGTACTCACATCCCCTGAGGATGGGGGCTGGGCATAGGGCCGCAAGGGCCAGCTCAGACTGGAGGGAGGGTGCCTGGCCTGGCGTCAGGGCCTGGGTAGGACTGCGGACAGCCACAGAGGGACGCGGCAACCATAACCACAACCGTGGTGGCCAGATGCCCCATTCTGCCAGCCTCAGCAGGTGGGACTCTGCCTCTCAGAGAAAGGAAGCAGGGAGGGGCGCCCAGTGGGCTGAAGTCTGTCAACACATCACCTCACCTCGTAGTGGAAGTCCATGCAGGTGAGGTCTCGCCAGCACTGGTCCCCCCGGACCTTGATCAGACCCTGCCAAGGCAAGGAGAGGAAGCAACATGAATCAATTTCCCAGAATGGCAAGGACCCCCAGGGACGGGGAACCGCTGCCGGGGGTGGGGGAACTAAGCTAAAGGGAACTTTAAGGGAGCAACGGATTTTATCTCACACCTGAGGTGACGTGAAGGGTAAATCTTAAAGAGCTTCACAAAGGCTTTAATGACGACATGTCAGCAAGTGCTACGGGGGAAAGGACAGTGGTTTCCTGCTGCAGCCAGTTCTTTCCGTGCTTTCTTTGTAACTCCGCTTTTAGACTGAGCGTCAGCACAACGATGCGATTGGAAGGCTTTAAAAATGGACAAGCTGGCAAAGCTACACGCACAAGCTGACTCGCACTCCCACAGGCGCCAGGGAGGATGGGAAAGGGACAACGCTGCAGTGGCTGTGACGACGACGACACTGTTCAGCAGCTCAGGTGGTGAATACGTCCACCCACCTCCCCAACCGGTCACGACTGTCTCATGGCACCCAGGAAATCCCCGGTGCTCGGGCCCGGGAGTGCCTCCAGGGAGATGCTTTGCTGCCTGGTCCACCGGGAAAGTGGCTGCGGGGGAGTGGACTCTGTTAACAGCCCATGGGCGAGCTTCTGGGCGCTGGCTGGCCGCCCCAGCACCCGGCGCAGCTTCCGGGGCGCCACTCGATGTCCACATCGTGGCTGGTCTGCAGTTGCAGGGGATGGTCAGCTCACGTGCCTGTCCCCTGCCCTGCTAGCAACCCTCGTTCTCTCCACGTGACTCCTTCTGAAGTCGGAAACCAGCTGTCCTCCCACCAGGAACAGAAACACTGCTTGAGATGCGGAGACGCAGTCCCGATTTCGGTCTCTTGGGTAACAGCTGGATGGGAAAGTGAGAAGGAAACTGTGCCCACAGCCCTAAGACACAGCCCTGGGACGCAGCTCAGCCTGCCCTTGTGACAGAGGTTTCTGCAGCTCTGACCACCTCAGTCTCACCGTCCACCCACCCATCCTCCACGCGCCGCCCAGGCTGCCCAGGACAGTGTTCCGCACTGAAGTCGACCGACCCTAAACTTGATCCTGTCCATGAAACGCCCTCGCTGAGGCGCTGAGATTGATGTTTGACTGCGTGACTGGGGGCAGTGGACACGACCGGCTGGTGCATAAAACTGACCTTTACGCCTGGGAAAGCCTCTGGGGCAGCGGAGGGCTCTGAGCCAGAGACCAAGTGTGAGCCGATGGGTCCTCTGGTGGCCACGCGGCCAGCAAGGCAGAATGACGGTTTGGGAGGTGGGATGTGTCCAATTCTGGACATGTCTGAGACATGGAGGATACGGGACAGGCAGAGGGACTGGAGCTGGTGTGGGTGGGGAGCAGTCAAGACCTCTGACCGGGACCCCTGGTGGGTGGTATGGACCCCCAAAGGATCAGGGATGAGAAATGTGGGGGACTTGTGGAGGCCACAGGGGCCTCACACCTTGGTGGGGCTGAACCCACCTGGCCTTCAGCTGCACCTGCTGCCTCCAGTGTCACGGGGCTGTGGCATGAATGTGAAGCTGTGCTCCAAGGATAAAGACAAGTGGGCCACTTTGCAAAGTGGAGAGTCACATCTTTCTGGAGACCGGGTTTGCTTACGTCACAAAGTGCCAGAGACAACTTCCAGTCTGAATCTGGCCATATACAGTCATGTTTGCGTGGAAACAGCTTCAAAAAGTCAAAAGTGCCTGATGACCCAGATCTCAGTGAGCCCGTCCTGCCTGTGGAAGGACTGGGGGTTTCTGATGAAAACGTGCCCCTTGTTCGGCAGAAAACCTCAGCCGTGAGGTCACACGAGGCTCCCTCGTGAGCAGGGCCCTACTCCCTGCATCCCTTCAGAATCTGAGAACGGTGCTCTTTGGAGATTCAAACCAGGCGAAGAAGAAAAAAAACAAAATAATTAAAATGTCATTCAAACTCTAAGCTGATATAAGACACTTAAAAATCTGAGACATTCTTTCAGGAGCGGAGGATAATTATATTCCTCCCCATCTACTGATTTCTCCCTACAATGCAGATGTCAGATTTTCCACAGATTTTTTTTTCTTCCAGAGTAAGTGTCAAAGGAACAAAGCCTTCTTTGAGACTTTTTTCAGCCCAAAATTAATTCTGAAAGAAAAAAAAAAAAAAAACCCGGCACAGATAAGCCACTAACACGCAGACCCAAAGAGAGCTGAGTGACCTACGGCTGTCCATACAGCCCCTGCCCTCCGCTTGGGACCAGGAACACCAGGATGCTGGAACTTTCCAGGGTGGCTGAGGCCTTACAGGCAGTGGGTGGGAGGCAGGGGCATAAAGGCAGGAGCCTGCGGGCTGCAGATGGGCTCCTCTCTGAAGCTCAAGGGTGTGAGAACACTCATCTTAAAAGCTCCCATTTAGAAATGGGACATTCCAAGGCCTCACACCACAGAACATCCATTTCTCTAAGGCTGCAGGAGTCCCTTCACACCTGGTGGGGGCGGGGAGGGGGGCCCTTCGCAGGCCAGCACTGAGGCCGGGGCGGCAGCACATGGATGCCAGGGACGTGACCCCCTTTCCTCATGAGCACCTGCACGCCACGGGCAGCTCTGTCTGCAATGCTTCATTTTGAACATACACCTGTTCTATCATCATCGGGGCCCCTGCCTGCTCCTTTGCCACAGAGGAGACGCCTCGTGGACCCTGGAGCCCTGAGCACTAATGAGTGGCTCACAAGCGCAGAGGGACAGGCCATTGCTCCCACAAGCAGGCGTGGTGTCTGGTGTGCTTCTCAGGGGTGATGGGGAGGTTGGGCCAGTGGGGGGCCACGACACCCTGGATTCTGCCCTGACCCAAGTAGCATGCCGCTTCTCTTACGGGAGCTGAGCTGGGCCCACAGGGCCCCATGTGCTCTGCGAGGGGGACCCCATGTCTCAGGACGTGTGGCGACTGCTGCATCTGAGCGGCACTGCTTAGCGTCCCTTATGTTAGCAATCACAATGACTGACCTGTCTCCGTATTTGAAGGGCCCCAGCCGACTCAGTGTTACCATCTGGCCCCACTTCTTAGTCTCCAGCGTCAGTTTGGTTGTGTCAGAACTTTCTGACCCCAAGGGGCAATGAAATAAAAACGGACCACCTAAACCCAGAGATGGCAGGCGTCTGCGCACGGTTGAGTACCAGCTGGTTACAGGACACCGCTTGGACTGTTATGTGTGGCTGGGGAGATAAATCACTAGTCACACTTTGTGGCGTTTTATTTTGCCTCCTCTCAAATCCTGGAGATGCTCTGAAAATTGCCATCGTGACACCTGCCTGTGACTGACAGACCGTGAAGCGAGGCTGCATGGAGTGGGTGGAAGGACCTGTCACAGGCCCTTGGAAGCGTCTGGGACTCAGCGACTTTCTAGACCACCAGGGGCGGCCAGCTTCCTTCTGAGGGCTGTCCTGAGACAAGTGGCTGGAAATGGAGACACAAAGATGGTGCTGAGGAGCCTGGAGCCTGTGTGAGCGGGGGTGGGGGCGCTGCAGCTGGGGGCCATAGGTCAGAGCCCTGCAGACCGCGTTTCCCAGAAATTCCCGTGCTGCCCCCAGGCTGGAGTCGAGGTCTGGTCTCCCGAGGACTCCCACAGGAAGGAAGAAAGCCCCTTTCTTCAGCTCTGCCCACACTAATGCAATAAAACAAATTAGGATAATTGCTCTCCTTGGGGAGTGGGGATCCCAGGACGGGTCAGGCTGGCCAAGGAAATGACAGCGACATCCGCTTGATTTGGGTCTTCATGGGGCATGTTGCATTCTGGCACTTATTTCATTGCATGTAATACGGTTTTACTGGAGGTAATATGATTCCAAGAAAGAGCTCCTGATTCCAAACTCTCATTTTTCCTTTAGTGACTTTACTCCTTATTTTCTTTGCTAAACTTTCAGCGCCTCCTGGGGCTGGAGCATCTCTGGGACATGCACAAGTGGGACACAGTAACAAGCAAAGAGCTCTTGTGATCACTCTGGGTCACCCGTTCCAGTCGGTCCCCGGGGCCTCCATGGGGAAGAGCAGAAACCCAAGTGCAGACTCGTTGAGCTTCTGGGTCAAAGCGTCATCTCAGCCGGAAAACTTCCTCCCTATCAGAGGGATGCTTGAGCCTCCGAGTGGCAGCTGTGGAACCAACGGCCAGCCTGAGATCCAGGTGTGGCTTGGACACTGAAGCGGCAAGCGGCTGTGGCCCCAGGTGGACATGGATGAGCATGTGCTCCCTGCCACTCTGCCAGAGCCTCCCCCAGTCCCAGCAAAAACCTGCACAGGGCTGGCTCCTGCCTGCGTCCTAGTCATGACCCGTTGAAGAGAATGTCAGTGGTCTGTACAACTGCCCTTCTCTCCAGTGCTGGGGTGCCCAGAGGCGCGGGTGATCACAAGGCTGTCCCCACATTATTATGACCAAGTCCCTCATTGTCCCCAAGGTGTGCGGACGTATGGGGCTGCACCTCACAGTGATTGTTACATGTGAAAAGCCAACTCAGGCTAGTCTCTGAAGTCTGAGAGCTGAGCTTTAATGTACACAAAAGAAAATACAAATCTTTGAAGTACTCAGTTCAATGTGTTCTGGCAACTGTATACAATCAGGTATCTAGTACCTTCAGCAAGATACAGATTTCAGTCCCACAGAATGTTCTCTGGAACCCCTTTCCAGGCAATTCCACGCCCTGCTTGTCAGAAAGCTGTGCAGCCAGGTCCAGCTCCGCCTGCTCTGGGATCCCACAGACCGACTCGGGCCAAGGTGCTCTTGGCCTGGGTCCCAACAGGTCCTGCATAGCACGCTTCACGGTTCACCTGCGTTCCTACATCAGGGGCTGGCTCCCTTCTACAGTGGTCCGCAGTGTGAATGCATCACCACTCATCCGTCCTGCTGACGGGCATCTGGTTGTTTCCCAGGTCTGGCAGTATGAACAGGGCTGCCACGGATGTTTGTGGCCTGTGTGGACATAGGTTTTAATTTCTCGTGGGCAAATTCCCAGGACTGGAAGGCTGGCTCACAGAGCAGGCACAGGTGTGACCTTGTTGGAGGCTGTCAACTGTTCTTTAATGTGACCGAACCATCTGACAGCCCATTGGTGATGAACCCCACTAGGAGTTCCCGCCCCTGCACACTCCCCAGCACGGGGCACTGACAGTGTTTTAAATTTGACGCTTCCTGTGGGCTGAAAGCCGTCTCTGAGTTCTCACGCACTGTCTCCATTCTTGTATCTTCACTTGTAAAGTACGGTCAGGTCCTATGTTATTTGTGATTTGTATGTTCAGGATGCTAACTTTGGGTTTGACTATGCACTCCTAATATTTTTCCCAGTCTTTGACTTACTTATCCATTTTCTTAATTGTATCTTTTGATAGAAAATTTTAGTATCGCTGAAGTACAATTTGTCAATTTTTTTCTTAAGTGGTTAGTGCTCTTTTTGGTGTCCGAGAAATTTTTGTCTGCTTCAAAGTAACGATCTATGTTATCTTTGAAAAATACTGTGATTCCGGCTTTTATGTTTGTAAAAAAAAAAATACTTTCCTTGCCCTACTGATTTGACTTAGTGCCTTGGTGGAAAATCAGTTGAGTGTATCTGTATGAATATGTTTCCGGGAGATATTCTTTTACGTTTTCTTCTAAGAGCTTCATGGTTTTGCTTTTACATTCAGGTCCATGATGTGTCTCAAATTAGAGGCTGGTATAGATGAGCCTGCAGTCAGAGGTCACGTTATTTTTCTGCACAGATATCCAATATTTCAGCACTATGTGTAGGAAATGACATTCCTTTATCCACTGATTCGATACCGTAGTTTAACTGCTATCAACAGTAGGGGCTGGGTCTGCTTCTGGGCTCTAGTCTCTTCTGCTGATCTGTTCTTCCAGCTTAGATTGGTACTATGGTTTTAAATTCAGCTGTCAAATCAGGAAGTCCTCTAACTTTGTTCTTTTTCAAGATTCTCTGTATTTCCAAGTAAATTTTAGAATTGGCATGTCAATTTCTCCAAAAAAGCCCCCTGGGAGTTTGATAGGAATTGTCTTTTTTTTTAAATTATTAAATACTTTTGAATTTTATTGTTGTTCAAGTACAGTTTTCTGCCTTTCCCCTTCCACCTCTTCCCCCACCCCAGCCATTGGAACTGCCTTAAGTCTATATAGGAATTTGGGTAAAACAGACACCTTAACAATACTGAGTCTTCTGACTCACAAACGTGGTATATCTCTCCATTTATGCAGGTCTTTTAAATTCCCACCAGCAATGTTCTGCTGTCTTAATGTACATGTCTTAGCCCTCCTTAATCAGATTTAATATGAGGTATTTGAAGGCTCTGAATACAACGGCAGACTGTACTCTCATTTTATTTCCAATGATTTCATAATGGTTTATGAAGTACAGTTGTTTTTCCCTTGACCTTGTGAAATCCATGTACTCATTGATGCATTCCCCAGGACTTTTCAAACACAATCGTATCTACGAATAACAGCTTCATTTCTTTTTCTTGTCTTATTGCGCTAGGACTTCCGGTACAGTGTTGAAGAGTGGAACGAGGAACAGAATCTGGGCCTGGTTTCTCACCACATGTCAAAGCTTCATCCTCGCCCCAAAGACCTGGTGTGAGCTGAGGTTTCCCAGATGCCTCTGTCAGGCTGAGGAAGCTCTGTCTAAGACTGTCATGAGTGGGTGCTGAATAGTATCATGTGCTTTTTTTTTGGCATTTGAGATGATAAAATGGTTCTTCATCTATATTCTGTTACTATAGTGAATGGCATGACTTGATTTTCAAATGTTAAAACCACCTTGCTTTCCTGAGATAAACCACACCTTTCTTTCTTGCCAGGTTTGATGTGCCGGCATGTTGCCGAGGGTTTCTGTGCCTTTGCTCGTGAGGGGTACTAGTCCCTATTTTTCTTTTTCCCCATCAGGCTTTGGTATCGCTGTTATCCTGGTCACATAAAACAATTCGGAAAGTGTTCCCTCCTCTGCTGTTTTCCAAAAGAGTTTGTGTAGGGTGCTAGTATTTCCTCCTTACGCACGTGGTAGGTTCCTCTGGTGAAGCCATCTGGCCCCACGCTTTCCTTTCTGGAATGGTTTTTGTTTACAAATTCAATTTACTTCACAGGTATGGAGCCACTTGGATTTCCCGTTTCCTTTCGTCTCAGTTTTGGTAAGCTGCATTTGTCCATTTCATCTAAATTGTTGCATTTATTGGCCCAAAGCTTTCATAATATCCCCGGTGACTCTGTATGGCAGGATCTCGGATGCAATTACCAGTTATTCGAGGAAAGTGTTTTCTCACGGTGCTCTTCAATCACAGCCTGATGCAGCTCCTAGCGCTGCTGAATTCTGACCTAAAAACTAGAGATCCTCCGGGCTCGTGTTTCTGCATTTCAGATATGGCTTTATGTCTCTGGTGCTAACAAGACAGGACAGTCTGCACACAAGGAGCTTCCCAAGGCCCCAGGTGGGTGCCGAGCCAGGTGTGAGCACAGCGCCGTGAGCAGCACAGGTGTTTAGCAGTCAAGCCTCTGCCGGTTAGTGACGGGGACTTGAAGCTGCCCCCATAGAAAATGTACCGGCATCTCGTCACTGCTTCCTCAGCCCGTAGGTTACTTGGGGGTCACTGAAATGCATGGACAGAAACGCTAATCCTCATGTCAGCTTCTCAGAGGCGTCAGAGGCTCTTGCTCATGCCTAAATCCGCTGTATCTTGATCCTTTGTTCCTCCTTTTATGATGTGTGGGAGGAAAAAACCCCAAACAAAACAACCCCCCCCCCACCCAGATTCTATGGAAAGTAACCTCACAGGATGATCTGGTCATAAATTCCTAACTGGGCAGGTCATAATGGGTAGTCAAGTCCCAGGTATATAACTCTTCTCAGTAAAGGCCCATCTCTGCCCTAAGCAAGCCCTGCACGTCGTTTCTGAGCATCTAGGTTAATACGCCTTTGAAGGAAATATGACCCCCCTCAAAAGAGCACACAATCTTCGCTATCCTGCAATTTAATCCTGCCTTCTCCCACCCCTCATGTAATCTCCGTGAATTTCAAGTGCACGAGTGAGGCTGTGAAACTGTCACTCTCTGGAGCGCCTGAGACCTTGCTCCCTGGCATAGGTCGTCAGCTTGGCTCAAATAAACTCTCACAGAAATTCCCTACAGGTTTAAATGCTTCTTATGTTGGCAATCATGTCCCTCCACTTCCTTCATATAAAAGCAGCCTGCTCCAGCATAGCAAATATGCAGCGTGCATGAAAACTGCTCATTTCAGCTGTGATTTTGTTCCTTAAGAATTGAGGGCACTCGATATTTCACTCTCAAAATATAAAGCAATAATAAAAGTAACTTACTACCAGGAAGACTACAGTACCAGACGTTGGAAGGACTGCAGACAGAACATGCAGGGAAATGAAAGCCTCGCTAACACATGTGGTGCAAGCAGAAGGAGCTGTGTCGAGGGGCCGCGTCCCCACAAGTGCAAAGCCTCGGCGACCAGGTTCCTGACATCGGTTCTTACTACTGGCTCTGAAGAGCGTTTGGGCATCATAGTTTGTCACTTGCCATTGCTGAGGTGTGCACGTTCTCTGCAAGGTAATGCTTATGCCACAGCAGGTTCCTACAGAAGGAGGGAGAGGGCAGCAAAGAGCTCTGCGAATCTGCCGCCACCAACCCTGACAGCCCCGGACCCGCGCCCCCGGCGGAAGCCAGGCAGAGGGGGCGGGGAGCCGGAAAGAGGGAGGTGCAGAAGAACTGGGCTTTTCTTTCTCAGTTCTCGGGGTGGGGCAAAGCGAAACCGCGTGGCCTCCCTTTGGTACTGTCCAGGTCTGAGAATTCCCAGCAACAAGGGCACTGGCGCAATTCCCAGAATCTTAGCAACTGAGAGCTGCAAACCCTCAGAGCACGCGGCTCACCAGCCTACCACAGCGTGGCATGATGAAGGGCCGCTGCGGCTCCGAAAGCACCGCGTGGAAAACCCATTGTCTGCTCCTGCACAGGAGAAGCACAGGGGTCAGAAGCAAAGGGCTCTGGGCTTTGGCGACAGGTTTCTGGCGTGCTCTGGGGTAAAAACTTTGGCTGGTATGAACTCAGTCACACACACACATATATTCTGTCTTTACAAAAACTGAGATTAAGAAAAAAGTGAAAACTTTTTTAAAAAGCATAAAGACAACCTATTACTTTAAATATGGTGATTCAGACACTCGTGCCATTTCCCATGCCTGCAATTGAAAGAGATTCTGTATTCCAATATGACTGAAATCTATGTATATAAGCAGAAAATTGAACCCAAAATCAGAGAAACATTCCAGAGCTCTCCCCGCCAAACATCTAGTGTGTGCTTGCCCCATTCCAGTGGCAAGGCACAGGTATGTGCCCTAAGCAGACCTGTGCCTTTGTGCTGAGGAAGGAGGCTGGATGGGGTCACCTGGGCCCACAAAGCCACTCTGCGCCGCCATCCCAGCAGCTTGAGGTAGGAGGACAGGGACACAGGAGCTTCTCTACCTTCTCGTGTGAGGAACATGGTGAGTCCCTGCTGCTCACAGCCCAGCTTCAGGGTGCAAATTCATGAACCCCCAACTGGCTGGTCCGGAGCTGCACAGAGGGAGCTGGGGGGACACTCTGGTGCTGCTTAAACTCCAGCTCCAATCCAGTCACGTCAACAGTGGGGTGACCACCTTGCCTCCACCAGCACCAAGTGGTGAGAGTCTGGAGCCATCATGGCGCCTATGCATCAGTGGGTACCACAAACTAGAAGGGCGGAAACAGGACACCCCACCTCACACAGCCCAGGCCCACAGCTGGCACCGGGAACTGGGCAGGACGCCGTGTCCTATGGGCCTGTTTCAAGCTGCAGCCTCTGGCTAGGCAGATGGTCCTTCCAGGCCTTGAGGGCACGTGGTTTTTATCTGGCACTCAAGGGAAGGACTCGGAGGGAAATCTGGCTCTGGATGGGTCTGTTGGGCGGGGTCTGCTGCTCTCCAGTTCTGCCCACGAAGAGGTGTCTCCGCTCCCCTGAAGCCCCCTGCTGCTGACCTCTTGTTAGATTTCAAAAACAATTTGTCCTGCCCTGAAGCGTGAGGCTGAGGAGCTTTGCGGGTGTGCATGCTTGTGGGACCCTCACCCCATCAGCACACAGGACTTTTTCATCACCCTGTCAGTTCTCACATGCCCCCTCCCCCCGTACCCCAGACAGTCCCCACCCTGAATCCCAGAGGCAATCACTTCCCTGCCTCCCCTGGCTCTAGAACCTCCCACACTAGGGCTCGTGTGGAGCACAATCCGTGCCTGTCTTCCCTCATTCAGCACAGTGCCCGTGAGACCACCCAGGTCTGTCACGCAGTGAGGAGTATTTGCTCCTCTTCATTCCTGAGTGCTTGCCATCTGGGGGCATTTAGCATGGCGTGCCCGCTTCTCCTCCTCTTGATGGACTGTGGTTGGTTTCCGGGGCTTGGTGCATGTGGATGCTGCCGCTGTGAGCGTGTGCGTAAAAGGTTTTTGGAGCACATTCTTTCATTTCTCTTGGGTGAATATTGAGCAGCAGAAATACTGGGTGGTAGAATGACAGTGAGGTTACTTTTGTATGTAACAGCTGCACTGTCTCCCCAAAACGCTGGTGCCACATTGCACACCCACAGGAGGGCAGTTTAGCAGAGCTTTTCCTGCTCACATCCTTGTTGTTATGCGCTTAATATCCGTGGCCTCCCAGAAATCATGCTGAAGCCCTGACCCCCCAGTGTGGCTGTATTTGGACTAGATAAGGTTAGACAAAGTCACAAGGGTGGGGACCTGATCCAACAGGATTTGTACACTTATTAGAAGAGACACCAGAGCTTCTCTCTGCGCCAGCTGAGGACATAGCAAGAGGGTGGCCATCTGCAGTCCAGGGAGGGTCCTCACGGGGAACAGAATTAGCCGGAACATCGATTTTAGATTTCCAGCCTCCAGAAGTATGAGAAAATGGATGTTTAAGCCTCCCAGTCTGTGGAGTTTTGTTAGAGCAGCCCCAGCAAACTAAGACACTCCTATACTTGCTTTTGTCAGCCCTTAATTTTAGCTGAGTCTTGTGGGCACGCAATGGTATCTCATTGTAGACTTATTAGCATCTCCCCAACGGCCAACGAAGCTGAGCGATCTTTCAACTGCTCCTAACAGCCATTTGTGCATCTTCCTTTGTGAAGTGTTGAACCGGCTTTATTATTGAGTTTTTGGGTTCCTTATGCACCCCAGGTAGAGGTTTTAGCCAGATACAATGGTATTGTGAATATTTTCTCCCAATCTGTGACTTGTCATTATCAATGGTGTCTTTCGAAGAACAGATTTTAATTCTGATGAAGTCCCATTTATTCATTTTTATGAATTAATTTTATGGTTCATGTTCTCACACTGTATTGTAAGAAATCTCTGCCTACTCCAAGACTGTAAAAATATTCCCTTATGGGACCTTCACGAAGTGTTTTAGGAAACAGTTCTGTGTTTACAGTCCATCTCAAACTAGTCTTGTGTCTGGTGGACGAAGGGCTGGGGTTGGCTCACCCCTCTGTAGATACCCAGGCATCCCGGCACAGTCTGTTGAAAAGACTTTACTTTCTCAGTTAAGCCGACTTTGTGCCTTGTCCGAAAATAGTTCGGTGGAGACTTCAATGCGGGGCTATTTCTAGCCCGTCTAACCTCTTCACTGATAAGCTGCCCTCCTGTGCTTACACCGCCCTGACTCAACAACCGTCCTCCGGGCAGTCCCGAACAAGTAGTGTCACTCCTACAACTCGACTCTCATTCACAACTGCTCTGCTGTTCTAGGTCCTTGGCTGTTTATCAATTTCTAAGAAGAAAACCCTTCTAGGATTGTGTTTGGGGTGGCACAAACTCTACAGACGAATTTGGGGACAACTGACAGTTGAGCAATGCTGAGACTTCTGATTCACGGGCACGGCCTAAGTCTCTCTGATTTCTCTCAGCCGTGTTGGGTGGCCTTGTGGGTGCGGGTGTTACACTTCTGTTAAAATGTCCTAAGTCGCCCTGATTGGTGTGACTCGGTGGGACGGGCGTAGTCCCACAGACCAGAAGGTTGCTGGCTCCTGGGTTAAAGGCCAGGTGCCTGGCTGGAGGTACACAAGAGGCAACCAATCGATGTTTCTCTTGCACATTGATGTTTCTCTCCTTTTCTTTCTCCCTCCCTTCCCCCTCTCTAAAAATGAATAAATCAAAATTTTTTCCTAAGTAGTTCATCGTGTGGGATATAATTATTTTTGCTATATTTTATAATTTCATTTCCCAAAATTTTGCTAGCACATAGAAATATCATTTTGTGTACCAACCATGAATCTTGTACTTTGGTTAAATTCATTCACTGGTTATAAGGACCCTTTGATCCTCCACATACGTGACTTTTTCATCTGTGAATACAGATTATTTTCTCTCTTCCGTTCCAATCTTCAGGGCTTGTATTATTTTTTCTTGTTCTGTTGCACAAGCTAAGATCTTCAATACACTGTCAAATAGATGTGATGAGAGTGGACAACCCTGCCTTGTTGCCAGTCTTATGGGGAAACATGCAGTCTTTCACCATTAGGTATAGTATTAGCTGTAGATAGTTTATATACTTATCTTTTATCAGGTTGATGATGTTTCCTTCCATTCCCAGTTTGCCAAGATTTTTAAAAATTATTTAATTGTGTCTAATACTTTCCCTGCATTGAGAATGATCATATCATTTTATCTTTTTCTCCCTTGACCTTGTATTTGGTGAATTACAGTAACTCATTCATGTCCAGCCAATCTTATCTTCTGGGGAAAATCCCATGTGGTCTTGATGCATTATGCTTTTCATGTACTGCTGGATTCATTTCCTGAAGAATTTCATGTCTGTGCTCTTGAAGAGTTTGCTCTGTAATTTCCTCTTCTTGACATATCCTTTTCTTTGCCAGCCTCGGAAAAATGAGTTGGGAAGGGTTCCCTCTCCTTTACTTTCTGAATAAGTGTGTATAGGATTCATATAGTTTCTTCCTTAAATATTTTATAGAACTCATCAGGAAAGGCTTTGGTCCTGGAGTTCTCTCAGTGGGTAGGTGTTCTGGGTTTGTCTGTGTCAATGACTTCAATTTATAGAACTACTCAGATTCCTATCTCTTCCTCTGTTAGTGCTGGTAAACTATGTCTTTTAAGGAACATAACCATTTCCTTGAATTACCTGTTCTATGTGCATAAAGTTGTCATACTGTTTCTTTTTAACTTTTATTTTTAAAAACTCTTAGACTTTAGAAACCCTGGAAAAATAGTGGGACCTGTATACCTCTTGCTACTAATTCAATACTATTAAACTATCAACCTTACTTGGATTTCACCAGTTTTCCCATTAACATCCTTTTTGTAACAGGGACAATCTAGGGTGCCTCATTAACTGTCATGTCCCCTGAGTCTGATAATTCCTCAGTCTTTAATTGCATCTCATGACTTTGAGAGGTAAAAATTCTGGTCAGTGAGACTTCTGGTCAAGATGGCGGCACAGGTAAACATGGCTCCCCTCCTCGCACAACCACAGCAAAACCACAACTAAAATATAAAACAACCATCATCAGAACTGTCAGAAGTCGAGTGGAATGGAAAAAACCACATCCATCCAGACTGGTAGGAGGGGCAGAGATGCGGAATGGACTGGTCTCATATCCACAGGTAGTGGATAAAAATTCGGGAGGGATATCTTGGGAGTAAGGAGTCCCAACCGCACACTAAGCCCTCTAGCCCAGGGTTCCCGTGCCAGGAAGATAAGTCCCCACAACTTCTGGTTGCAAAATCCAGTAGGGATTGTCAGTGGAAGAAACTTCTAGAGTCCCAAATAGTTCCCCTTAAAGAGCCCACACATGGACTCACCTACTCAGACTCACTCCCTCTGAGCTCCAGCACTGGGGTAGCGGCTTGAAAGGCACCAGGGGTGTTTGGGGAGGACCAGAAGTATCTGGCATCAAGGTGAGAGCTGGAGGACAGCTTTCTCCCAGACAGAAAGAAGGGCAGAGGTCCCTTTTCTGAGTCCTCCCCCCACAGACCACAGGGCCACAGAGCCAGTAGGTGGGTGCCATGTCTGAGACTCAATCAACCTGGCTAACAGTTTGCCCCACTCTGGAGATCCCCTTAGACTCCATCCCACCCAATCTATGGGCCCACCCAAGCTGTTAAGCATGACTTTTCCATATGAATGGCTGGTCTTGGCTGATGCTTCACAACTTCCTAAATCCTATCAAACAACAGCTGGCCTCAGTGAGCCCTGAGCCCCTGTACCTCCTGCTAAGTCCACTGGCCCCAGGACCGGCACTAGCAGCAGTCAGCCTAGATTCACAGTGAGGCTTCACTTTGGAATCTCCAAGCCCAGCACAAGTAGCAGCCATCTCAGATTGCTTTACAGCTCACGTATGATGGCCGTGGGCAGAATCCAGGTGGGGGCTGACCTTGGTCTGCACCACCTGGGAAACACTGGAGCCTGCACACCCAGTGGGCAGCTACAAATCACTTCGGAGAACCACCACCCTGCCCCTGCACAGCTGATCCTCCACAGAGGGTGGAGGGTGGTGGTCAATAGTCATAGCCAGTCCGTTCAGCTATCTGGCCTGGGTAAATCCCTCCCACTGATCTGCCCACAGCAACCAAGGCTCAACTACAAGAGGAGGGTGTACTCAGACCACATGAAGGGCACACCTTGAGTACCAAGCTTGGTTGATAGGGAAGGCTGTGCCACTGGACCCTACAAGACACTTACTACATTAGGCCACACTACCAAGACACAGGGTCATAGCAGCTCTACCTAATACACAGAAACAAACACAGGGAGGCCGCCAAAATGAGGAGACAAAGAAACGTGGCCCAAATGAAAGAACAGATCAAAACTGCAGAAAAAGAGCTAAACGAAACAGAGATAAGCAATCTATCAGATGCAGAGTTCAAAACACTGGTTATAAGGATGCTCGAGGAACTTAGTGAGGACCTCAGCAGCATAGAAAGGATCCAGTCAGAAATGAACAATGCACTAACTGAAATAAAGAACAATTACAGGGAAACAACAGTGGAGTGGATGGAGCCGAGAATCAAATCAACGACATGGAACATAAGGAAGCAGAAGACAACCAAGCAGATCAAGAAGAGAAAAAAGAATCCAAATAAACAAGGACGGTGTAACCAGCCTCTGGGACAACTTCAAGAGGCCCAACACTCACATCACAGCGATGCCAGAAGGAGAAGACACAGAGCGAGAAATTGGAAATCTACTTGAAAAAATAATGAAAGAAAACTTCCCTAATTTAGTGAAGGAAACAGACATGCAAGTCCAGGAAGCACAGAGAGTCCCAAACAAGATGGATGCAAAGAGGCCCACTCCAAGACACATCATGATTAAAATGCCAAAGGTTAAAGATAAAGAGAGAATCTTAAAAGCAGCAAGAGAAAAGAAGTTAGTTATCTACAGGGGAGTTCCCATAAGACTGTCAGCTGATTTCTCAAAGAAACTTTGCTATAAGGGACGGGCAAGACATATTCAAAGTCATGAAAAGAGGGGACCTACAGCCAAGATTGCTCTACCCAGCAAAGCTGTCATTCAGAATCAAAGGGCAGGCAAAAAGCTTCCCAGATAAGAAAAAACTAAAGGAGTTCATCATCACCAAGCCATTATTATATGAAATATTAAAGGGACTTATTTAAGAAAAAGAAGATCAAAACTATGAACAACAAAATGGCAATAAATGCGTATCTGTCAACAATGGAATCTACAAAACAAACTCAGCAAACAAGGAGAACAGAGACAGAACCACGGATATGGAGAGCATTTCAATGACTGCCAGATGGGAGGGGGTGTGGGGACTGGGAGAAGAGGTCGGGGATTAAGAAGTACAAATTGGTAGGTACAGAATAGCCACGGGGATGTAAAGTACAGCACAGGAAATGGAG
Source organism: Macrotus californicus (assembly GCA_007922815.1). Taxonomy (NCBI): domain Eukaryota; kingdom Metazoa; phylum Chordata; class Mammalia; order Chiroptera; family Phyllostomidae; genus Macrotus; species Macrotus californicus. Next base: position 270,011 of record VMDR010000212.1, on the reverse strand, counting down.
TAGCCACAGAGCTTATACACTTGACCCATGGACATGGTGTGCGGATTGCCTGAGAGAGTTGTGGGTAGAAGCGGGAAAGGGGGAAAACTTGAGACAACTGTAATAGCATAATCAGTAAAAAATCTGCAAAAAAAATTCTGGTCAGTAATTTTGAAGAATATTCCTCTGTTGGTTTTTTTCTGATGTTTTCTCACGATTAAATTAGCACAGTGCATTTTTATGAGACTGCTGTGTAAGTGATGTTGTGTCCTTGGAGCTCCTTCTGTGTGTAGCGTCCCCTTCTCTGTACTCTGCTCCGGAATTCCAGCAGGATTATGAGGTGAGAGAAGCCCCACTGCCTCCCACCATCCTCCACTCCCAACAGTCGGCAAGGTCTCCCTGCTCTGCCTGCTCCCCTGCCCCCCCACCTCCCTGTGTCTCCCCCTCTACCTGCCTCCTGCCTTCCCCCTCTGCCTGCCCCCGCCTCCCCACAGAGAGCCAGGTCGTCTAGAGGCTCACCTCCTCTGTTTCCCTCTGGAGCCCCCTCCCACACTGTGTTGTCTAACATGAAAACAGCTGCATCATGCACTGTGTCCAGCTGTTTCCAGAGAGCAGGGTGGCCTGGGCCACCTCTCCACCAGTACTTCCCTACCCCTGCTCACCTCCCCCCACAACACTGCAGGGGGTCATAGGGCTGAGCACATAGAAGCCTCAGGACAAGAGCTGTGTGAACGCCACCTCAGGCTCCCTGGAAGAGCGAGCAGCCTTTCCGCAGGCGCAGAGGCCGTGTGCTTTCCTCTCGCTCTGCTCGGCACCTTTACCTGCACAGCCTCAGGGCTCCCCGAGACGGAGCTCTGTGAGAGCCCATCCGGCTTTTGGAGCACTGCCAGGTGATAACCACAGTAATTTCTGAGCGTTCAAAACAGTTACGCTCTAAGCTAATTCTGTGGCACCAGTTGTGACCCAGCAGCAGAAGCACCGGGGGCTTCACCCACGGTCGTTTTAATATCGCCAGGCCCACCGTAGTTTCTCTCCTCACAGAGGAGCGAACACTCTGCTGCCGGCGCTCCTTTTTGTCAAGTCAACTGTACTTTCTGCTTTCCACCGGAGGAAGATTAATAATATCCAACGTACAGACGAAATCAAGTAATTATACCTTTTAGTGCACCTGATAATTTCTTACCCAGCTGGTGCTAACAGTCAATCAAAATGCCATAAAAGGTGTTTTAGAATGTGCTAATGATCCGCTGCACTCTGTCAGGCATGGAGGGGATTTGTTCACCTCTTGACATCACAACCCTTGCACACAACAGCCGGACAGATCCACCGCCCAGAGCTGCCCGCCGGGGCTGCCCGCCATGGGAGCCCCTCACTTTACGTGCCCCACGTGACGGAGCTGCCGTATTCCACTGGGTCCCCCATAAAGCCCTTTGAGACATCTCATACATCTTAATGTTTTTTAAAGCCAGCTAAGGAGAGAAACCAAAATCAAGTCCTAGATGGACAAGAAACCACAGACCAGCTAACATTTCGGTGTTTCATGAAAAGGGATTATTAAAGGGGAAAATGAATTCAGAGAAAGCATCACGTCCGGATTGTATGCAGTCCAGAACATCATCGCCCCAACACGGACGGCGTTTTCCCGGATCTGCAGCTACTCGCAACTGCCCACGTCCAGAACCTTTCCAACCATGCCTGCTCCAAACAGGGCGCTCTCCAGGCTTCTACACACCGGTCTGCCCCTCTGGCTGCTGCTGCCACAGCCCCTGGGGGCCTGCTCACCATCCCTCAAGTGGACATGATCAGTCACTCTGGGCCATGGCCCTGCTGCCCAGGTGGAGCTGTCCCTCTGCATCCAGCCGCTTCCAGTGCCCCCGAGGAGCCCAGCAGCTACCCAAACCACAGACAGCCATCGTGCTGCGATGAAGCTATCAAAGAGGGAATCCGAAGCGTGCGTGAGTAGGCTCCGGACGGTAACGGAAAGAACTGGGAGGTGTGTGCCTTTAGGACTCCAGTGCCGTGCCGTGACCAGCACGCCATGCCTCCACAGAGCCGATGTCAAGTGCTAGTCCAGAGCGCGTACTGCTCAATTCCTATGCAGGGACATGAAAGTCGGATAGTGAAGACGGCGGACGGGAAAAGACTGGTTCGTGTGAACTACGGTGTGGGAGGGGAGCTTTACGGACACCCTGGACCAGCAGAAAGGTGAACAGGTGGCTCCCAGAGCAAACTAAGCCTGAAACCTTGCTGGAGGCGGACATGGTACAGCTAAAGCTGCCCGACTTCAGGCAGGGCTGTGCGGAAAAGGCAGTAACACCAGGGAAAAGTGAAGGCAGCGGGGAAGAGGCAAACCAAATACGAGCAGGCTGTCTCCACAGAGCAGGCCACGGGCATGAGTGTGCAGGGGCTGAGGGCTGCTGAGGACACGGCAGTGTGGACACAGCTCATTCACAGGGTCACCAGGAGTCCGAGCAGACCAGAGGGCACGTGACAACAACCACTGGTCAGGATTCCAGGGTGGTGAGCACCAATCAGACGCAGGGAATGCAGGCATCATATCAACGACAACCGTGAGAGCTGTGAAAGCGCCGTGCTGAGCAGGGAGCACCAGGGAGTGCTCAGGCACAGACGCGAATGCACGAGTCAGGGACACTCGATGGGAAATGGGAGAGCCAGAGCCACGCTGTTCTGCGGGACCTCACTGCAGGGCACTCACTGCTTGCGCTGTGAGGAAAGAGACTCTGTGACAGGGCCAGCTGGGCCCGCCTGAGTCAGGCAGGGGCAGGCGGACGCTGCCCCCAGGAGGGAAGTGCTGGGCCTCCCGCCCGGGATGCAGGGCCTCAGGCTGGTGGGGGCACGTCAGACAGCCGCAGTGCTGGGTCACGGAGCAGGGGAGGCAGAGGACCGCCTGGACTGGACGGGACACAGCGAGCCGTCCCTGTGGGTGGAGCAGCTTATTCTCAGGCAGGTCAGGAGAAAGTTCTCTGCCCCAACCCCCAACAATTCCACAAGTTTGTGACTGGCCCCTAAGGAAAAACTTACAGCAAACAGACACCTAGCACATCTGTGAGACAACGTTCCAATGTAAAAGAATTCAGGATTTTATACTATTTTAATTAACGATCGAGATCTTACTGACGAAGGGTAGGAAACAGAAAAGAGTGAAAAAGAAGAGAAAACTGACGAATTCTGTCTGTAGTTGGGAGCCAGAAGGAACCACGGCGCTCGATTTTAAGGCTCGGAAATGTTTCTGAGAAAGTTTAAGGCAAGCGCTAGCGGGAGCAAAAGCAGGACATGCACTTCCAAAGGCTCTACGGACGACAGAAGCTAAGGAGCCGTGGTTTCCAGGGCTGAGCAAGAGAGCGTAAGGCGGGGAGAACACAGGCGACAGCACGGCGCGGACCGCTCAGCTGCCACCGATGGCCCTGAGGAGGAAAGGGAACAGCCGAGCACACACCCCAAAGCCAGTGAGCATGGCATCCGAAAGAAAAGACTAACAGGCAGAGAGAGAGAGAAGGAAGCCAGCGTGGCTTTCTGTGGTTGTGAACTACAGGTGACATGGTGTCCCTTTTTACTGACTGAGAGGCACATGGAATGCTGCAGACACCCCAGAGACCAGCTGCAAGGCTGGTGAGGAGGAGCACCGAGAGGCTCTACCCCGGGCGTCTCTGCGGGACACAGCCGAGTCGCGGCTGCTTCGCACAGAAAGTGGCCCAAAGGGTCAGGGAAGCCAAGAGTTTCCAGGGCTCAAAAACGGGTCACTGGTCACCACAGAAGGGGGCAGAGCAGGCTCAGCTGGCCCGGCCCGGCCACATGAGGACAGTGAGGTGAGTGACTTGTTTTTAGCGCTCTTCCCCCAAATGTTACAAATAAAAGTTCTACTCACCGCTCCAAGCATGATCCTGAAAATCAGCCACCGAAAGCCCCACAGAACAATCCGGGATGTGGGGGTGTCCCTGGGCAGTCGAGACAGAGTCCAAAGAGGGCACAGGAAGATCCCCAGGAACCCTGTCTCCAGAAGCTGAGACTCCCATCCTGAAGGGTGACAGTAAGAGAACAAAAGGCCATGTTAACCGCAGTGGGACATTGTCAACAGAAACAGTCTCACCAAACTCAGGGCAGACGCAGTGGCCAAGGGGGCGTTTCAGCCCACAGTCACGGCTTGCCTCGGGGGCAGCCGGGGGACGGTGCCGCCCCAGCCACGCCCTCTGCATTCAGACCACTGCCTCCTACCCTTCTCAGGGCACTGAGACGTTTGAGCGCACACTGCCCAGGGCGCTGGGGAGGCCTCTTCCATTTAGTAGGCTTGTGTCTGAAGTCGAGGTGTTATGCATTCTTCCCGGAGGGTGCACCGGGATGGGCACCGTGCATCGAGGAGGCCAGAGATCATCAGCATTTGAGGTTCTGAACGCAAAGCTGACTCTGGTGCCTGTCTTCCCCAGATGAGGGAGTAAGTCACAGGGAGGTGTGGGACAGGTACCGGTGAAACAGCCTGTCCTCCCCAGGTGAGGGAGGAGGCCACAGAGAGTCACAGGTACAGGTAACATGGCCCATGTCTGCCCCAGGTGAGGGACTACGGCAGGAGAAGAGACAGGAACAGGGGATGGTGGCTCCAGGTGAAACCGCCTCCTCTCAGCCCCACGTGGGCTCAGGCTGTTGTGGCCCGCAGCTCTGCAAGAGCCCCACGTGAGAAACACAGCTGAGAGCGTGCACCTGAGTTCTCGTTCTCACAGAGCAGACGGCACTCCGAGTTCTCCTAAAAACTCCGAGCTGGCCCCTGCTGTGGAAACAGCCGCTCACACTGTGGCCCTGGGATACCAGGAACCAAGAACAGGTTTCAGGCGGTTGTAACCAGGCTCTTCAAAGAAACCGGCACTTCATTGTGTGTATCTCACGGTTCCCGTTCCTAAAATATGCTGCAGGAAAGAGGCGTTGACAAGGGTAGATAATCTTCAGTTCCATTTATAGAAAGTTCTAGAATAAGGAAAACTGACGCAAGGGAAAGAAATCAGAACAAAGCTAGCTGCCAGGGGAGGCGGGCTGGGGGACACGGGAGGACATGGAGCATGTGCCCGGTCAGGGAGCGGACCACAGGGTGCGCTCGCCGAGACTCGCCAGAGGCACCTTGGGGTCTGTGCATTTCCTTTAGTTCCTTCCTCAGACAGACGTACAAACCTATAGGAACTCTGAACCCCCGTTTTAAGGCCGATGGGCAGGGCTTCAGGCCTGTAACTCATTCTGAGGTGCGTCAAACATTAAATCGCAAGATGGACAGATGTGTGCAAGCAAAGCAAGACAACCCGCAGAGTCCAGGCCGGGGAGCTCGTGGGCTTCCCTGCACAGCTGTCTGAAGTGCTCTGCAGTTGGAAACCTGTAAGACTGCGGGGCGGGGACCCCACTTACTCTTATGAGGTCTCCGATTTCTGAAACCCCAGTCCAAGTCAGAAGTTCTTTCAGAGAGAATAGGTCGTTTGCAGCAAGGCCGTGCCTGAGAACAGTGTGCCTGACACCAGGGTGACAGTGACCTGTAACCACCCAGAGGGGCAGGTAGTCTCAGCCTGAAGGGTGGCTGGCATCAGTGGAGCCACATGCCCTGAGCTAGTGACACTGGGACCATCAGCATGCACCCTGCCCTTGCCAACAGGTAATTCCAGCCCTGGCTGGTGTGGCTCAGTTGGTTAAGCATTGTCCCATAACCAAGGTTGCGGGTTCGAGTGGTGGCCAGGGCACATGCCTAGGTTGTGGGTTTGTGCCCCGGTCCAGGTGCCATGGTCCTGGTCCAGGTGTGGACAGAAGGCAACTAATCGTTGCTTCCCTCTCTCATTGATGTTTCTCTCCCTTCCTCTCTCTAAAAGCAATGAAAAAAATGTCCTCAGGGGGGATAAAACAAAGAAAGATGATTCTAGAAGTAGAAAGAAGCCCAGACAGCGTTGGGGGCCAGGCAAAGCAGGCAGCTGGAGCCACATCACCACCAGGCTGCGCTGGGCCCTGTCACAGCTGTCGGCTGACAGGGGAGGCAAGCACTGTGCTGCTGGGGGCCCTGGCCAAGGCCGGAGGGGAGAGGCTGGATGCACAGGATGCCCCCCGGTGCCCACCTGCACCCCACCCAGCACTGGACACTGACCCGACTTCCCTCAGAGGTTTAAGAGGGAAAAACGCAGAAAGCACCTACCCTAGTTGTGAGACGTCAGACACAGAACCATGGCTTGCTTTGGGTCAAGGACCCCCTCTTCCTGTTCAGTTTAGAACACCTTTCCTTTACAACTTGCTTCAAACCTCCCTTCTCGCAGCCTGGAAAAACCAACTCATTTCTGTGCGACAATCTCTTTAGTTTTCCTCGAGGTGATTTTCATTAACTGGACTCATTTCCCTTGGGGTGTACTTTACAAATATACGAATTGATGAGCAAAGGGTATGCAGAACGCGGAAGCAGCCGTAGTCCTGGCTCTGAGCGTACTTGTCTGTAGACACGTCCCCTCTTTGAGAAAGTACCTCAAAGGCCACCTGTTCTGATCCTGCCTCCACTTGGTGGTGAGAAGACTCAGGAACCGAGAGGCCCATGCCTCATGCAGCCCTCCAAGCAGAGCAGGTGGAGCTGGGCTCCGGGCAGAGAGAGCCAGGCTGGAACGCGACCCAGGAGGCCTGGAGGAGCTGATGTGCCCCTGCAAGGTGGGCCCTCGCTCGCCCCCACAGCGCACACCTGCCTTGCTTGCACTTCTGCAAACCCCTTGTAAACTCTAAGGCCCCATGTGGGTGAGCACTTCCCTGGGCGCCGGGCCTGCCTTCTCTAATTGTCACCTCACTTTGCACAGATGTGATGAACGGAATTTTAATATACAGTTTGAGTGACACCAGTCAAAGTGATATGCAAATGGCAGAGCCCAGAGACCGTGTAAGTGCCAGGAAGCAGGTGACAGGGTGGGTAGGCAAGGGATGGGACATGCTGTCACCTTAGGGATGTGCTTGTACTGGCAGAGGGTCATCTGGCCCTGCCGCCTCCTGAGCCTGCTGAAACCCTCCTCACCCTGCTGGGCTGCCTGGGTGAGCAGACGCCTGAAAGCCACACTGCCCAGGCTTCCCACTTGGGACCCCTCTGCTCCTGCCTGCCCCCCCTTCCCTGGAGCTGTCGCCTCGCTGGCCGCCGGCCCCCCCCAGCCATCAGCACTCCCTGACACTGCTGGGGAGGAAAAAGGGTCGCCTGCAGACCCACCTGCTTCTGCTTTCTTAGCTTGGATCTTGCTGAGTTCCAGCAGCTGTGCTGCCTGCACAAGAACCCCATTGTTCTCCGCTACAGCGTGGTGGGGAGGCATCCCAGGAAAACAAATGCCCAGTGCACTGCTGCGGTGGCTTCCTGTGGCTGAGGCTGCCCATGTGCCTGCGGACAGCATGGCACACGGCACCCGACCGAGACGTGCTCACAACTGCGAGCCGGTGCTGACCCCAACAGTCGCCGGGCCCCACTAGGTGCCTCGCACAGTTCAAGTGCCTTTCAACCTGTGCTCAGGGCCTCTCGGGGGCAGGACAGACACTTGGCCCTTTCGCTTGGCAAACACCTACTTAACAATCATGGTGGGCGTGGAGAGCTCTCCCCACTGGCTGTGTCTTGGGGATGGTGCTGGTGTGACGGTCCACCAGTGACTCTGGGGGTGACAGTTAGCAAGTGCCCACTGGAAGCCCGGGAGTATGGGCTACACCTGCCTGTTTCTAGCATTTTCACTTCCATGGCTGCTGGCTTGTTTCAAATAACACAGACCAGCCCTGAATGAGCCACATTTGGAAGGTTTCCACATTAGACTGAAGGAAAAACACCTCCCGTTGCAAGATGGAGGAATGGGTGCTCCCAGCCCCAAACACACATGTCCAAGGCGGCGAGTAGCTCCCGTGTGCATTTTCCCTGTCCTGAGGAACAGCTAGCTTGCCCGCTGTCTCCCAGGGACGTCCACAGGCAGGTGGCAGGGGTGGGGACGAACCGCACTAGAGGAGCCTTCACGCAGTGTTGACCAGAGCTCAGGGCTGGCTGTCATCCACGGCACCCGGGTCTGTGGGTGGCCACAGTCCCTCATCTTGTTGCGTGTGGGCAGCCTGGGCACCCCACTGGCCAGGACCAGCCGTGCCTGCATAGACTCAGGAGATCAGAACAGGCTGGTTCTCTCCTTCTGCTGGTTTGAAAGTTTAAATAAAACTCCCCGGAATGGGGCACACGACCTGTGTCTGCAGAGCAGCCGCACATGAAGTCTGAGGAAAAGCCCCAGGAAATGGGCTGACTTTGGACTCTCGGCCTCCTGGCCCAAGTTCCGACCTGAGGGGTCCCGCACTCCCCTGGCCTAGCCCAGGGCACCTGCTCTCCAAATAAAATTGATGTACAAATGGTGTCAATGTTTCTTTTCTATCTACTTAGGGGCAAGTGAAAAGCGGAGATGTTTTCTATTGCAGATCCAGAAAGCTCACCACCAAGCGGCCTGACCTGTGCCTGGCAACCACAGCACTGGCAGAGGGGTGGGCGGCAGGCACCTTCAGAGTGAACAGTGAGGGGGGCGCTGCTCTGGTTGCTCCTCCACAGGGAGATTCTCGCCGCCAGTGCTCTGGACAGGAAGAGCAGAGATGGGGAAGCCAGCGCACGGCCTCCAGCCGACAAGGGGGCCACTGGGCTGGTGCCTCAGAGGTCGCCCAGGGTCAAGGACGGCATGGTACAGGTGCCACCTCTGACCAAGGGGGAAAACAGCCTCAAACACTGTTTCAGAGGCAGAAGCTGGCCAGATGGCCACTCTAGAGAGAAAACGCCAACCGAGGCTTCATATTACCTTCCTTCAAACTATGAGAGTTACTTAGAAAGAGTAATTAAATCTCGCACATATGGATCCTTCAGAATGACAGCCACCATCCATGTTAGAAGTAGGAACCCATTAGCTTCACGTTAAATCAGGGAAAATGGAAGAAAAGCGCTTCCCTCCTGACGGGCTGTCACTCCTGCACGGAGCCCCCACCCTCGGCCGCCCGGGGCTCCTAATGATGCTCTGGAGACTACTGGAGCTCTTAAAAAGTTATTTTCTTAATCTTTATGGGTTGTACGCCAGGACAGAAAGTTCTGGATTGGCACGCCAGATCTTGTCTGTAGTCACTGACATGGCGAAGATGAGCTTTGGGAGTAAGAAAGCTCCCTGATGCGGTTGAGGGTGACCCTGCCTGCCATGGACGCGGCACTTCACGTTGTCACCGAGCACCAGGCCTCTGTAGAAGTGCAGAGCCTGTGTAGTGAGGGGGGCAGCTCTGCAGAGCCAGCGTGTGAGACGGGAGGCGCACCTGTACGGGGCCACGGGGCAGCACCTAAGGGGGCAGTGGGGTGCTGGCCCACTGTCTTTGGCCCCGTGTGCTGGTGGATGGTTCTGAGTCCTGCTCACACCCTGCCCAGGCTTCATGGTGAGCATGTGCTGAGGTCCAATGGGCCAGCAATGGCTCCTGGGGAGGGTTAGCAGGGTGGCAGGAGGAAGCAGGCAGCTGTGACATCACTCACTGGGACACCAGGCACTGTTCAGGCCCATGCCTGGGAACCCCCTCAGAGTACCGCAGACAGTGGGGGACCACCATGGACTGCAGATGGTGAGCTCAGAGGGCCACCGAGGTCATCCAGGCAGTGCCATCATGAGGGAGGCAGGCACCGACCCCGTGTCACAGGGGACGTTGTGGCCTTGTCTGTGTCCGGGAACACAGGCCCACAGGCCTGCTTCTCTGTGTGTCTCTGGCTCTGCGGAAAGCAGTCATGTGGTGATGCAGGCAGCACACACGCCTCAAAGACGGGGCTCTTCTCACAGCTGTGGGAGGTCTGGCGGACACTGAAGTCACAGCTGGTGGAGGGAAGAGCCTTTCTTCTAAGCTGGCTCTGGGTTCAGGCCGTGCCTTCACAAACCCTCGCCTCTCCAAGCTGTTCTTGCCACTCTGCTCCCCCATGACAGGGCCATTCTGCCAAGCCTTGTTTTGGTTTTACTTGCTGTCACTCAGCATGTGTGGCTGAAGGTGCCACTCGGGAAAGTTGTATTTTGAAAGTGGAGCAGCGGCCAAGTGTGGGTGCTCTGCCCACAACCTGGTGCGCACCTGGCAGGGGGCCAACTGGAACCCCAAGTCCCAATGATGCGCAGCCTTAGGTGAGCGAGGAAAGGACAGTTCTGTTGTAGCGTCTCCCTGAGAGCTGGGCCGGGGTGGCAGGGGCTGCACAGTGCCGGGAGCAGACAGAGTCCCCGATACTGTCCCCGAACGAGCCCATCTGCCTGGCTGTCACAGACGGGACCTGGGAGAGCTGCCTGCTGCCCAGGCACTGCTGAAAACATCGCTGTCGTGACAGGCACAACCCACCAACGGACCGGGTGAGACACTTTCCTCTTCCATTGAGACAAAATACAAAATGAGATCAGGTAGAAAGAAAAAAAACACATGGGCGGCTAAGACAAAATTTGAAAACTTCTGCCGGTGTTTAAAAGTAGCGAGTGTCCAGCTAGCAAGCTACGCAGAAGATGCATCTCTGTGTTTTCTTTGCCTGGACAAGGCCGCCCAGCAGCCTGCCCTGCCTGTTCAGCAGAGGGCAGAAATCTGTAACTCACTGCTCATGTGGTCCTTTCCCTCCAAATGCACTCACCATGGCAACCAGCCAGTCAGGAGGCACCGCCTGTGTGCCTGTTTGGGAGGGCACCGTTTACAAGGCTTTGCCGAGGCCCACTAACTTCTCCCAGTTGTCAGAACCACCTGGCAGAGCCGCCCTTGTTCTAAGAGGACCGGCTGGGGCCATCCTCCATCCTCAGGGACCAGGGAGGTACTGACGTCAGTTCCCCTACAGAAATGAGGCTGTGCTCCTGCCCGCCTTCCGCTCACTCCTGCCTGGCTTGGTCTGGAGCCTCCTGAGCCCCGATCGTTGGCCCGGTGGAGCTGCTTAGAGCAGGATCTGTCCGGGAATCTCCAGAACCAGCCTGAGCTGGGCAGGTCCCTTGGCCAAGAGCCCCGTCTGCCCATGGACAGAATGTAACCGCTAAAAGAAGCCAGCTGCAGAGGCCTTCACATTCAGGCAGAGATCAGATCATAAATGGGAGCACATTTAATGCGAGTAGATATTTTCAAAAGAGTAGGTTAAAGGCTTCATGTTTTAAATAAAATCATTTTAAATTGCATGCTCCCAACTATGAGGCATTTAACAAATTGCTAATGTATGTTTTAAGGATGTCCTTGGGCACTTCAGGGAACAGGAAGTGACCTGTGTAACCCACACACCCGCAGTGACCCTCCGTGTCCAGTGCACTTTGTCACGGTGCTGGCTAATACTCGGTTGCTGTGGCAACCAGACTTCCTAGCCCCAGGTGTCCCCTGTTGCTTAGATCTGTGCAGGTGTCACCCGCTAGCCCAAAAACAAAATCCATAGTAATGACCTTAGCTAGCTCATTGGTTTTAGTTAAATATGAAAATGCTTCCTGTGAACGGAAATTAGACTTAGCAACAGATTTTTTAGGATTAATGTATTCCAAATATTTAACATATATCAGGCTGAAGGGCATTTCTTTGTCTTTTGTTTCTTATGCATAAAAATTAGCCGAAGCTTGCCTCAGACAGAATCCTAGGAAGTGACGGTCAGCTCCATCCGCAGGGCTGTCTAGCAATGGGGAAGCTCCGGCCCTGCCTGTGCCGTCCAGTGCCCACTGGCCACATGAAGGCTGCGAAGCCTAACAACTCAGTTCAAGGTGGGCCGCGAAGACCTGGCCCTACTCTCATAACTCCCAAGAGGCACGTCTGCTCGGGGGCACTGCGTCCACAGGCCCCCAAGGGTGGAGGTCTACCCCAGCACTGCAGCAGGGAGCTCCTGCCCGTGTGCAGAGGTGGCCCTTGTGCCCACAGGAGTGGGCATTGCCCTCATCCCTCACCCGGTGTTTGAGGGGGCCGTCAGTACTCGGGGCCCTGGGACTGCAGAAGGGGGCGTCTCCCTCATTCTACATCTTACTGGGCCATCAGCATGCAGAGCCCGTGGCCACGGGTTCCACCCTCACCCCACATCTTAGTGGACCATCAGCTTGCAAGGCCCTCATGCCCACGGAAGCGGTTACTGCGCTCACCCACATCGGAGAGGGCTGTTGGCACACAGGGCCCCATGCCCCCAGAAGTGGGTGTCACCCACAACTCACAGTCTTGGAGGATGACCTGTTTTCCCTCACAGCTTTTCCAGATCTTTCTACACACTCAGTGAACACCATTTCTGGGCACCCTCCATGTTGTTGACGAGCATGCCCTTGTCACATGAGGGAGGACAGGGCCGGGCTCATTGGAGAAGACGTCCACTTACTATGTGAACGCACATACTTGTAAGAAGTGACGTGGAGGGTCAGCTCACCAGTAAAGCAGGAGGGCATCACACACAAACCTCTACCTAGCACGTGCACAGGTCAGAGGTCAGGGTAACCCTCCACCCCTGCCCCACGCAGACACTGTCTCCACTGGGGGTCAGCAGAGTGGCCAAACCAGCACCCTTCCTTCCCTCTCCACATCTCTGCCTGCACGTCCCAATCAGAGCAGGCACTGTGCTGACCGACCTTGCACCCCTTTGAAAGCGAGTTGTCCCTGGCCCTCCAGTGAGGACAGTGGTAGCAGGCAGGTCTTGGGCCCAGAGGCTGGGATGGCCACTGCGGGCAGCCTACCCCACAGACCCACACTGGGCAGTGTGCACACCCCACGGGGACAGGGTCGGGAGGGTTGAGCATCTTGGCCACAAAACCAGAACCTGGTGGGCACTTCTGACAGTCACAGTCTCACTCAGAGGTCCCTCTCAAAGGAGCCTTCAGTGGGTTCGGCGACTTGGGGAGAGGCAGTGACATCCTCAGGTATCTCCTTGTACACTTACAAGGATCCTTCTAGAAGAAGGGTCAGCTGTCAGCTGAGTCAGCTGACAAGAGTCACCACAGGAAAACAGCATGAGTGACCACAGAGAGGCGGACAGGAAAGGTTGAGGCTGACCAGTGCCTCACTGACCGCCGTGCCCACCTGGTGTCTGCTGTGCCCTGGGATCTTCTCCTTGGCTGGAGGCCCAGGCTCACCTTAGGTCTCTGCCCCAGTGCCCGTCCCTGCGGCCCTTGTCAAGTGTCTGCTCAGATGCCACCTCCTCAGGGAGTCCTGCCCCCTGCTTGGGCCTTGGTCCACCTTGGTGCTGTCTACCCAACTCTCACCACCCCGCACACTGCGTACCTCACTTGTTTCCATCTGCCACTCACTCAGCACACTCAACACGAGCTCAAGGCAGACAAGGCAAAGCACCCAGAATAAGCATGACCGAGGATGAAAAGGAAAATAGGCTCACAAAGCATAAACAGATGGAATACTCAGTAGAGAGGGAGAACTATAAAAAAGAACCAAACAAATTCTAGAGCTGAAAAATAAAGTGTCTGAAATTAAAATTCTACTCAATGAGCTTAGTAGCAGATTGGAGGACGGAGAATAAAAAGGTAGCGAATATAAAGATAGCTCTACTGAAGTTATTCCGTCTGAAGAACAGAGACTTGGAAAAAAGGAGTGAAAGACTAAAGAACAGACCCTCAGGAACTGGTGAGACAGCATCAAAAGGGCTACTACATATGTACCTGGGCCCAGAAGGAAACAAAAGAGAAATGGAGCAGAAGAAAACCTTGAAAAACTACTGACAAAAATCATCCAAACTGGGAAATGACATAAATTAGAAATTCAAAAACCTCAGGGACTCAGAAGCAGGATAATATTCACTCCCCCGCCACCCCAAATGCCACATGTAGGCACATCGCAGCTGAGCGGCTGTAGGCCAGGACAGGGCGAGCCTGCCACTTCCTGACCGCCACGCAAACCCGCAGCTGGGAACATAGAGGAGGAGAGGCTTCAAAGAGACTCGGGGGGTACATCCACCAACGGGGTCGTGTCCTTACGCGGTCAAACCGATTGCAGAAAGGCGTTTATTGATGAGACAACTGGCAACAGTGGGATGCTTACCAAATATCTGACAGAATTCATCCTAATACTTTTTGGTTAAAAATTTTTTCAGTTAGAGTTGAGATAAAGTATTGTGTTAGCCTCAGGTGTAAAAATTCACCCTAATTTTTCAGGGGTGACCATGGTATACAGTCGCACTGTTTGAGAAGGCCCAGTCTACCAGGGGCCGATAACAAAGTGTCTGCAGACAAGCACCACGCCGTCGGCCCCCCCCCACCCCCCCACAGAGCGAAGGGAGGGCCGGTGAACAAAAGACGGGGCAGTGCTAGACAGCCCACGGCCTGTGGCGCTGCGCGGAGGCACCCGATGCCATTCTCTTCACTTCTGTATTTGTTTGAACTTTTTCATAATCGAAAGTTAAAGAAAAATAAGCAGGAAACTCCCATCTTCTGCCTGAGAGGTTTGAAACCGACCACTGGAATCTCATGAACCAAAACAAATTGTGAAATGCAATTTTTTAAACTGCCGTTTGTTCCAGAAGCTGAACTCCCAGAGAACGCGGGAGTGAGTCTGTAGGGAGCTGCAAGTCAGTATCCCTGGGGCGGGGGCGAGTCCGACCACACTGTTCAGGTAGGACCCTAAAAACAGTGAAAATTTTGCCTGAAACAACATAGGGAATCTACTTTTCAGAGTGACTGACCTTCCCAGGAGACAGAACTGAAGCCTGAAAGGGCACTGAGAGGAACGTGTCTGTGTTCTCATTTAGAGGTCACCAATCACAGGCTGTGGTGGAAGTCTCGTGCTCTGCTTACCTGGGCCACTGCTCCCTGAAGCACGGCCCTTCCAACAGGGCAGGAAGCATTCTGTGGGGCCTGAGGAAGAGAGGTAGGGGTCCTGGTTTCTGTGCATCGTGGCCACATTCTCTAAGAAAACTGCAGGGTTTTGCTCTAGCTCAGTGTTCCTGTAAGAAAAAGGGTGCGTCCACCCGGGGCGTTCCGCTCCGGACCCAGAGAGCTCCCGCGTGTCCCCGCAAAGATCTCTCGCCGCTCACCCTAGCCATGGGTTCCACTCTTGTCCCCGCCCAGCGTGTTACCTGCACTTCCCTTGGTATTTCCCAGTTGTTGTTTTTATTAGGGGTTATGGCAGTAAGTGCTGGTTTGAGCACAATCAACAGGAAAAAGAGAAATAAGGGTTTTGTCTACTTTCCGACGATGAGACAAATGGATTTAGTGGCACCATCTGTCTAGAATTCAGGTCCTGAGGCCAAATAACTAAACAGGGAGGGCAAGATTTCATCAGCGAAGATTGCATAACCGTGTTTATTTTGAAAGGCTGACACATCTCATTGTCTTATGTAAATGGGGACTGCCGTGAGACCCGTTCCCTGCTGCTGTCGTGGGCAACACTTTGACACCAATTTAAAACCTGGTGACGCACTGATGACCTTCACGCAAGTCTTGACAAAATCGTGCGCGCGCGCACACACACACACACGTACGCCTGGGATTTAGGAAGAAGAAGGGGCCTGGGCCATTGAGAGCCCAGAAGATTCTGAGGCCTGGAGAGGTCCAGGAGACTCACGGCTATTTGGTGTGAGGAAAACCAGGGGTTCTGTCTCCTGTGTCACTGCTTCTGTCCCCAAGCTCTGTTGCCTTCCTTGAGGCAGATCAAACAACTCTTACTAAGATGAAAGGGAATTCCTTGCCTTCAAAAAAGACAAAGCACAGCACAAACATAGCAAGTAGAAGGATATTAAATTCTAGGCCCTAAGGAAACACCAAGTGCCTAGCCGGGTCTACTGCCACAGCGAGAGCAGGACAGGCCATCACGCCTACCCCCCAACTTCTGCAGACACGCCCCAAAGTGCTCTCAGCACCAGACGAGCAGAGACCCTTTAAAAAGTACTCTGCACGTTCTACGTCGCTCAGACCCACCTGCTCTCACTCCCCTGCCTGCGGCTGGGTTCCCTGAAGCGCAAGTCTCAAGACGCGCGTCTCTTCTGGTTGGTCAGCACTGCCTCTCCCTGCCTAAGCAAGACTCCGCCTCACAGCTGACCCTTCCTGCACCCTCCGCACCCTCAGTCACCATTGCCTCTGTGCACCCGTGTCCAACACCTCCTGCTGGGCAGCGGTGCAGAGAGCAGGGCGACATGCGGACTGGCCAGAGACAGGTCCACGGCCCCTTCTCAGGGGCTCAACACCCTGCCACCCACTGGAGACCTCCACCCCTCCCGAATCCCAGCATTGGCCCCTGAACCTTGCCTGTGTGCTGCCCCCACTGACAGGCTGTTTGGTCCCAGCCCAGGGGAAAGAAGCCTTCCCACCAGACGGGGCGTCCCTGCTCCAGCTGGGCGCGCCATGCCGGGCAGTCAGGCTGCCTCAGCCGCCCCCTTAGCCGAGGCCTCCCCTGCCCCTTCCCCACCTGGGCCCTTACATGCCTGCTGCCAACACCAGCTCAGCTCGCATCTGTTCACCTTTGATTTCATTTTATTAAAACTAATTTATTAGCCTTCACTCAAAGGCAAAGACGTTCAGCACAGACGAAGTGGAACTGGAGATGAGAAAGAGAAGCGACCTGGTCACCCAAAGACAAACGTGGGCAACCTCTTGGTCATGGCCTGCCAAAGAGCTTTGATAAAATTCTTTAAGAAAAAAATGGAATATAGTGCACACTATTTAAAACCCATTCTAACATATCATTAAAATGTTTTCCTATCATTAAACAGCACTGTAGTCAGAGAAGGGGTGTAAATGTATTTAGCCAATTCTCCATGACGGGACCTTTAAAAGTATACCCTCTCTCTCCTCTCAAAAACATGGTGACGAAACCCTTGTATCTAAATAGTCTTTGTGCCCGTCCCCAAATCTGCTGTAGGAAACCCTGAAGCGGGGCTGGGGACCAGAAGACACATCCATTTCTAAGGCGTGTAACCACGTGGCCACCCTGTGGCCCTGTCCTTCAGGGCAGTCACGCTAACTCAAGTCCCCCCACAACACCCAGCCCCAAACCTGTAACGTGTCAGTTATGAAAAAGCACCAGACAAACCCAATTTGAGGGTTATTCTACCAAATTTATGACCAGAACTGCTCCAAACTGACAAGGTCATGAAAAGCCAGGAAAGCCGAGGAGACTGCCACAGACCAGGGGGGACAAGAAGATGACTAAAGACAGTGGGCTTCGGGGAGGGATCCTGGAAGGAGAGGGCCCTGGTGGGAAAGCTGGAGAGACCCAGCCAAGGTCTGCAGCTCAGCCAGCAGTGGTGCTGATGCTGCCGTCCCGGCTTGACCACGTGGTCATGGGAGACGGAGACACCAGGGAGAGCTGGGTGAAGGTCGGTGGGGACTCCCCTGCTACCTCTGTAACTAGGAACTACGTCGAGACCATCTTTCTAAATGCTGCTGACACCACTTTCCCAAGCACGGCTGCAGACTCTGAGCAGTACCTGGCTGGGCCTGGCCTCCGTGTGGAGACACACTTGACTGTCACGGGGAGGACAGGGACTTAGGGGCTCTGCCTCGGACACGAGATGCCACACACCCTAGCAACCTGGGAACGAAGCATGGCGTGGCCACTGTCAACCCTGCAGTCACTCTGAGGATGCGGGGACAGCAAACCTCAGATGAGGCCGGGGCTCCGCTGCCTCGCAGCCTGGCTGTGCCCCACCATGCATTTGCCTTTGGCTGGGTTCGGTCTACAGACTGTGGGCATTTCGCTCAGCGCTTGTCCCGCGTCCGGCTCCGTGCCTCGGGGGAGGAGGTGCCATGGTCCCAGATCTGCGCACTGCCCTCTACACCAGAACGCACACTGCAACTGTGCTAGCAGGTTTGGGTTCGGGAGACATCTCACTGAAAATCAAAGAAAACTAATCAGGCTTCCTGAGCCAGAGCATGTGACGGCCACCAGACTATTTGCCATCTTGTGACACCTACATGTGGACCCAGAGTTCCTCGATTCCACGTGCAGACAATCTGTGATTGAGCTCCTCCCTGTCCTACACACTGTGGGGACGAGGGGATGGGCAAAGCCCAGACCTCGTGGGGCTGACATCTGGGGGGAGGAGGGGCAGGCGCAGAGATAACAAACTGACATAAAGACCCAGCGAAGAGGAGGCTGAAGAAAAACAGCGGAGCCTGGAGCTGGGGCTGGGGCGGTGCAGGTGCAGGAGGTGGAAATGAGCGACATGCAGCTAGCTCTTGGGGGGTCATGTCCCACAGTGGGGACAGCCAGAGGGGGGCCATCAGTGGCAATGGACATCACACATATATTTATCCCTGAATCCTGTCTGCGTGTCAGTCTCCTCATTGCTCAGAAGACATTCACCAAGGCTGAAACCCAACGGAGAACCAGCAACACCGTGCTGTTAAAGAGATACTAATCTGAGACCAGCCAGTGTGCCTGTGATAAACACAGGGAATAAACACCGTGCCTGCAATAAATCCTGCTTCATAGGAGTGTAAGGTTCTCGATGAGAGGAAGGCACAACCACCAAGAAGAGACCTGTTGTAGGCGTGTAGGAGCCACCAACAGCACTGAAGCCGCACCGGTATCTGCGTCTCCATTCAGTGAACCCACACGGACAAGAGCTGCCATTGTAACGGCGACAAAGCATGGCTTCCTCGTCTAAAATTTCTGTTTTAAAATATCAAAGCATTTACAGAAGAAACTGGCACACAGCTGCTGCTCCAGGGCGAACTTAACAATGCCTCTCCCTGTTCCTTGCGTTGGCAAAGGTCAGGCTTGCCGATGCTGTGTTCTTCGTGCATCCCACAAAGGGGCATTGGAGCCAGGAAGCTCCAGGGACACACGACAGATTCGGGAGGTTCCAGGCCAGCCAGTGGCTGTGATGGTGTCTGATGAGGCCCTTCTCTGGCCTCTGGTGCTCACTGCAATTCAGGACACATAGATGTTTACCTGGCAGGGGAGCAGCAGTGGGGTAATGTGAATAAAATCAGCCGGTTCACCTTGCCTCACAGAGGCAACTGCTAATGCTGGAGTAGAGACAAGGACCCACCTCATCAAATGCTTTTTAGCTGTCTTTATATAAGAGTGATCAAGGAAACGGCTTAAAATGACCCTCCCTAAAAACACTGCGCTAGAACCTACAGGGGAAGAAGGTGGTAGAGAACAGCTGCATCTCTGAGCCTCACCCAGCACAACTAGGTACCTGCCCCTATGATCTAAGAAAGATCCTAAGTCAGGGAAAGGGGGCAAATCCATCAGTGGTACCCAAGCTGACAAAGGGTTAACCTGCCCTTGAATCTCTAACTCCAGGGGCCTAGAAAGCATCCACTCCAGGAAGCAACCGAGAGCTCCTGAGCAGAAATCTCTATGAAGCAGGGAGAAGAGACTGAGAGATTATCTTATGCGTCTGATTCCGTAACAAGCAGGGCAGTATTAGCGGAGGTCAAGCAGCTGTGCCGGTGAATCAGGAACGAATTATTGAAATGTGATCAGGGAATGAAAAACAAGGCAAACAAAAAAAGGAAAAACGGAAAGGCAACTATTAACTCCAGGAAACACAAAGTTACTAGAAAAAAAATATTACACTTCACTATTGACTCAGAAGTCAATAATATCTAGTCACAATAATGTAAAGACTGAATATTACCCAATCAAAGATTGTATTTGTGACACAGTTATACTGAGTAAGGGGAAGGGTGTTAGGGGTGTAGCAGAGTAACCCTTATCCCTCATCACAAGAAGCACACAGGTAATGTCTACAAGTGACACACCAGAGTAACCCACATGAACCTGCTCAGAAGCTCAGAGGTGAGTACCGGGAGTGCTCGTGAAGATGAAGAAGCTACTGTGCAGACCAGGAGAGGCGAGGAGAGGTCAAGGATGCTGCTGTTTTTGCAATAAGCTATGTAACACAATCTCACTTTCTAATCCTTGCACATGTCTAAGTTTTTTAAAAATAATTAAAAAAAAAAAACAACAGTCTTCTGGCCATATTATCTGGCCATAGTGTGATGAAACCAGAAATCGGTCAATAAAATTAACCTACAAAACCCTGCGGGCTTGGGAGTTTTGAAGCTCTTCTTTCTCTAAACAGCATTTAGACCAAAGAGGCGCCAGCAACGAGGACGGCAAACGACGCGTTCGCCACTGTCAGGGAGGCGCCGGGGTCTCCCCGATGGCGCGGGACAGGAAGGCAGGCAGACGGGAGTGGTCGCCCACCTCCATGCGTTCATTAGCAGATGAGATGGAAAATTAATGAATTAAACAATCAACACATGATCTCAGAAAATAATAAACCCCTTCCTCTCAGAAGGGGGAAGCAGCCAATAAAAAGTAAAAATTAATGAGCTAGAACACTTTTAAAAAAATCTGATCAATAAAACCAGTTCTTTGACTGAAGAGACCCATGACGAAGACAGCCTGTGGCTGTTTTGATCAGCACTTGGGCATCGCACAGCGGAGTCCAGAAGAGCTACAGCTGGGGGGGGGGGGGGGGGGGGGGGGGGGGGGGGGGGGGGGGGGGGGGCGGGCAGTGAGGAGGACGCTCCAAGGGGCGCGCAGCTAGCGGGCAGCGGGGCGGGTATGCCAAGTGCAGACAGACCCTCATGCCTGGGGGTCACGACACGTCTCTAGAAAATGGGGTGGTGATGAAACCACCTTCTTTAACTGTTAGGGTGCCGGCACCCGGGAAACTCTCAACAGGTGGCTGCAATACTATCATTAATTCTACCGTGAATTGAAAGCAAATGCTGGTCAAAGTTACATATTGACACAACTTAGATAAAAGGTCCCTTAGAAGCGTTCCAGACAACGGCCACCCAAATGCACTTAGGACTGAAAGCACGAATGACAGCCACCGCGTGCTTCTTACCCTGCACAGTAAAGAGGTAAGCGCGTTCCAGACTGCCAGGTACCAGGTACCAGAGACAGGTGACTAGATGTGACGGGAGAGACCTAGAACAAGTTCCGTGTTAACAATGATGTGAATTTTAAAAAATGGTCTTTAAAACAGATTTTCTTCTTATTTCAACTACGTAATTTTCACCGGATACTACTAAGTGGAGAAAGAGAAGGCAGAGATGCACACACCACAGCCCCTCTGGGTAGACACGAGCCCCAGCCCGCGTGTGCGCGTCCCCTGCTTGCGCACAGAGCAAGCACAAAGCCAAGGGAAGCCACAGTCAGGGGGTGGTTAACTCAGGAAGGGGGGGGGACAAAATTAGATGAAAAAGATGACACTGAAAACAGGCACCTAGTACAGAGTGTGACCGCATATGAAGGAAGTAGAACCCCCACCACGAGAGACACATTTTAAGGGACTCCGGTGACCCAGAACCGGTTTTTCCCCTTCAACATCCTGGTCCGAGTGCCACGCACCCTGCCAGCCTGGAAACCGGGACGACTCCTGAGGCCTGGTGCCAAACTGGGTGATAGCCAGGGGTGTCGGCTTCTCCCTGCCAGGACACCTGCCACCTCCAGTCCCCTCCCCAGTGCCAACCCCTCACCTGCTCACTCCTTGTCCATCAGTAACCCAAAGTCACACCCTGGAGAAGTCCCTTCAAGATCTTCACTGGTGCCCCATTGACCTGAGAGGGAAGTACAGTGAGGGGACAGGGAGGAAAGAACGTGACCTTGGTTGAGAAGCACCAGAGAGCCCAGAGCACCAAGGAAGGGTCTCAGACCAGAGGTGGATGGGCCACTGGGTAAGGAGGAGAGAGTGACCCCAGGAGGGCTGGCCCCTCTTACTTATCAACGCAGAGCACCTAGGATGCGGCAGCAGATTCCCCAGAAAGGGCCTGTAGCCCTGGGTGACCTCCCAGCTGGGTGGATAAGGCTGCCTCTGATTATGGGAATAATTTAATTAAAAGAAACTGCTTTCTTGGACGTGGGGGTTGGGAAGAGAACCGGACGAACCATAATGAAACCAGAGGATGTGAGAACCAGGCGGCGTGAGGACCTGGAAGAGGTTGGGGGGACCTGCTGCAGCTGAAGCAGCTCAGAGCTCCAAAGCAGCTAATCGCTTCCTGCAGGCAGGCTCCACTCCAGCACTAATAGGTTTTTAATAAAAACTTCCAATTGGGCCAGTAAACCCCTCATTAAGCTGTTTTTAAAGCATGAATTTAAGAGCGGCAAGGGCAAGGGGTCACAGGGAGCAGTTAATTCACAACGGCTGGTGGGAGGCGCTGCTGTGACGGAGTCCATCGGGTTCAAGTGTCCAGGCCCCGTGAACACACAATGCCAGCTTTGGGTCTGCCTGGAAAACAGACTCAGTAAGTCAGAAGTGAAGCACCCTAGAGGACAGGGTAAAAAGCTGCTCTCAGGACAGAGACAGTGACGAGAGTCAAGAGCAGCCTGCATGCACAGTCCCTCCCTGCTTGCGCGGGTGTGGCCCACCGCCCAGCAGCTCCCCTACCTGGCACCAGACCGTCCAGGGCAGCGCCATCTGGCACGGTCTCCGAGGCTCCCCTAGCTCTGCCGCTGAGGCTCAGTCAGCCCACCCCCACGTTCACCCACCGACCAGCCCCTGCAGCCCTGGTGCGTGCTCCTCGTTCCTTGAACTCGATGAGGATCTCTCTCACCGAGAAGGGTGTGCTCACAGCTCACAGACCATGACCTGGATCAGCCCCCAAGGCCTCCTTCCGGGCCCTGCTCCCTGACTGCTGTCCTCGCAGAACTTGCTGGCCTGACCAGCACAGAGGAAGACTCGAGACTAGCTAACACTTGGTTTCCACATAGGATACATAAATAATTCACTGATTATGGTTCTCTTGAAATGAAGGATCCCTAAATTGTCTAACTCATAGCCTGACAGGCCTTCAGTAATAAAAAAAAGAAAAAAAGAAATGTTCTTGTTCAAAAAGGAATGACCTGAGTATGAAGCCTTTCAAGACCCTTCCCTAAGATTCCCTCCAGACCCTTCACTCCATCCTGAGTGTGCTGATGTCCTCAGACCCCACTGCCAACTCCCCCACGGAGGACCACCCCTGCCCCTTTACACAGGATCCTTGCAGCCCTCTTGCTACCCCCACCCTTGTTCCCAGCCCTGAGTTGAGGGCCAAAACCATGGATCCTACACAGCTAATCTTGAGGCTCAATTTTACTGGTTTCCACATCTCTTTCGATATTAAAACAATTACAGTATATTAGAAGGATCCATTCAGAACAAATATATTAGAGGGCCAAGTCTAGAACCCATCCCACAAAAGCTTCTTGCTATCTGCTGCCTCCCTCGATGGCCACCTCCTTGGCTCTACCTGAACCAGTGTGAATAGCTCGTGCTGGTCGAAGGACCCCTCAAAATGAGTCTCTCCATGCCTGTCACATCCATGAGGCAGTAGGACCAGCCCTGCCTGCAGCCTGCCTGCCCTAGTGCTGCCTGGGTTGCCCCAGGCCTGAGAGGGGCTGGCCTCTGAGAGCAGACTCTGCAGAAGCATTCAGGCGTAAGTCACGGGGCTCGGCTCCAAAAAGCAACTGCTGTGGACCTGGCTCACCCTAACCTCACCAAATGCAGGCAGGCAGGAGCCCGCTGCAGGGAGCGCTCGGTCCCTTAAGGCCCAGGTGCATGGCCCAGGGGGCTCAGCATGCCATCAGAAGGGCATGGGCCAAGACCGGCCCTGTCCTGGCGGAAAGATCAGAAAGCCGTTCCTGGAACCCTATGCCGCCTGCCGGGCCCAGCACTATTTTCAAATGCACCAGAACAACATGAAGTTCAAAAAAGGCTCCAGCCCCAAGCTCACAAATATCAAAAAGCTCACTTCCTGCAGAGGAGCCGGAAACAGCACATAGAGGGGCGTTGAATTAATCAGGTTTTAGACCCATTCTTTGAAGTAAGAGTTAGCAGACTGGCAGATTTCAAAGCACAGCCTCACTCAATGCTTCAGCAGAGCTGCAGCTGGTGAGGCGGTGTCACCACGAATGAGTCCTGGAGCAAACGGTCTCCGTTCACACGCCGTCCCCTTACCTACCAGTCACATCCACGCCAACGGGAATGCAAGGCCCCAGGGGACAGGGCTGCAGGATGGCAGCAGGTGAAGAGGGGAATGTCAAGACCGTGGAGAAATGCTCATAGAAACTCAGAAATCCTGGGAACATCTGGCCGCTGAACAAAGGAAAGACAACCAGAGAGGCCTTGGCTGTGCCTCCTTCAGGGAGTCCAGCCACACGCCCCTACAGCCAAACCCGTGGAGCTACACTCCCTCCTGCCACACCGTCAGTGGTCAGCAGAGAGAGGCAGCTGAGCCCCCAGAAGAACGTGTTGGTGAAACGGAAGGGGCGTCCTCTGACCAACCGTCCACAGAACTTTCTACAGCAGGGGTGTCAAAGCTCATTTTCACCGGGGGCCACATCAGCCTCGTGGTTGCCTTCAAAAGGCCGAATGCAACTTTAGGACCGTGTAAGCACAACTGCTCCTTAACTAGAGGCAAGCTCGGCGCTGCCGCAGGATAAAACAGGGTGGAGGGCCGGTTCAGCCCGCGGGCCTGTGTTTGCCACCTGTGCTCATAGTGCTTGGGAGGGTCTGTGACCCACTTGTGTCTATTGAGAACTTGATGTGCCACAGGTGTGGCTGAGGGGCCCACCAGCTTTATTTCACTTCATTTTTTCTTCTTTCTTCTTTTTTACCCACGAATGGCTAGCAGAAAAGAAGCGCTGACCACTAGCTCTGAAACAAGAGCCACAGCTGACCACTGGAACACCAACCACACAGCTCTCAGCAGTTACTTCTCAAACCACGCCGAAGCGTTCGAGTTCCCTCTACTGCCGGTAACTTCCTGTGCAATTCCGCTCAATTCGTTTAAAACAGAAACTTCGTGTTTTTAGGAGCAGGAGCACCACCTAGCTCACAAGTGCTGTCTGAGTTGGTTAGCTAATATTTTAAGTGCTCTGTAATTAGTCAGCAAGCCTGACTAACAAACGTACAGTTTTACACGCCACAGCTAGCTGGACTGTGCAACAAGAAAGTGTTAGGGTGTTCTGCTAGGGAGGCCGCCTTGACCCAGACCGGTCGTTAAGCAGGTTACAGATTCACCAGCTCGGAAGAGTTCTCATCTCTGTCAACCGGGCCCCATAAGGAACCCTGGCCTTGCGGCCCACTTTGATAAAGACCCTGCACCGGCGTTCCTATTCAGACCCCAGGACCTCACCCCAAAGCTCGGCCCCACCCCGCCCCGCCCCTCCAGTCCTCGAAGACAGGAACTGGGCTCAAACCCTGGTCATCGCGTGACCTTGGCCACATCCTGGGCCATGGGCCTCAGTTTCTTAGTCCTCCAAACCCCGGGGCGGGAGACGAAGCAAGAAACGGGGCTTCCTGTGGAGCCCGTGGCCTGGCCGGACTTTAGGGCGCCCGCCCCTGCGGCTGTGGGAAGCTCCGGGCCGTGGCGGGGGGCGAAGTGGGAGACTTACCCCGCACCCCAGACCGATCTCAACTCAGTCCCAACTTCGACCTCACCCCCGGTGGGCAACTGACCCCGGCCCCAACCCCCACCCAGCCTCTACTAGACCTGCAGCCCAGCCCTACACACCCGCCCCACTGCTCCTCAGTCCCAAACCTGGCCTCGACCCCCGCCCCAGCCTGCACTCTACCCTCACCAGCCTAGCTTCACCTCGGTCCTCACTCCGGCCTCGCTTCGTTTTAGATTTAGCCCTTACCTTGGCCTCGGGTCCAGCCTCGCCTCGCCTCAGCTCCCACCGTGGCCCCAGGCCTGGCATCGACTCTCCCCGCCCCGCTGTTCCAGCCTCAGTAGGGAGGGTCTCTTGCCGCCCAGGCCGGCCCCCTGCCCCAGTCCCATGGCCCCAGCCTCTGCCTCACCCTAGGCGTCTGCGGAAGTGCTGCTGCTCCCAGCCAGGCGTTGGTTTCGCTCCCACCTATTTCGCTTAATTCTAATTAAGCCAGAAAGTACATGTGGCTGGAGACGAACATATTAAACGGTAGCTCGAGTAGCCTTGCTCAATTCAAGTCAAACCGGCTGCCCAGGGGCACTGCGTTTTCCAAAGTGCTTTTCGCTGGTGCAGCTTAGTATCTCAGCCTGTCATCCAGAGTTGCTTTATCTTCATCAAAGTCCATTTGCAGAATAAAGACAATTAGGTATAATTAAGTTCTATATTTATTAATATATGTAAGTCCGTTACACCCATATCCGTGTTCATTGATGAGAACATAGAGACACAAGTACAAACAGGACAGGATGATCTGCTCATTACCAAATCCAAGCTCTCGTGGGCAACCCCTAACCGAGGCCGACGGGAAAGCTCCCAAAGGTTGGAAGTCCCTTCGGGTTGGCTGTTCCTGCCCCGGCACCACAGTAAATGAAGAAGGAAGCAGAGCAGAGATGCTTGGCGGTCACCCAGTGGCAAGCCAGCTGCTGGGACTACTAGGGGTCTTCTCAATTCGTGCCTGTGGACTTCCAGCGGGGGAGGCCCGCCAAGTGCTCACAGAAGACAGCGCATGAAATTCAGTCCCACTCAGGCCCCCTCAGGAGGAAATGCAGTAGCAAGTCAGCAGCTGGCTTCTCAGTCTCCAACTGGGGCCAGATGGGCGGTGAAACTTGGGAAGAGCACCAGATACACCAAGAGAAGCATACATAGAGGACAGACTTGCTTTAATTTGGAGCAAAACGTAGCTATTAGCCCAGCATCTGGATCTTTTCTACTGATTGCCGCATCTCTGGACAATCCACGGTCAGCAACTCCTTTTTTTTCCAAGTGTGTGGTGACGTTTTTTAGTATGTTAAATATTGTGTGTAGAAAAACAGTATCTCCTGAGGTGAATATAGTTACCCAGAAATGAGCAGGCACGGTGAGGCTGTTAGTTGAGGGTGGGGCATGGGGACAGGACAAACTAGCCAGAAAATGAGCTGGGTTTGGGCTTGCTGTTCCCTCATTACCCTCAGTGACCACAGGTGGCAACTTCCTGGGGGGAGCTTCGGTCACCTGCTGTGCTCAGTGAGGGGGCTGGGGGTTTCTCACTTCCAGCAGCTCCTGATTGGCCAGCCCGATCGGACTCTCCCAAACTGCTGCCAGTCCTTGGGTGATGGGCAGATGACAGGAGAAGGAACTGTCAGCTCCCGGGCCAGCCTCGCTTGACATCTCGGGCTGGGGCCTTCTCAGAACCGCACAGTCCCCCCTGGCTCCACTCACCAACAGCCTCCAGCAGCAGCAGAGCTCACTCTGTATCAAACGCGGGGTGCAGCCCCTCACAGACCCCACCTCCCAGGGACCTCCGTGTGGTGCGAAGGCTGATTCTCCTTCCGAGGAGTTCGAGGCTTCTGCTTCCTACCAGAGGACAGTCCAGGGGGCAGGTGGGTGGCTGGTCACCTCCTGCACTGCACCAGCAAGGAACCCCTGGGTGCTCTCCCCACCTGCCCCAGGCCTTCTCACAAACCTCACAGAGGCCTACAGACCACAGCACTGAGTAAGCCAGAACTGTGTCTGCGGACAACTGTCTCCCCGACCCTTTCCCGCTTTCACTCTGCTGAAGGTGAAGCCTGTTAACAGACTCATCCCTCCTCCGTCGGGGGGATGGGAACTCTGACCCCTCAGCTGCTTTGCAAATTCAGTGCGCTGGGGGAGTCCAGAGAAATTACGGCTTTTGCAGACTATCCAGCTCACTGCTAGGCTAGAAGAGGCCGTTTCTCACGGAAACAGAGCCTATATGATTTAATCCCTTTCCCATTGAGTCCTCGTGTACGGCCTGGCGGAGGGCTGGTGTTCCCGGTGGAGGAACTGCGTGCGTGTGAACAGAAAGTGTGTTCTCAGGAACACCCATCAGAGCCAGGTGCCGGGCAGTGCCGTCCAGAGGTCCGTCCCTATCCAGCTGTTCTGTCAGTGAGGGAAGGGGGCTGAAATTCCCTCTCTGTCTCCCTTTACTTGTCACGTTTTTATTTCATGTGCTTTGAGGTCTGTCTTGGCTCCCTGCCTGCGGGACGATGTGTCCTCTACCTCCAGCGATGCACGGTCCTGAGCTAGCCTTCTGACTGCTGTCCCCAGTGTGCCTTTCCCGTCCACTTCCTTTCAGACTTCCTGTGTTCACATTTAACGTGCATTACCTGTAGAAGAGTAACTACACCTTACTTTTTTTCTTCTTAATTCCTTCTGTTGATTTCTGTCTTTGAACTGGAGTGTTTAGTCCATTGACACTTGATGTAATTACTGATACGGTATTTAGGCTTACCACTTAATGTTTTGTTTCCTAGTAAACCCTTAGTTTCTATTCTTGTATTCCTCCTTCCCTGCCTTTTGTGGGTCATTCAGATGTCTTCAGACCCCCCTTTAATGTGTCTATGGGCGTTTTAACTGTCACCAGATCTTCCTGGTGTGTGCTCCAGGGGCTATCATACACGTGCTTAGCTTTTCAAATCCTATTTAAAGTTAACGTTGTGCTGCTTGACATAAAATGTGGACACTGCGTCTCCTCGTGCTCCTTGTCATGCTCGTCACCTGTATCCCCTCTCAGTGCATCCCAGACCTCAGAAGGCAGAGTTCATTTTGCTTTAAACAGTGGTATGTACTTCGAAGGAAGTAAGTGAAGCCAAACCCTCTTCGCATTTACCTGTGTTTTCTACTGGTTTCCAGGTGCTACGTTCCTGCTCAGGGACTCACGTTCTCGCTTCCTGTCACTCTTTTCCAGCCTAGAGAGCTGCCCCTGGTGTTCCTGGAGTGCTCATCTGCCCATGATAAATTCTCTCTTCTGCTTGTTTCACTGCTGCCCTGGAGGGCGCTCTCTGGGTGCAGGATCCTGGGGGGAGTCTCCACCTCTCAGCACTACTGTTCCTGGCTGCCAGAGTCCAAACATTTCAAGGGACGTGTTAAACTTCTCTGGCTGCTTTAGAGAGTCTCCCTTCCCCTTTGGTTTTCAGTATTGATTTCAGATGATGTGAGCAGGCAGTTTCATTTATGCCTTTTGGGGCCCAGCAGGCTTCCGGAGTCCGCACGTTTAAATGCCTCACCACGCTTGCAGACTTTTCGGCCCCTCTCTCCCCGGCTCCGGGGCACCGGTCTCAGCCTGGGCGATGTCTGCTGGCCTTTCCTTCGTTTGCTCCTTCCACCCTGCTATCCAGTCCAGCCAGTGAATTTCTCACTTCGGGTACTGTGTTTTTCAGTTCTGCAATTTCCACTTCCTTTTTATATTTTTGATTTTTCTGCTGTGATCTCATTTTTCCCTCACTCACCAGGAGCTTGTTTTCCCTCACCTCGGTCTGCATAGTCTCGGCAGCTGCTTAGTCCGTCTGAAAATCCTGGGATCCAATCACTGTGGGGCTGGCCGCTGTCATGGCCGACTCCCTCCAGAATGAGCCTGCTCTCCTGGTCCTTTGTTTCTTGTGTATCCTGAGCATGAGGATGTTGAGCTGAGGGGCACTGGTTCTGTTACGCCCTCGGGAGAGCACTGATGCCTTTGCTGTGACAGCATGTCAGCCAGTGAGACGCAAGTGTAACCCGCCCCGTCCAGTCCTGCTCACTTGGGGACCATTCTCTGCTCACCTCCAGCCAGCAGCCACGGTCCCAAGGCCCATTCATCTCTGAATAAAAATCCTGCTCCGCACGCTCGCTCCGGTGCGATGTTTCCCTCAGCACCCAGGCTGCGGAGACCTGAGTCTTCCCCCTACCACATCAGGCAGAAATCCAACCACCTCTGGGGCACCCTGCCAGTCAGGGACAGCGCCAGGTGAGCCCTCCTCTGTGTATGGAGTCCACAGGCTCATGTCCACTGGGGACTCAGTGTGGCCTGGAGAGAGGAGCACCCATGTCACAGGTCCTTTCACTCACCCAGGGTGAGGGACAGATTCACAACATGCCATGGAACCACACGGCTGCCACTGCCGCGGGACTCCCCACCCGCAACACAGAGACCGGCGCCGCACGCAGCGAACCTGAAAGTGCGTGAGCTCCCTCGTCTGCGCTAGTCCGCCATGCTGGGCAGGGAGGCTGGCTGGGGAGACGTCCAGGCCAGCTGACGAACCCGGCCTCGGGACAGCATGGCCAGCCCTGCGGGTTGGTGGCAGGTGCTCAGGCAATGAGAAAGCCAATAAAAAAAGGGCGCGAGGATACATACCCCAACACAAAATGCTAACTCTTGCAGAGTTTTTTCTAAATGATTTTCACTTACCAAATGAGTACCTGGAAAACAAAAGGAGAAAAAAAAAGTATTAAAAGTTGGCACTTTGCCAAAAAACTTGCACGATTAAAGCACTGTGCAACCTGACTAAGTAGAGCCCGCGTCTGTGACCCCAGGGCAGTGCGGCGTCAGGCACAGAGCCTATGGGGACTAAATGCAGCAGGAGGCACAGGTAGAGGGAGACCTGTCCTCAGTGCTCTGAGTGGGGGGTTGGGGCCCCAAGGTCCAGCAGGCTGCCCTGGGGGATTAGGGCCTTTTTGTCCCCTGTCCGCCCCGCACAGCCAGTATAGGACGATGCCTACAATAGGCCAATCAAAACATATTTTGGAGAAAGGTAAATATAATACTTGGTTTTCCTACAGTAAATAATTTCAATCAAACACCATAAAAATGTTATAACCTAGGATTTGAAAATTTAAAGGCTATCCCATGACCCTGAGACCATAGTATTAGAGAAGGTCCCTAGAGGATGGGGGGGGGGGTCTCTCTCCTCTCTAAGGACCTGAGGTCTGTCTTCACGAGGAATCTGAGCAGAACCTCGAGCCCGCGCACTGGCCCGGGGCTTCCTGGGTGCAGGCTCACTGTGCACCCCTGGAGAGGGGAGAGACGTCAGCCCCAGTCGTGGACTTTAACCCCTACAAAGTCAGGGAACACAGCGGAGGTGGGGGTTGCACTTGGCCTTGAAACAACTACCCCTCACACCTGTGCAGCTCAGCCCACGTTGAAAACAAGATGCACCACTTGGACGCAGGGACGAAAAGACCGCACCCAGAGGGGAGCTGACAGATGCTACCATGTGAATGAGCCCTGAAAGCATCCCGCCGCGACATGAGCCAGACACAAAAGGCCACACAGTGTGGGACTCCATTTACGTGAAACATTCAGAACAGGTGAATCTAGACACAGAAAGGAGACCAGTGGCTGCTGGGGACTGGGAGGGGAGTGGGGGTGTACGGGTTGCTTTTGGGGGTGATAGCAATTGTTTATACTTAGTAATAATGACTGCAGCACCCCGCAACTATGTGAAGCCACTGACTTGCACACTTTAAATGGTTAAATTTTCTGGCATGCAAATTACACCTCAATAGAGACATTTTAAGAAGTAGTTGTTTAATGAAACATGTATGAGTCATGGGATCAGGCCTGAGATGTGCAGAGTCCCTCAGTGAAGAGTGGGCGGGACCTCTGCAGGATGAAAGGGGGGTCAGTCGGGGGCAGGTCCTGGGGCTCCCACTCTGCCCACTTCTGAACGTGTGTGTGATTTTCCTCGGTGAAGAGTTCAGGTGCAGCCCCTCCAGGCAACGGCGGCCCACGGAAGGGCACTGAAGCAACGCAGGCGCTGAGGGGGGCTGTCGGGCAGCTGTTCTCTCGGAGCTGGGCCTGCAGTGAGGGTGTTTTCATCGTCCTGACCCATCAGAGATACACACTCCTTACAGGTTAGATACCACGGTGCGGGATTTGCTCTGTACTCCGGAAAAGACAATCTGGGAGAAGAGGGGACACTCATGTGTGCGTAAGGGTTCTTTGCATTATACTCTACTTTTTTTTTTTAGATTGTATTTATTTGTTTTAAAGAGGCAGGAAGGGAGAGAGAAAGAGAGGGAGAGAAACATCGATGGTGAGACACACATCAGTTGCCTCTCACACGCCCCCAGCTAGGGACCTGGCTGTCAACCCAGAATGTGGCCCCTACCAGGAACAGAACCGGTGACCTTTTGGTCTGCAGGCTGGCGCTCAATCCACAGAGCTACACTAGCCAAGGCTACTGTACTTTTGAACAGATTTCTAAGTTTCTGTAGCTCAAAACTTTTAAAACAGCCAGGATACATACTGGCTAATTCAAGAAACAAGTTTATCCGGCCCATTCTCCCAGTAAATCACCTTGTTGATGGAGAAGGGGAAAGGGGATGATTTTCACAAACTTACAGAGAATGAATGGTTTTTATTTTTATCACATCTGACTGGAAGAGACAGCTGTCAGGTCAGAGCTGGCCTCACATGGCTTCCGCCTGCAGCCTGGGCCACCAGAGTAGAGTCCCCCGTGGGGACCAGGGATGGGCCTGCGGAGTAACTGCCATCACATTTGCTGAGGGTATTTAAAAATGTCTTTCATGGCTTTACCTGTTTTGAATTTTGAATTTCAAGGCTGCCTGATATAAGGTTTTTAAATACAAGTAGTTATATCTAATTACTTAAAAAACTAAAAAGGCTTCACTACTTTTATAGCTTTTATTGTATTTTTTTAACAGCTGGAATTTATTTTAGAAGAGATGGCTATCTATGGAGCTGTTTGGGGGATGTTCTGCTGTTTTCTTCTTTAAAGAAACCCCAGCCCTTCCATTTTCCAAGAGACCTAGTTTTTGCTCCCAAATGGGCCTCCGCCTGCCTGTTGGGGACGAGGCCCCTTCCCAGAGGGGCCGACTCCGTCCGTCCATGTGCAGGGTGTGAGAGGACCAGGGAGGGTCCTACATCCACTAGGACCCTCGCCCACCACACGAAGCAGTCTTGTCCAGCCCCCTCGGCCCCTCGGGCCTCATTCCACTGCAGTGACTTTTGTATGAGGCTCCTGTTTTCACAGAAGGCCTCTGATGAAAGAAGTGCGTCAGGCTTCCAGCACTTTGTATTTTGTATGAAAGGCTTCTTGGATAAACATTTGTTAAATTATGCTCCCCTGCCTGTGGAGAGGCAAGCTGTGAATGTGTAAGAGTTCTCCCCACTTTCTTGCCCGGCACTGAGCTCCCCAAAGGCTCCCTCAGGCAGCAGGTGGACAGGAGCCAGTGTAGGAAGGCCTGCTCTGATAAGCCCCCCTCAATTCCTGATGCGAGTCTGTGGCTAATCATGTTATCCACATGGAAGTCCCTGTCATGTGGTGATGGCCAAACAGAAGCAGCTCAGGATGGAAATGTCACAGGAACTAAAACGGCGGCCCTCGGTATGCCCAAGCAGTCTGTGGGCACCCACCGCGACCCAACCGTAACTTCTGCTGGAACAGCTCGTCACAGAACCGTGGGGAGTGGGGCCCGCTGCGGCACTGGCAGGCCCTGTCTCAATGCCGACGTGCAAGGGTGGAGAAGGGCTGCTACACTGAGGCCCAGCTGAGGGGGCTCTGGGACAGCTGGACCTGTGTGGCACAGCCGCCCGACAAGAATGGAAGGGCCGGAGCACACCGTCCTCCCTCGCCACCTGCGACTGGGCCCCTGCCTGGCTCTGAGTGCTTGACCCTTATTACCACAGAATGGAAATAGCACCATTTTTTTTTAAGAAAGAAGGGAAGGGAGGGAGAAAGAGTGGGAGAGAAACATCAATGTGAGACAGAAACACTGATTGGTTGCCTTCCGCACGTGCCCCGACTGGGGACTGGACCTGCCACTCAGGCATGTGCCCTAACCGGATATCGAACCTATGATCTTTCAGGTTTTTGGACAACGCCCAACCAGATGAGCCACAGTGGCCGGGGCGGAAATGGCACCATTCTGCTCCCTGCAACCTCGAAAATCTGAAGGAGGAATTCATTTTTATGCATCGAATGTATCTGTACCTGGTGAAACTGATAGGCTATGAACCCGGACAGGGGCAGCTGTGGAACGGCACTGTGTTCAAGGCCTGGAGCCAAAAGCAGGTTTTCATCCTCAAGAGTCAGAGCAGCCCTGACCCTGGTCCCCTCCGCATCGCCCGGGCCTGCTGGCATCTGTTCTCGCTGCACTTTGAAGTCGATCTGTCCCTGTGTCAGAGAGACGTGCCAGAGGCCGCTTCCTCCACAGGAAGGGACCCCCTGAGCTGCCCAACCTCAGTCCAAGTTTCTGGACATAGTCCTTTCTTCTTTTGGGGGGCCAGGAAGGTGGGGAAGAGAGAAGGATGGTTACACAGCCATCCTTAATAGCAACAAAGAAGCCCTTTAGGATTATTGCCAAAGTAAAGCACAGACAAAAGGATCACAAATCCAGAATTTTGGAAAAGCTGATGGTTAACTAGCTGAAGAAACCGGGCAGACGTCACTTAGGGTTTCTAACGAGGTCCCACCGTTTCAGACAGGACGTGCTAACGGCGGTTAGGTCCCTCTTTCAGGTCACCTAAATAACAGCCACCAAACTCTGCCTTTTTCTCTGAAATGCCACTGACTCCAAGGTGTCTAAACTCCTAGAGACATGGATAGACACCCAAAGCACCACAACAGACATATGCAGGAGTCCACACTGACCAATGATTGAATAAATAGCACGGGGGCGAGAAACAGGTCTCTGTGCGGAAGAACCCACTCCCCGTGCAGGCGCCCCTCCAAAGGAACGCATGGTGCAGACTTGGGAAGAGAGAAGGAGCCCACAGCGGAGACACCCCACAGACAGGACCCGCTGACCACCAGGGTTAGTGCCGCGGACCTGAGTGTGTCAACGGCGCGGACTCGACACGATGGGCGACAATGGCAGGGCCCCTCTGTGCTCTTCTCCTCAAGCCCACCACCCAGTCAATGACGAGCAAGTATCAGGCACATCTCAACAGACACCTGACCAGCCCCCCTCAAAACTGTTGGGGATCAAAAGCAGCAGAGTCTGACACATAGCCCAGCCCAGGGGAGCGTGAGGGCACAGGACGACCAGCACCACGCAGTTCAGAGAGACCTGGAGACGGAAAGAGGGCATGAGGGAGGAACTGAGGAAATGGGAATGATAATGTGCTGGCGCTGGTCCATCAGGTGTGGCAAACATCCCCACCCAAGGTAAGAGCACGATAGGGGAAACTGAGGTGGGGTACACAGGAAGTCTCTGAACTACTTCTGCAAAAATTCTGTAAATCGAAACTGTTCAAACTAAAAAGTGAAGTTTATTAAGTTAAAAAAAAGTCAAAGAAGCTAGGCAGCACCAGACTCTTCGCCTTGCCCATTCCTCACCAGAACACAAATGGGGTGCAGGCGGCGCTCCTGGGAAGGAGCGGCCACCCAGGTCAGCGCCGCACATGCCCCCTTCTGCTGGATGCAACATCTGGGGGCTCTGGGCAGCATCTAGGCAGACAAATCAAGTTCTCAGTAGGAACAGCATGAGCCCAAGCTGAGGTCTCAAAGGCATCCCTACCTCCTCCCAACCCCGCCTGAGAGGAAGGGGATAACATTCCACAGCAGTGGGCTGCCTGCCGCCCAATCCGAGGCACCTCATTGCCGGATCTGATCTCAGGCTGCGTCCTGTCACTCATCCCAACAGACACAGTTCTGTGCCTTCTCCTAACCAGGGCTTCTTTAAAAAAAATAGAAAGGAACCAGGAATAGTCATTTAACTGCCTCTCATTGTTGCCCTCAAGATAACTTTAACACTTGTTATCCCTCCTGTACTTGGGCACTGTCAATCAAAACCCATCCCAAGCACACTTGACTGATAACGAGAGAGTGGGCTCCTGTGAAGCTGGGGACCCCAAAGCTGCCTGGCACCACTGTGCTGTGTCCTCGGAAATCCTGAGCCCCACCTGGGCTCGCCCTGCACCCCTGCCATTGGGCCGGCAGCCTGGTCACCTTCTAACTGCCCGCTTGCAGTAGCCAATATAAAGGAATGTCTGGCCACCTGGCGCTGGGCCACTTTCGTGAAATACAGTGCTGAGTCCCGTCACCTTCCCTGTGTCCAGGAGAAAGGACCTGTGCTAGACAGGCCAGTCCAGTTGTCCCATCCTCAGAAGGGAGAGGACATCTCAACCAACCAAACAAGAAAATAATCAGAGCCTAAGAAAATGCCACGAAGGAAGTGAATTTTCTCCCCCTTTTCCCTCCCACCCCAAAAATTCTCTCACCCATCCCCAAGCTTGGAACCACCTGGGCCTATTTTCTAAGTCCATCTACTTGAACCTAGACCCTAGAGGGTCTGCTCTCCCGGGGTGTGGGGTTGCCTGCACCCAAGGCTGTGGGTCCTTACTCTGTGGAGCACGAACTGCGTGACTGCAGCCTCCCTCCCCGAAACGAAGCCCTTCAACCACCGCCATCGTGAAGCAGGTGCATCAGGTTCCCACTTGCCTCACCAAGTATCGGGATCCAGACAGGAGAGCAGGGGAGGGCAGTCATGCGTCTAGAATGTGCAGGATGGCATGCAAGGCTACCGGACTCTGCCCCATGACACTGCCCTTGGAAACTCAAAGCACCACCAAGTGTGTTTGTTTTGTTTTTAAGATTTTATTTTTCGTGAGAGTGGAGGGAGGGAGAAAGAGAGGGAGAGAAACATTGATGTGAGAGAGAAATACTGATCGGTTGCCTCTCATAGATGCCCTGACCAGGGACCAAACCCACAACCCAGGCGTGTGCCCTGACTGGGAATCGAACTGGTGACCTTTCAGTTGATGGGACAATACCCAACCAACTGAGCCACACTGGTCAGGGCCAAGTGCAAGGTTTTACCTGTCTCTTGCGTCAGCAGTTCAAGATCCCCATGTATACTGAGATGTTCATTTGTGACACTGCGAAGTCGTCATGGACACTGGTCTGGGCCAGGGAGAAGCTGAGAGGGCACCCATTTAAGAGAAGGGAGGGAAAGAGGCTCTAAGTGAAGCAGCAGCCACAGCATGCACTCAGCAAAGCTGGGCAACCACATGCCGGGCTGAGTGCCGGCGAAACGCCACGTGCACCTGCCCGGCGCCTCCTCGCCCCACAGGGGCTTCCTGTCCCTGCCACGGGATGCCAGCTGGACAACACTTGAAAGACGTTCCATCAACAGTGTCCCTTATCTGAGCATCTCATCCCAAACAAATATCCTTTCCTCTCAACTTAAAATAAAGGGGACATGAAAAGAACAGATTGTGTCTAACTTTCATTTCAGGGTAGCAGGGAAAAGAAAGCCCATTTTCCATTTAAGTGGTCCTTGCTCCCTCAGCAAGCTTTCAGAGTTGCTCTGACACCCCAAAACTACCATCCGCTAGGGAACCGTGAGTCAAGAGCTGACCTGAGACCCTGTCAGGGATGAGGGTGCCTAAATCGTGCTGATTGCCCACCACGGCGCCCGTGGAGCCCCGCTCCCTGGCCCTCAAGCCTGTGCCAAGCAGGCCACACGGCCAGCCATGACCATGGACGCCTGGCCCCAGAAACATGGCGAAGCAAACACGGGTCTTCGTGGACAGATGCTTTGTTTTTTGACGTTTTTCATCTAAAACACCCAGGTATCACTTCCTAGAAGATACAGCTTTCTTTCATTTTGCTTTAGCAGGCTTAAATGAATTCGAATCACATTTTTTAACATGCCCATGGGGAGGGGAGCAAAATACCTTTCCCAGTAAAAAAGTACAAGCCTTTCTTTTTAGCTGCTTGTACTCAAGACTGGTTTACAGAAATTTAAACATGGGGTTAATCAGACCTGATAGTATATTACAGACAGGATTCAGAAATACTTTTTGCAGTAAAACTTGCAGTTGATACGGTGTGGCTGCCAGGTACGGTAAGGCATGACCTGGGGCGCCCATCACAGACAGAGCATGCCATCTCTGCGCATGACCCTGCAGTGTTCGCTCACTCACTCTCTGTAACCCCCACTGTTAGAGTGGGGCAGAGGTGCCGAGCATTCTCCCTTCTCTGGCATGAGTGAAAATCACAGGTCTCAGGAAACAGCAGCCCCTCAGACATCACAGAAAAACCTAGCCAGAGGCCTCTTGTGCTGGTAAACCACTGACTGGGGCAGCTGGAGGTGGGCAGTAGCCTCCGATGTCTGCCATGTCGGTCAGATGCCCAAGTGGTGGCACCAAAGTATTCCACGCAGGAAGGGGCAGATGAGAATGAAGGAAGAGTCACTGCCCCACAGCTGCTTCGTGCTCGGGGTCCGCCTGAGACAGCCAGGCACACCTACCCCTACCCGCCCTCACTCCCCCCGCACTGCCGTGTCCTTCACAAAAAGAAAATGTAATAAATCACATTTAATATACCCCCTCTCTGGGAACCAACACAGTTCCTGTGTGGAACTGAAGACACGGCGCACCTGCCACGGTGACATGTTGTCAGTCATTCAGTGGCCTGTGTGAGTGCCCATAAAGACGCCCACGGTGCAGCAGCCGGAGGCATAGGCAGCCCTTGGTCTCTTGCCCCCGTGAGGACAACTCACACCACAGCTGCAAATGCTGAAGCCCCCCAAGTCTCTTCCTCAGCCCCAACTCTGACTTCCACGGCATCCGCTCTTGGCAGTCACTTGTCGAACTAGGCCCCAGGGGCAGCAGAGTGGAGGGGATTTCAGGGCGATAAGACACCGAGTCCTCGTTTCACAGGCGAGTTTGGGGGATGCGCAACCTGCGCACATCCTGCACGTCATTCACACTGGTCCCAGTGCAAGCCCAGCACAAACCAGCCCTTCCTACGAGAAGAAGAGGCGCAGAAAGAGCCAACCTAGGTGCCCTCTCACAGCAATGCGCACCTGTGCAGGGACAGGGGCACAGATGACGGAGCTAGAGGGAACGCCACGCAGATCCCAGCCCATGCCACAGCAGTGCGACCATTTAAACACAAATCAACAGGGAAACTGAAAGTCAGCTCCTCATGCCCAGGAGTCGGACCTCCTGGGTTAACGTCCACTCTCTGGGAAGCTTCACTGCATGACCTAGGGCCCAGCGACCCTCTCCATCCTGGGGCAGCACGGAACAGACCTGTCAATCACTGACAAAGCTATTCTCCCAGAGCACACATAGGCCCTGGAGGGACCATCCCAACAGTGGCCCCAAATGGGCTGAGCCTCCTACATGTCTACACAGACAGCCACCTCCACGTCTGCTTCCTGCACATCCACACAGACACCCCCACGCCTTCCTCCTGCACATCCACACAGACACCCATGCCCCAGCTACTTCCTGCATGTCTACAGACCCCGAACCTGCACTTCGTGCCCGGCTGTGCAGACACCAGCCCGCATATCCCTCCCCTGAAGGTCTGCACAAACACCCACTCTTCTCCTGGAGCTCTTGGAGCTCCATCTCATCTCCCAGGGTCTGCTGTGCTGCCTGTATTAGGCGATCGTCCCCG
Organism: Macrotus californicus; assembly: GCA_007922815.1. NCBI lineage: Eukaryota > Metazoa > Chordata > Mammalia > Chiroptera > Phyllostomidae > Macrotus > Macrotus californicus. Next base: position 231,081 of record VMDR010000212.1, on the reverse strand, counting down.
TTTGTGGGATCCAGAAATGGGAAGAGGACTGGGACCCTCTCCTCTGACCATTTTAAGTGTGCCACAGCACTCCAGGGCCCCTTGATTTCATCCAGGCTTGTCCCAGGTCACAGGCTGCCCTGACACGCCTATGTGCCCTGCGTGCATTCCAATGGGCCTCCCCACTCTCCCTACCTCCGTGGAGCTCCATCACTGCCTCTGACTTGTTCAGCACTGCAGTCTACTTGCCCCAGCAGGAGCAGCCTGGTCTGTGACCCTTGGTACTAGCTAGTAAAGGTCCCTGTTGATGAGGAAGGGGCAGGAGGGGGTAGGAGCAACAGGCTTAAACCTCCAAGTCAACCCTGTCACCAGAAGCACACCCGGCAACTTCCACCTCCACCTCACGGCCCTGCTGGCTGCAGGAGGCTAGCCATGTGGTCTCAGGGCAGTCATGCCACTCCCAAAGGAATGGCGATTGTTCCCAAAAAAGAAAGGCCCCTGTGGTTGGTTGGCAGTTGGCACTCTTTACCACGGCCTCATTAAAATGGTATTTTCCTGAACTAATGTAAGGAGAAAGCCTGCTCAATGCCTCCAGCTGCCAGGAGATTGTGGTTTGCTCCACGGTGTGTAACGTCCCCAAGCCGCTGAGTCCAGCATGTCTAGCTCCTGTGTGCCCAGTCCTTCCCACTTACCAGATCTGTCCCACGTTGACTAGGGACATGTAGATGACCCAGAGCGCAGCCATGAGGATCATATTGGCACAGCCTGCAACCAGGATGAAAGATGAGATGCCCAACCCAAGCAGCGCGAGCGCATCCAGGTTGGAGTCCATGTGTGACCAGTCCAGCAGCCAGAGGACAGTCGGGGCATAGCTCACGGTGTCCCAGCCAACCTGCCCCTGGAAGTGCTGCTGCACACTCTTCAGATACGATCTGCAGGGCAGCAGTCCTCGGTCTCCAATCAGCTGCTTGTTCTGCTGAAAAGCCACCAAGAATGCCACAACTGGAAGAAAAAGGAACAGAGGTAACGTGAGCAGGAACGCACCATCCGTGGACACCAGTGGGCGCTTTTCCGACATGTGGGGGCTCAGCTGGGCAAGAAGACGAGGCAGAGTCTGACCAACGGTCTGGAACCAAAACATGGACTCAGAGGTCTGATATTTCTCAAGATCTTGAGGGAAATTTTGGAAGACCCCACCTGGAGAAGCCACATGTATATGTATGTCTACCTGTAGAGTTATATCTATTTATATACATTGTGTGTGTGTGTGTGTGTGTACACACACACACACACACACATGCGTATAAGATGTGTCTTATTTCATGTACACGGTCAGTTATCCCCCCAGATTGCACGCAGCATTCCCATTAAAAGTACACCCTGATAACCCATGGGTCTGTCATAGTGCTACTCCTGGAACTAGCTGCAGGGTTTGGAGCTCATGATAGTGCTGACATGTACGTCACAATTGTCCTCCATTCTAGCCACAAGTTTCTGAATTCGTCTTTAACAATCCCCCCCAGCCCGACCAGAACAGTCACGTCCTCTGGACTTCAGTGTTACACAGGTAAGTTTGCACAGAGATGCCACGGGAGAGAACGCAGCACTCCTGTCTGTGAACGTGAAGACCAGAGACACTCACAGCGGCCAAGAGAGAGGCCAGCAAAAGGCAGCGCAAAGCAGTGCAGTACAGACGGCTAGGCGGCCGCTGAGATGGCGCTGGGAGGAAAACGTGCGTGCACGGAAGGAGACAGGCTGCGCGCTGTAGGAAGCTGACCGACTCGATGCATTTCCATGGGGGATAAAACTGCATCACAGGCAGGACTGGGACTGAGACGGAGAACGAACGTGCTGGCAGGTTAGGCTCACAGGTGTAACCACCACTACCTGCTCTTTCAGGAAAGTGGGCAACCCCTGGCCCCAAGCGAACAGCAACAGTGAACCGTGTTCACAGCTGTGTGAGGCAAAATGTACGGGAAGCCAGCACAAAGGCTAGAGGGAGATACTGAGATACGCTCTCAGCAGGACCGCACGGCGCATAGGAAGTGGTGGCCTACCATGTGAAGGTAGCGTCACGGTACCTTAGAATGTACTATACTGTGAGTCCTGTGGGAGAGCAAAAAAAGTGTTTTCAAACAATTCTAAGGAACAAATCAATACAGGTACCAAAATGAAATAAAAAAATGCTCATTTAACCAAAAAGAAAGCAGGAAAAAAGAAAGAACAGAAGGAATAGAAAATAATTAACAAAATGACAGACTTTAATCCATCACTTTAAATGAGAATGTCCTAAATACACCAGCAAAGACAGAAACTGTCAAATTGGATAAAAAAAAAAATCAGGACCTAAATTTATTCTGTCTATAAAAAATCCACTTTAAATATAAATACACAGGTACATTAACAGTAAAAGCACAGAAAAGACATGGAAATACTACTCTAAGGAAGGCTGGATGGCCATATCAATATGAGACAAAAGACAGTAAAAGCAAGGCCTGCTACAAAGAAGAAAAAGGGCATTATATAATGATGAGGGGTCAACAAATGAACACTCGGTACTAAGTGTACATGAACCTGACAACAAAGCATACGTGTAACCGAACCAACACAGGTATACGTATATTCTCTCTATACACAAACCTGACCTGATACTTACGTAGTATAAAAAAGCAAGACACAACTATATGACATCTTTAGAGCACGCTACTCAATAACAAAATAATACCAGTTCTGTCCTGAAGGTATCCAGCCATATAATAGGAAAAACAGAGACATTTATTGAAGAAGATACAATAAACACTGTACATAGGGCAATGACGCTTTAGTCCCCCTTAAAGTAGGCACCTTGGGACCTCACACAGTGCTCCTAATCACCATCAGCTGCCCCTTTGTATTTTCCTGAATCTCACCAATGGTTGGAAATCTCTTCCCTTTCAAAGGTGATTTTAGTTTTGGGAAAAGCCAGGCATTGCAAGGCACCAAAGCTGGGCTGTAGGGGGCTGAGTCACCTGGGTGATTTGATGTTTTGCAAAAAAACTCTGCACGAAACGTGATGCGTGAGCAGGTGTACTGTCGTGATGAAGCTGCCAGTCACCAGCTGGTCATAGCTGCTGCCTTCGAATCATCCACATAGTTTCCGTGGAGAAATGTTCAAGCTTAATGCAAAATTTAATGCCAATTTGTTGCTTTACTTGCTCAGTCATTTTGAATGTGACAGCCACACAGCATACACAGGCTCACTCAACAGTGTCTACCACACCCACTGACTAGTACAGTGAAGTCGTCACTGTTCACTCATGCACACTCCAGTCCACTCTCCTTGGCTGCCAGGTTACATGGATGTCATGCAAACTGTTCTTGTTATATTAACAATGGCTGGACTCTTTCTGGACAGAAAATAGATATAATTTTCAAGTATACATGGAACACTCATGAAGATGCACCAGAGTGTGAGCCATTAAGCATATATCAACATATAGTAGAATTAAAATTTACAAAATGTTTCCTGACTACACAGGATTAAACTAGAAATCAGTAACAGGATATTATCTGGAGACATACTCAAATATTTGCAATTGAAATCATACACTTCTAAATAAACCATGGATTTTTTTAAAGGCACAAGAGAAATTACACAATATTTTTAATTATATTTTATTGGTTATGCTATTACAATTGTTCCAATTTTTCCCCTTTCACCCCCCTCTACCCAGCACCCCCAAGTCCCTCAGGCTATCCCCACAGCATTGTTCATGTCCATGGGTCATGCATATAGGTTCTTTGGCTTCTCCATTTCCTGTACTGTACTTTACATCCCCATGGCTATTCTGTAACTACCTATTTGTATTTCTTAATCCCCTCACTTCTTCACCCATTCCCCAATAGCTCTCTCACATCTGGCAACCATCAAAACACTCTCCATATCCATAATTCTGTCTCTGTTCTAAGTCCTTTTATATTTCATAAAATAATGGTTTAGCGGTGATCAACTCCTTTAGTTTTTTCTTGTGTGGGAGAAAAAACTAAATCTACCATTAAATTCTAAATGATAGCTTTGCTGAGTAATCTTGGTTGTAGGTTCCTGCTTTTCATGACTTTGAATATTTCTTGGTAATCCTGTTTAGCCTGCAAAGTTTCTTTGAGAAATCACCTGACAGTCTTCTGGGAACTCTCCTGTAGGTGATTAACTGCTTTTCTCTTGCTGCTTTTAAGATTCTGTCTTTATCTTTAACCTTTGGCATTTTAATCATGATGTGTCTTGGAGGGGGCCTCTTTGCCTCCGTCTTGTTTGGGACTCTCTGTGTTTCCTGGACTTGCATGTCTATTTCCTTCACCAAAACAGGGAAGGATGACGTGAATGTTGGAATGCTTGAAGTTGTCCCAGAGGCTACTTAACTATCCTCGTTTTTTTGGATTTTTTTTCTTCTTGTTCTGTTTGGTTGTTTTTTGCTTCCTTATGTTCCGTATTGTTGATTTGATTCTCAGCTTCGTGCACTCTACTGTTGTTTCCCTGTGAATTGTTCTTTATTTCAATTAGTGTATCCTTTGTTTCTGACTGGACCTTTTTTATGCTGCTGAGGTCCTCACCAAGTTCCTTGAGCATCTTTATAACCAGTGTTTTGAACTCTGCATCTGATAGACTGCTTACCTCCTTTTTGTTTTGTTCTTTTTCTAGAGTTTTGATCTGTTCTTTCATTTGGGCCATGTTTCTTTGTCTCTTTATTTTGGCAGTCTCCCTGTGTTGTTTCTTTGCATTAGGTAGAGCTGCTATGACTCCTTGTCTTGGTAGTGTGCCTAATGTAGTAGGTGTCCTGTAGGGTCCAGTGGCACAGCCTCCACTATTATGAAAGCTGGGTACTTGAAGTATGCCCTTCGTATGGGCTGAATATACCCTCTCTTGTAGTTGATCCTTGGTTGCTGTTGGCAGGTCAATGAAAGGGATTTACCCAGGCCAGTCCACTGTAACAACTGGCTGTGACTACTGACCACCAACCTCCACCTTCTGTGGAGGATCAGCTGTGCAGGGGCAGGGTGGTGGTGCACCAAGGTGGTCTGTAGCTGTCCACTGGGCACAAAGGCCCTAGGGTTTCCTGGGTGATGCAGGCCAAGGTCAGCCCCACCTGTGTTATGTCAAGGGCCATCCTGCCTGTGTTATATATCAATCTGAGATGGCTGCTACTTGTGCTGGGCTTGGAGATTTCCAGGCAAAGCCAAGCTGTGAATCTAGGCTGGCTGTTGTTAGTACCATGTCTGGGGCCACTTAGCTGTTGCTTATTTGACAGGATTTAGGAAGCTGTGAAACACGAGTCAAGACCAGCCATTTTTATGGAAAAGTCACAGTTACCAGCTGTATGTTGGGTGGGACGAAGCCTCAGGGGATCTCCAGAGCAGGGCAAACAGTGTTAGTCAGGTTGACGGAGTCTCAGGTATGGCACCAACTTGCCAGCTCTGTGGCTCTGAGTGGGGAGGGTTCAGAAATTGGACAATGGCCTCAGTCCGTCCTACTGTCTGGGAGAAAGCTGTCCCCCAGCCTTGCCTTGAGGCCGGACCCTACAGTTCCTCCCTGTCTGCCTCTGGTGCCTTCCAACCTGCTACCCCAGGGCTGGAGCTCAGAGGTTGTGAGTGAGTAAATATGTGTGTGGGTTCTTTAAGGGTAATTGCTTGGGACTTCAGAAATTTCTTTCACCAACTCAATCCCCTCTGGTTTTTGCAGCCAGAAGTTATGGGACTTATCTTCCTGGTACTGGAACCCCAGGCTGGGGAGCCTGGTGTGGGGCTGGGATTCTTTATTCCTGCATCCCTCCAGGATTTTTATCTGCCACATGTGGATGTGCGACCAGCCTGTTCCACGTCTCCACCCCTCGTACCAATCTGGACTTGGTTTATTTAATTCTATAGTTGTCAGACTTCCATTCACCTCGATTTCTGACTGTTCTGTGTGATGGTTATTTTCAAACTTAGCTGTAATTTTGATGTGGTTGTACAAAGAGGCAAGCCATGTTTACCTATGCCGCCATCTACCAGAAGTCCACAAAGTATTTTTAAGTGAACGAAAGTTGAAAAGACAACATATCACAAATTGTGGGATGCTAGTAAAGCAGTACTTAAAGGAAAATTTACAGTAAAATGCTCATATTAGAAAAACAGAAAGGTCTCAAATCTAAACTCCTTTAAGAAATCAGGCAAAAAAGAACAAATTACAACACAAAGAGCAGAAAATAAACTTCTTAAAATTTAAGACCAGAAATCATTGAAATTGAGAACAGAAATAGGGAAAATCTATAAAACCAAAAATTGGTTCTTTGAAAAGATCAATATATTTGGTAGACCTCTTGTCAAGTTGACTAGGTAAAAGAAAGAATACACCAACAACAGGAATGAAAAGGGAAACATTGTTACTGATCCCACAGACGTTAAAAAGATAATAAAGGAACATTACAATCTCTCTAACTTGACAACTGAATTGTTGATCATAAATTTGACAACTTAAATGAAATAGACCAATTACTTGGAGGAGAAACTACTAAAACTCACAAAAGGAAAAATAAAGATGATACCGGGTTGGCCAAAAAGTTTGTTTCATTTTTTTTCATAAGATAGCTCTAGTAGTGCTTAATTGTCTTCGACTTCATTAGAAACAATTTGTTAGGCTGTATTGTGACAGCTATTATATCAGTGTGCATTAAAAAGGCATCAAAACTGGTGAATTTCTGTGTAGCCATTTTAATATTGAAGATGGAAGAAAATGCGCAACATTTTGGCATATTATGCTTTATTATTTCAAGAAAGGTAAAAACATTACTGAAATGCAAAAAGACATTTGTGCAGTGTATGGAGAAGGTGCTGTGACTGATGGAACGTGTTGAAAGTGGTCTGCGGTTTTGCGCTGGAGAGTTCTCACTGGACGATGCTCCATGGTCGGGTAGACCAGTTGAAGTCGATAGCAATCAAATTGAGATGTTAACCGAAAACAATCAACATTATGCCACACAGGAGACAGCCAACATATTCAAAATACCCAAATCAATAAAAGTATTGGTGAAAAGGAAAAATGTGTCTTTTATTTTACGGAAAAAACTAAACAGACTATTTGGCCAACCAATTGCATCTCAGAAATGCAAAGCCGGTTTAATACTCAAAAATCGATCAATGTAGTTTGTCATACTAATACTAAATAAGAAAAACCTTATGATAATATCAATTGACCTACAAAGAAAAGCACATAACAAAATTAAACATCCATTCATGATAAAAAATACTTTCGGCAAATTAGGAATAGAAGGAAACGTCATCAAATTATAAAGGGTAGCTATGAAAAACACCCAAGATCATACTTAAAGATAAGAAACTAAGTATTTTCCACCTAAGATCTGGAGCAAAGCAAGGATGACTCTCACTACTTCTATTCAGCACTGTATGGGAAGTCCTAGCTAGAGCGATGAGGCAAGTAAAGAGAAAAGGCATATACATTTGAAAGGAAGATATAAAACTGTCTTCAGTAACAGATGACATGATTGTCTCCAAATAATCTACTTAAAAAAACCACCAACAGCCCTGGCTGGTGTGGCTCAGTGGACTGAATGCCAGCCTTCGAATCAAAGGGTCGCTGGTTAGGTTCCCAGTCAGGGCACATGCCTGGGTTGTAGGCCAGGTACCCAGCAGGGGGCGTGCAAGAGGCAACCACACATTGATATTTCCCTCTCTTTCTCCTCTCTAAAAGTAAAACCCAAAACTCTTGGAACTAATAAATGAGTTTATGAAGGTCACAGAATACAAGATTACATAAAGTTAATTGTATTCCTATATCAATAATGCACAACCATAATCTGAATTTTTAAAAAATGACAAAGCAACCAAAAAAAGGGCATGGATAATATCTAGCAGATTCTAACAGAATCTGTGTGTGAAAAACCACCGAACACTGACAACAAGAAAGTCTAGATAAACGGAGGGACACACTGTGTTCATGCACTGAATGGTCAGCTCCTCATTTCTCCCCAGGTTGGCGTACAGATTCGATGCAGTCTCAACCAAAATGTCCAGCAAGCTTTTCTGTAGAAATTGACAGGCTGATTCGAAAATCACTACAGTCCTACCTGGCACTCGTCAACTTCGGAACTCGTCAAGTCTTGCATTTGTCACACTGTGATGAGAAAAAAATGTTTGCGCACTCGGCACTCGCTTGGACTCGCTGCACTTGCTACAGCTTGTATGAGTCACAATGCCACCTTGCAGGAGAAGATGCTCCATCGTTCAGTACCTGTTGGTTTTGGCACCCATCACAAATTCTGGAACAGATTAACGACAGGTACCAAGGTACCACTATATGTGGAAAGCAAATTAGAACAGGCAAAATCATTCCGATAAAAACAAAGTTGGAGGGCTTACATTAAGCAATGTCGAGACTCACTACCAGTCTACAGTAATCAAGACAGTGTCACACAAGCAAAGGACAGACACACAAATCAGTGGAACAGAACAGAGAGCCTCGAAATAGATCTACACAAATACAGTCAACTGATTTTCAACAAGTGAACAACTGGATGTCAATATACAAGAGGATGAACCTTGACACATATCTCATACCTTACACAAAAATTTACTCCCAAAGGACCATGGACCTCAATGTAAACTATGCACGTACAGAACTTCTCGAAGAAAATCTGTGTGACTTGGATCTGGCAATGAGTTTTTAGATATGACACCAAAAGCATGATCCGTGAAAGAAAAATATTGAGTCTTTATCTTGAAGACTTCTGGCCAAGATGGAGGCATAGGTAGATATACTTTGCCTCTTTGCACAACCAAAAGAAGGACAACAACAAATTTAAAAACATAAAATAACCAGACTTGCCAGAAAATTGAACTATATGGAAGTCCAACAACCAAGGAGTTAAAGAAACATCCATCCAGACTGGTAGGCAGGGTGGAGACAGACAGCTGGGACACAAAGGACTCACAGCAATGAGGCGGCTGCAGAACCAGGGTGGGTGAGGCTGTGGCTAGTAGAACAGGAGGTCCCACATTTGTGTGCGAGTAAACCGGGAGAATAACTGGGGAGCGAGACAGACTGTGCAACCCAGGGTCCCAGCTCGGGGAAATAAAGCCTCAAAACCTCTGACTGAAAAAACCTGTGGGGGTTGAGGCAGAAGGAGAAACTTCCAGCCTCACAGCCTTTCAGGAGAGCTTGTAGGAGAGACCTATAGGGTCCTAGAATGTACACAAGCCCACCCACCCGGGAATCAGCACCAGAAGGGCCCGATTTGCTTGTGGGTAGAGGAGGATGTGACTAAAACCTGGCCAAGAGCTGAGCAAGCAGAATTGTTCCCTCTCAGACCCCTTATAGGTATTCGTTGGGGTTGCCCTGCCCCGACGAATACCTAAGGCTCTGTCCCTTACTACGTAACAGGTGCGCCTAGACAAAAATTATGGCCAACTGAAAGAAGAAATCAAAGCTCCAGAAAAAATACAACTAAGCATAGAAAAGACAGCCAGCCTATCAGATGCAGAGTTCAAAACACTGGTAATCAGGATGCTCACAGAAATGGTTGAGTGTGGTCGCAAAATAGAGGAAGAAGTGAAGGCTATGAAAAGTGAAATAAAGGAAAATGTACAGGGAACCAACAGTGATGGGAAGGAAACTGGAACTCGAGTCAACGGTTTGGACCAGAAGGAAGAAATAAACATTCAAACAGAACAGAATGAAGAAACAAGAATTCAGAAAAATGAGGAGAGGCTTAGGAACCTCTGGGACAACTTTAAATGTTCCAACGTCTGAATCATAGGGGTGCCAGAAGGAGAAGAGGAAGACCAAGAAATTGAAAACTTATTTGAACAAATAATAAAGGAGAACTTCCCCAATCTGCCAAAGGAAATAGACTCCCAGGAAGTCTAGGAAGCTCAGAGAGTCCCAAAGAAGTTGGACCCAAGGAGGAACACGCCAAGGCACATCATAACTACATTACCCAAGATTAAAGATAAGGGGAGAATCTTAAAAACAGCAAGAGAAAAGGAGAGTTTCCTACAAAGGAGCTCCCATAAGACTATCAGCTGATTTCTCAAAAGAAACTTTGCAGGCAAGAAAGGGCTGGAAAGAAGTATTCCAAGTCATAAAAGCCAAGGACCTACATCCAAGATGACTCTATCCAGCAAAGCTCTCATTTAGAATGGAAGGGCAGATAAAGTGCTTCCCAGATAAGGTCAAGTTCAAGGAGTTCATCATCACCAAGGCCCTATTACATGAAATGTTAAAGGGACTTATCTAAGAAAAATAAGAAGATCAAAACTATGAACAGTAAAATAACAACAAACTCACAACTATCAACAACCGAACCTAAAAACAAAAACTAAGCAAACAACTACAACAGGAGCAGAATCACAGAAATGGAGACCACATGGAGGGTTATCAGCAGGGAGTGGGTAGGGAGAGAGGGAGAAAAGGTACAGGAAATAAGAAGCATAAAGGGTAGCTACAAAACAGACAGGGGAGGTTAAGAATAGTAAAGGAAATGGAGAAGCCAAAGAACTTACATGAACGACCCACAGACATGAAGTAAAGAGGCGGGGAATGCGGGTGGGAGGGGGTGTGCAGGGCAGAGGGGAATAAAAGGGAGGAAAAAAAAAGGGACAACTTTAATAGCATAATCAATTAAATAAAAGAAAAAAACTGATATTTTGTATTTTATTAAATGAAAAACTTCTGTTTTGTAGATAATACTTTTTAAAAAAGATTTTTAAAAGATTTTATTTTTAGAGAGAGGAGAAGGGAGGGAGAAGAAGGAGAAAAACGTGGATGTGCAAGAGAAACACTGGCTGGCTGGTTCTCACACGTCCTCAACCGGGGACCTGGCCCGCAACCCACGCGTGTGCCCTACCAGGAAAGGAAGCAGCGACCTTTCACTTCTAAGGACGATGCCCAACCCACTGAGCCACGTCAATCAGGGTTGTAAATCATAGTTTTCAGAGAATGAAAAGACAAGCTAAAGATTGGGAAAAAAATATTCATGAATCATGTATCTGACAAAAGACTCACACCCAGAACATTTAAATTAATGTTAAAACTTAGTAGGAAAACAAAAATCCAAGTTTTAAAATGGGCAAAAGATCTGAACAGACACTGAAGTTATCTGTTTCACACAAAGATGCACAGACACCAGATAAACACACGAAAGATACTCAATACCATGTCACTGGGGAAACGCCAATCAAAACCACACCGCAGTGTCACTACACACCTATCACAACAGCCAAAATCCAGAAAACTGACAACACCGCATGTTCCAGAGGATTCAAAACAACGGGAACTCTCTCTCATCCATTGCTGGTGGGAATGCAAACCCGTAAGCCACTCTGGGTGAGTTTGGCAGTTTCTTATCAAGCCCAACATAGATTTACCACATGACCCAGCAATTATAACCTCAGGTGTTCATCCAAGTGAACTGAAAACACGATTACGTAAAAACCTGCCGCAAACGTTTATCGGAGCTTTGTTCATAATTACTAAAACCGGACAGCATCAGGTCCCTCCACATGGAAACAGGTAAACAAACTGGTACATTCATACAAAGAAGTAATGTTCAGAGACACAAACGCAAGAGCTGTTGATTCACGCACCATGGATGAACCTTAAGTGCATTTTGCAAAGTAAAAGAATCCAGACCCAAAGTCTACACGCTGCCGGGTCCATTTACACAGCACACTGGGAACTGCAAAACTGCAGGGACAGGACGCCGGTCAGAGCACGCTGGGAGCCGGTGGGGAAAGCAGTGCCCATGTGCACAGGGGAGTTTCCCGGGATAGAACTATACTGAAGAGTACTGGATGATGGAAAACTATGCATTTGTCAAAACCCATAGAGCTGCACATCACAAAAAATGAATTTTAATGTACACAAACTATCAGAACAACCAAGCCTGCAGGTCAGGGGATGCCAGGATGGAATGCAGACTGTGACAAATGAATTGAACTCTATTGCAAATGTGTAACAGACCGCACTGAAGGGGCGGGTAAAGGGAGGGCCGCCCTAAGTCACTTTGGAAAACGTTTCGAGTGAAAACTGTAAGAACAAAGACGAAAGGAACTGTATGTAAACCCTGGAGTCTAGTTGGTTTTTCTCACGGGGGTAGGGGAACGATTCTGGAAGTGCTCTGCGTACGCAGTGGGGGTGAACCAATGGACCGTGCCGGGTGGTGAGGCAAGATGTCTCACGCCGAAAGAAGGAAGTCCCAGGTAAGCAAGCATAGGAGGCCAGCACACACCTGTGCACTGGATTAGAGCCGGAGATGCTGGGGCAGCTTCACGTTTACCTGACCATACGTTCAGGGGAACATGCAGAGAAGCGATCGCACGTGAGTGCACACACACGTACAGCGTAGCTCTGTCCTCTGCGGAGGTCTGGCAGCAGTGACATCTGTAGCAATGGGCGCCCAGTTTGGGCTCCTAACACCACTCTCCAGTAAAAGGAACGAGGACCTCTGAAGAAATGGCTGGTTTTAAGTCTGGGAAATATGAAAGGCACCGGCAGCTTCCTGCAGTCCCAGAAAGGAAGTGCTCAAAGAATGAAGAATGAAAGCATGTCACAGGGACACAGGACACAAGTGGGAAGGCCCAGCACTGACCAGAGCCAGGTATGTGACGCCACAACGCGTAACAGTGTCAGACCACAGCCCGAAGTGAAATGAAACGTGGCAGTTGATAAATAGGGAGAAGACACAAATCTTCCTCAGAGCAATTCCAAGTAACACATGGAGATGCCCGCTCCAGAGGGTGGCACTGAGTCCTCTGCTCCCCTGGCGCACAGGCTGGACTCAGTGATCAGCCTCCGGAAGACAGAGAATGGATAGACAATGCAGGACCTGACAGGGACAGACACGTGGCAGTCTCGGCCTCACGAGTAACGTGTGAAGGGCTGCGACACTGCAGAGGGTTGGGCTGGAGGGCAGCAGAGAGCTCCCACAGCAGTCCCCGCCCACCGTACGTGCGTGCGCACGCGCATGCGCCCCCTGAGGCGGACTGCTCCCGCACACGGCAGAACCCCTGGCTCTTCCCCGCAGAGACCTGACTACCAAGGGCTCAACAGCTGGATGCCCATCGTGCCCCAAACTGCCATTCACACTGCAGTGCCACGGAGGAAACATGGGATTTGGTTTCACCAATTAAATAGCTTAAAAACGACCTCTAAGACAAGAAGCATAGGAAACTTCCTAACTTATCAGAAAAAAAAAAAACAGACTAGATTTAAATTTCAGAGAAGAAAACCTATTTAAATTTCCACTCCTGTTACAGAAATGGTTAAGTAGAAAGAATAAACAAAAATTTCAAAAAAAAAAATCATAGGATCATAAAGCTAAACCAACCCACCAACGACAGAGAGGCTCAGGCAGCCCCCCAGCCCACTCCAGGAAGAAAGGGGTGGGGGCCAGGCACGAAGACCTTGCTCAGCTGCTCGCTGTGGGGTAGCCCAGGGACTGCTCTAGGAGAGGCGGGCAGGTCACTACATACCTATACATGCAACGTCAAGAAGTCTGCGAACATTCTTTAAAAACAAAGAAGAGGGGGTGCAGGGGGAATAAATGGTGATGGAAGGAGGCTTGACTTGGGGTGGTGAGCACACGACATGATGTACTATAGCATGGTACACCTGAAGCCTACACACTTTTATTAACCAATGTCAACCCAATAAATTCAACTAAACAATTAATTTAAAAATTAGTTTTCTCTCCTTTCAGATAAACCACTATAAAATTAAATCAGAATCACCCCTGAGATGTCATTCTCCACCAGGCGGTTTTCACTGATGATGGTTAAATGGCGGCCTTGGTACAACAGGCTCTGATGCTGTCTCTTTAAAGGCCTGTGCTCCTGAGAGCTTAGAGGTAGGGCGGTGGGCTTGTTTTTTACACAAACTGGAAGCGTTTTAGAGAGAATCCTACAAAACAAGGAGCTATGTCCCAGGAACTCTCAGGATCACTGGAAGCTCAGGACAACACAGCATAAGACAAGGTTTCAAGGATTCTTTTGGTTCCACTTTTCCCTCAAATTTTCCAGAAAGCAACTAAGCGCTTAGCAAACATGGGTATGAATGCTTCTGCTCTGCTGCTTCCGTCCTGTGCTCAGACACTGTCGGGGAGCCAGGCTGAGCCACGAGACCCCAGGAGACTTGATGTGGCGTGAGCAAAAGTATAACGAGCGACCCCTTTTAGAAAGCGCGACTGAAATTCATCTCAGAGTATAGAACTCAAAGGACGAGTGTTCGCCGAGAGGAAACGAATGAAGCCACTACACGTAAGGAAAGGGGACAGGGCAGCTGCCCCAAATCAAAGCACACACGGCAAGCATGGCTTCACAAGGTGCGCCTACACCAAAAGAAGGTACTACTAGCAATCCAGGAATTGGAGTTGACCAGGAACTAGCTTTGAGAGCCTTTCAAAGTTGGATGTTTAAAGAGTGTTATCTGTCCTGGCTGGTGTGGCTCAGTGGATTGAGCACCAGCCTGAGAACTGAGAGGTCACAGTTCAATTCCCGGCCAGGGCACATGCCAGGGTTGCAGGCCAGGTCCTCAGCTGGGGGTGTGCAAGAGGCAACCACACATTGATGTTTCTCTCCCTCTTTCTCCCTCCCTTTCCCTCTCTCCAAAAGTAAATAAACAAAATCTTTAAGAAAAACAAAAAAAACCACAACCTAAAAAAACAAAAAACGTCATCCCAGGGACTCCAAGGTAACAATGTGACACCGATAAGCACATCTTGTCCGTATGTGGAAAGTCCTCCCTTGGCTGGCCCCCGTGCTCACGCTTCCTTCTGGAGATGCCTGCAGTATGGCCACCATTCCTCGGGCAGTCACGGCAGTTACAGAGGTGGCTTCCACGTCGGGGCACAACTGCCAGGGCCTAGGAGGAGCCGGTCTTCTTTTTCCTCAGACCGTCATTTAGCTTCATGAAGTGGCTTTTCAGGCTCCACCCAAACAGGGAGGCTTGATGGGATGGTGGTCCCCCAATGGGGTTTGGGATCCACTGGAGCATTTGGGACATGAGCCTCCGTGAGCTGACTGAGGAGGGCCACAGAACCTCATTCAGAATGGGGCAGGAGTCTTAAGATTCCCTGAGGCCCCTGAGAAGAAACGAGGATGGAACCTCACACAGACCCGCCACTAAAATAACAAGGACCCAGAGCAAGGGTGGGGGGGAGGATGGCAAAGTGGCAGAGACTCTAAAGGCTCCCAGAGAGAAAAACAGGTCCCTGTGATACTGTCAGATAATAAATATGTATTTGGTCTTCATCTCTGGTCCTGGCACAGAGCTCCTAAAAACCCTGGGATTTCCTGAGTGATGGGGTGAGAGAAGCACTTGTTGTCATTCGTTAACAAGTCCCTTTCACCTTCAGGAGTCTATTCCCATGAGGTGACCCCTAGAAGATGGGGACTGGCTGCTAGGGGAGCCCACCTTGGGCTTAGAGGGCTGGAACTCTCAGCCCTGCCCCCAACCTTCTTGGAGGGAGAGGGGTTAAAGACAGCTAATCGACAATGACCAGTGATTTAATCAGCCGGCCCATGTCATGGAGCCACCATAAAAACCCTGAATGAACGGGTTCGGAGAGCTTCGGGGCTGTTGAACACGTAGAGGTGCTGCAAACGTGGCGCTCCTGGGGACTGCATGGAAACGTTGCACCCTTCCCACCCTTCCCAGGCATCTCTTCTGTCTGCCGTTCCCAAGTTGTAGCCTTTACAATAGATCAGTAAACCTAAGAAAGGCATTTCCCTGAGTTCTGTGAGCCCTTCTAGCATATTATGGAACCCGAGGAGGGGGTCGTGGGAACCCTGGTTTTTTAAAAAGATTTTATTTATTTTTACCGAGAGAGGAAGGGAAGGAGAAAGAGGGAGCGGGAGAGAAACACCAATGTGTGGTTGCCTCTCACACACCCCCAGCTGGGGACCTGTCCCGCAACCCAGGCATGGGCCCTGACCGGGAATCGAACCGGTGACCTCTCAGTTCTCAGGCTGGTGCTCAATCCACTGAGCCACACCAGCCAGGGCAGGAATCCTCACTTATATCTGGTCAGTCAGAAGCACAGGTGACAACCTGCACTTGTGACGAGAGTCTGAAGTGGGGGCAGTCTGGTTAATGCCAGGCAGTCCCGGTCAGAACTGTTTAGTGTGAGGGAAAAACTCACACATGTGGTGTCAAAAGTGTGTGAACAGAAGAGTTTCTCTTTAGTCACCTGCTTAAGAGCGGGAGTCAGACGGTGTGAAGGCTTCTCCACACCAGAAAGTTCTGAGGAAAGCTGCTTTGACAAAGATTTGCAGACCCAGACAAACTGATCATTTCCACGCATGCAAAGACATGGAAAGTTCACCTTCCCCACATCCTTTTTTGAAAAGTTTTTTGGGGATACACTCCAGCAAAAAGAGAAGATAAACCAAAAAAATAAGGACGTATGAGATCTGAGGAATTGTAAATACATTGGGGGAAGAACTAGTGGGCCTTGTGGGGGTGCAGCAGGTGCACACCCAGGGACTGAGGGTGTCGAGAGGCCATGGGAGAGGAGGGGAACATGGCTGGAAAAGAATCCCATGGTGACACAGAGCAATAATAGAGACCGTGGGCAAAGTCAAGCACATTGTACAGACCAGGACGTACCCCTAGAAGGCAGAGGTAGAGGCAGAAATAACAGTGTCTGGGCTGTAAAGAGCTCACAAGCGGATGAACAGACCAGTGTGTTGACAACACTAGGAAGTCTAATAAACGAATGGAAGGTGAAGGAAGCACAGGACAGGGATCCATTATTCAGCCTTGTGGTGGGATTAGTGGTCCATGGGCAATTGTAAAATCCACCATCAAGTGAATGGCGTGGAGAGTCCCTATGGCACAGCGGATAATCCCTGGGATTGTACGTCAGACCGTCTGAAGTGGCTCACAGTCCGGTGAGACATGGGACTCTTCAGAAAGAGATCGGTGTGGAAAGATCAGTGCAGCCCACTTGTCCCCAGCCATCTCAGCTGGACAACTTGTCCCTGAGAGACGGGAAACTGGTTCCTTTATGCGGCTGAAAAACACGGATTTTACTCCAAATATACTCTCAAGATAGAAAAAAAGTACATCTGCCAAAGCAAATCATTGTGATCAGCACAGAATATATCAGCTTGACCCAGTGGCTCAAAAGTGTTTCCTTTTGAACTGAACAGAGAATCCCCACGGAGATCAAAGGCGGCCTGCCCATCTGCAGCCAAGAGCCAGGTTTTCTAAAGCTGTGCACTCTCTCTGCAAACGAAGCCACTGGGGTTTTCCCACTGTGATAGGCTCCCCTTTTAAAGGTCTATTAAAGTCTCACAGATCGACTCTGTCTTGACTCCATCTTTTGCTAAGTGACAGCTCAAACGTTTGGATGACTATCAAATCCTGTGGAGGGTAAAACAACGCCGCGAGAACTCTTTTATGAAACAGAAAAAAAAGGGCTGGGCTGAAAGCACATATTGACAATCCCATGGCACTCGGAGTCCCTCCAGGAAGCCTTGCAGTGACAATGGGTGTCCACTGTATGCTAGGAGATGGCCTTGAGTTATCCCAGGGAAGGAGACACCCAGCCTCACCCTCCTGGGGTGCTGCCCTTTTTTTGGAAGGGCTGCAATTCTGTGCTTTCTTCCGTTTGTGAGGAAAGAGATTTAGAAATGAAGGCTTGCACAATCACCGCCAGAAACCAGCACCCTCTGGCAACCGCTAGAAGTTGACTGGCCCCTCCCCCCAGGCCACCTCAACCTGGGACTGTTCCCCACCCCCCACGGGTCTCCCCTCACTTCTAGGTTTGATCTGAGAATCTCAGAGTTAGCTTTTAGTCCTGACTGCAGGTTGGGCTCATGAAGTGTTCACTATGGCTCCCGTCCTCAGGGCGTTTGTGTCCTTCTGAGTGCAGGGCCTGGGACGGGGGAGGTGGTGGACTCAGCACTGGTTGCCAGGGCAGAGGTTGCTGATGTTCTGGGCACGGACTGACTTCTCTGGGGCTCTGCAAGCTGGTTGGGCAGACCCTGCCCAACTGCCTGGTTCTCAGGCAGTTCTTGGCCTAATCGGATGTGGATGTCACCGAACCCCACAGGTAATGTGCAAGCTTCACCGGCTGCTGTTTCAAAGCTGCCAACGAGCCTCCTCCGGTGATCATCAGGAGGCCGGTGAGCACCTCGGACCCGCTTGGCCTCCAGGATGATGAAGGCTCCGGAGGCTTCGGATCCCATAGGGGTTGCCTGCGAGTTAAGATACCCTCGTGGAATCAGAGACGCACAGAGTGGAGATGCTACTCTCTTTCTGCGGTTTGGCTGCTCTGGGTTCCCGGATAGGGGTGCTGCTCAGGGCGTTCGGTTCCCACATTCCCGCTGTCCCCTGCACCTTCCAGCTCAATTGGAGTCCCTGACTCGGGGTCCTGGCGGGAGGGGCTGCGGGAGTCGAGGCGGGCGACAGAGAGCAACGGGGAACCAGGTGCGAAGTCACCTGCGAGGACCCTCACCCCTCACCTCACCCAGCCCTCGGGACCGAAGGAGAGGGGGTTGCGCGGAGGGGTGCATGTGCCGTGGTGTGGAAGGGGCGCGTACGGCTGGGGACTTGGCTGTTTACCCGCCCGAGGAACGGCCAGGGGACCCGGTGGGGCAGGGTCACTGGCGGGGGTCGCGTACGCGAGCGGAGGAGCGATACCAATGGGGCCCAGGCCCCGCGGACTCACAGTAAACGAAAGCGAGGGCCCTCAAGAGCACGATCCTGGTCAGCCAGAAGG
Source organism: Macrotus californicus (assembly GCA_007922815.1). Taxonomy (NCBI): domain Eukaryota; kingdom Metazoa; phylum Chordata; class Mammalia; order Chiroptera; family Phyllostomidae; genus Macrotus; species Macrotus californicus. The sequence continues at coordinate 212,350 of VMDR010000212.1, read as the reverse complement.
TGCCCGCGGGGAGGCGGGCCTTGCAGGCCGTGGGGTTGCGCCCTTGCCCCGGCGGAGACCCAGGCTCCCGGGCAGTGCCTGCAGCTTTCCGCCTCCTAAGGGGCTCTTCGGGCGCCGCCATTGCCGGGCCTTCAGGGTACATGCGCAAGGAGCGTGGTGCGCCGGGCTGCCCCGCCCACAGCCGAGACCACGCCCGCTCCGCCTGGTTTCCCCGCCCACAACCGGGAGGACCAGCCCCTGTGCGGTAGCTCGCGCCAGGCCCGAACGCGCGCGCGCCCCCCGCAGGCCGTGCGGGGCACTGTAACAGGCCGTGCGGGGCAAGGAGGTGGGTACCTGGGAACACCGTGAGCATTACTCCATTTGGAAGGGGTTTTACTCACTCCATTCATTCACTCACTCACTCATTCATTAGTCAACGTCGAAGAGGGTCCCCGGTACATTTCCTGACCTAGGCGCCTGCCCTCATGGGCCCTCAACTCTGGGGAGGGGATGGAAGGCATTCCAGAAATAGAAATGCAATGGGAAGTAGACTGTTGGAAAGCTTGTGTCTGTCCAGTACCAGGGTGGGCCTAGTCAGCTTCAGAGAAGCTGCACTATGTGCAGCTGAATACCCTGGCGGGTACTTCACTTCCTCTGCAGCCCCTGGGGTGTGTGGAGTCGCAGTCCCGCAGAGGAAAGGCCGGAGCAGTAGCTTCAACCTAGGGTGCCGGGCTGTTATTGCCTGCATGGGGTATGTGGCCAGGTGGCTTACAGGCGTCCCCTCCCTGACTTCTCACTTATGCTGTCCAAGGAGGATGCTGGGATGGAAGTCACACAGCTGGTGAGGGAGAGAGCAGGGCTTGAAATTTAGCCAGATCTTCCAGCTCTGGCCGGTAAAGCCATTGTCAGGCAGAGCTCTTACGGGCTCTCAGCAATGACCTAAGCAGAAGCCCAGTGAGGACACCAGCAATTCTACATTCTGAGGACAGAGCAGTCCAGGCACTGCTCAGGAGAGGTGGCTCCGAGAGGGGGGAATCATAGACCTTCATCAGAGGAAAGAAGGGGTGTCCAGGACAAAGTAGGCATTAGAGCCCCAGGGCTCATTGGGTAAACGGTGGGACACTTGGAAACAAATCATTGAGGTAGGTATGAATTTTTCTCATTCATTCGGCAGACTGTTCCTTGTGTATATATTGCAAATGTTTGTCCTGGGCTTTTTGTTTTTAAATCTTGTTCCCAGTGTTTTTTTGATATATAAATGATCAATTCTTGTGTGATCAAATTGTCAGTCTTTTTTGCTTGTTTAGCTGTATCCTCACTACCTGTAGTGTGAGCTCCATGAGGGTAGGGACAGGCTCTAGACATAGGGTCCCCTAAATCTAGGCCAGACCAGCAACTTCTGGAACCCCTCCTCAGCCCCACCCCCTCAACCGTTGTTGGAGTAAGAGCACGTACGTGCATCTTACAGTGTGATTTTCAGTTTCTTTTTCTTTCCCATGAAAACCCTTCCTTTGGAACCCAGCTTTGAAGTGGGACCTGTACAAGATGTTGCAGTGAGCGGTGCAATCATCTTCCACATCCTGGTAAACCCCCAGCAGGGAAGCGCGTTCCCAGAAGGCTCACAGCCTTGGAAATCAGAGGAACACAGCCCTGGCCCATGCCTTGCTCCCAAGTCCTTCCATGAGAACCCACACCCAGCAACCCCCCTTCCTGATGTCCAGGCACGGTGCTTGGTAGGGGCTAGCACAGCTGTTTAGGGAGAACTGGGAAAATCCAGCACCCTCACCCCAAGCCGGCCCAAACTTACCTGGGTCCCTGTCCGGATGCAGGAGCTGCTCAGGAGATAGAAGGTGAGGAAGGACAGCTCTGCCATCAGGTGTGACCTGGGTGCTGCTTTTCAGGTGGGGATGGTCCTCACAAATGGGCCCTTTGTCCTCAGCGTCCCCTGGCTGGGGGCTGCATTGTTCTCCTCAGAGAAGGGGACAATGGGGCATTGTACACAACAGAAAGGGCCCCTTGTCTGGCCTCCAGCTTGCTGGGCTCCAGGCTCTCTGTTTGGGTTTGCCCAGGGTAGGAGAGGCCATCAAAGAGGTCTGCTGGGAGCTCATGTTTTCGTGTTTCCCCCAGGGTCCTCCTTCCTGGGAGCTGACCTCAGAGGTCCAGTTCATCTGAGGGAGTGGACCCCACAGGGCTTGGGCGGAGGATGGGCTGGCCAACAGCTCAGTTCTTGCCCATTCGGCCTGAATAGTCAAAAGTACACAGCTGCATTACCCAGCCATAGAAAGGTGTCAAATATTGGCATGTGCTACAACATACCGAGGGGCGGCAAAAAGCACTGTAATATATTTATAAAAAACTGTGTATTTATTCTTACATGTTTAATCTTCACTCACCTCCAAAGTGCTCTCCATTAGATGCAATACACCCATCGAGACTTTTTTTTCCACTGCTCAGAAGTTTTTGAACTGTTTAGTTTTGATGCCTTTTAGTGCTTCTGCTGTTTTGTGTTTCACCTCTTCCACATCGGCAAAACATTTCCCTTTGAGGGCTTTTTTAATGCAAGGAAATAAAAAAAAGGTTGCTTGGTGCAAAATTGCATGAGTAGGGAGAGTGAGGCCGGGGTGGTCATGCTGTTTTGAGCAGGGGAGTTGCTGAACACTCAGCGTAGTGTGTAAATCATCCGTCATGCAATGGGGAAACGCGTTGTGTCTTCAAAAAAGAATTCATTGAAGCCGAACGCAACTTCTCACAACAACGCCAGTTGGTACAATGACACAGCTAGGTTCCCAGCACACTCAGCTGAGTGTGAGGGTTCCCATACTCAGTGGGGGAAGCCTGTACTATGTCCACCCTCCAGAAGATAATTCTGGGTTTTGGGGGGGTCTCCCCATAGATGAATGACAAAGCTGTCATGCTGAGTGAGAGAGGCCAGACACACAGGCTGCGTGTTGTCTGATCCCACTTATGTGAAATTTCCAGAATAAGCAAATTCACAAAGACAAAGTAGGTCCATGATTCCCGGGGGGCCAGGGGAGGGGGATGAGGAGTGACCACTAATGGGTACAGGATTTCCTTGTGGGGTGATGAAAATGTTCTAGAACTAGACAGTGGTGATGATTGCACAATTCTGGGAATGTACTAAATACCACTAAATTGTATACTTAAAAATGCTTAATTTTATGCTATGCGAATTTCACCTCAAAAAAAAAAAAAACACTTTAAAAAAATACGGCCCAGTGTTGTTTCGGAATCACTTATCAGGCACTGCTTTTATCTGTCAGCGTAGGTCATATCATTTGTTCCAAACTTGCCTCTTGATCTGTATTAGGGAGCACCAAACACTTTTAGAATAACACTTAGGTGTGGGTGTGTCTTCTGCCCCAAGAATGCGCTCTACTTAAAAACAAAGAAAACCTTTGCTGCAAGCCGTGGGCCAGCCACGGGGCCGGAGCCGGTGCTGGAGATGCACCCGGATGTTTTCCTCTGAGCCCACAGCTCCGTGCCCGCGCCACAGGCAGGCGGGCTCTCCACCAGGCACCCTCTCCCCAACAGCAGGGGGTTGAGGGTGGGGCACTCCTGAACCTACGTTTTCAAGCAAAATACGGTATGAAAAAAAGAGAGGTTCTGAGATGAGGTCCAATTGCTCGGGGCTGCTTACAGGAGGACCCGGGGCCAAGCCAGACAGGGAGCCAACAAAAGGAGGAGAGGGAACAAAATGGGGGGGCACCCTCTGAGGAGCTGTCAGCTTAAGCTGGGGGCTAGCGTTGTGCAGATCCACACACAAGCTGGAACCCTTAGGTGGGCCCAAGTCCCTGAGGGGGCCTGTCCGCAGCCCCTCCAGCTCGGCTCTGGCTCTGGAGCCGGGATGCACACAAACCCCAGGGCTGGCGGCACTCCCAGCAGCTGAGGGACGACTTCACAGAGGAATGAGCCCTGTGTCAGCACCTCGTCCAGCTGTCCCCAGGCACCCTGGCCTGGCAGCCCCTGCCGCATCAGGGCATTTGTCCCTGACGTGCGTTTGCAGCTGTCTCTGGCACCCCTGAGAACCCAGCTTGGGCCCGAATCTAATCGTGCACCCTTCATTTACCCTAATTTTTCATGTCTTGACACATTGACGGGGAGGGCAGGACTCACTGGCATTAACATCTGTCACTTTCTTCTGGAGGAGTGATCAGTTTGGGCCCGTCCCACCAGGACTGTACAGCGGCCAAAACTCCCTGGTAAGGCTGGCAGGTGCGGGTGAGGGTGGGCAAGCAGGTGCTGGGCCATTTGCTGGTTGTTCTGGAGCTGTGACTCATTCACAGACGGCTGTTCTGCTTGGCTCACCCAGCTCTTCTGCCAGCACCCTCAGCCCCAGCCCCGGAGCACTCCTATGCCTGTGCCCCAGAAGGCGATGTGGCCCTGTGTGGCCCAGCAAGCTGGTGATCCACGATTGCCAGGCAGAGGAGGAAGCAAAAATCTCCCAGGATGGCCCCCTTCTCTGGTTGTAGAGCTCTGCGGGGGAAAAGAATGTGTAGTTAACAATTTTATGTTTCCTTTTAGCATCACATTCTGAACTGGAAGAAGTCTTGGGAATTGCCTAGGCCAGCGGTCACTACCAGGAGACCTGTGGCCTGAATCTTGCCCTGAGAGATGTATCAGTTATTGATCGCCATAAAAACACTATGTAACAAACGGTCTCAAAAATCACAAGTCCTTGTGTCGGTCAGCGGTGTGACCCATCCAATCTGGGCGCAGGCATGAATCCATGGTCAGCTGAGGTCTGGGGGCCCTGGCTGGCCATTGGGATGACCGGGGCTTCTCTCCAGCCACCCACAGGCCCCACCATTCCTCACCACCTCACCCATGGCAGACACTACATTCCCTCCCTGCCTGGCTCCTGAGGGCACTAAAGTCCAAGACCCCTCATTTGGCCCCCCCAACCTCTGATTTCACAGTGGGGAAGGGAGCTGAGGGGGAGCTTGTGCCCAACGCCATCCATCACCAGGGCTTCCCTTCCTGTGACCCTCCCCCAGTGATTAAAGCACACAGTCCATTTCTGGAAAGAGTGGGCGGCCTTCCTGTTACATGTTCTCCTTGAAGGCATGCCCAGCTGGGCCCATCCGCAGGAGATGATAATGAGTTCACAAGCACGGAAAGCACAATAAACATCAGGTGTTGGCTACTGCAGGGCTGGGACTCTACATACATCAGCCCACACAGGCCCAGCGGTGCCCCTCCGGACAGGCACTCCAGACCCCTCTACTGCCCATAATGACCCCTTAACTTGCCCAAAGTCAAAGGACCACAGGGGACAACGGCAGGCCCCTTGACCTTAAACGCCCTCCTTTCCAGAATCCCAATGCCTTCTTGGGGAAGTCTACAACTTCCTCTTACCCGTTTCCACACCCCCAAGGCACTTGGCAGCCCCAAATGACAAACCACTCGGAAGTACCTCGTTTTACACTTTATTTAGTATGCTTTGCCAGCATGAGCTTCTGCAGGGCAGGCTCTGTGGGTCATCACCCTCTGGCCCAGCACCGATGCAGGCCTGGCATGGTGTAGAAGCTCCAGAAGTGTTTGCAGGAAAAGCTATGGAGTAGAAAACACACCCTCCAGGATCTCATGTCACGGACCCACGCAGTGGCTGTGTGAGGGGCTCTCTCTATGTCAGGATGGCCACACATGATGTTGAAAGCAGCCAGAAACGTGCTTCTAACCCCTTGGGTTGTATCATCATTTCCAAAGAGTGCTCAGGAACTTTCCATTGGTTTACGCAGACCGCCTCTGCAAAGCCCACTCGGCGCCCGTTGAAAGAGAGGCTATGCACCCTCAGCCATTAGAAAGCCCCAATGCAGCTACCCTCGAGGTTCCAGCCACCCCCTCTGATGACCAGCCAGGGCTACAGTCTAGACGATGAGTGCCTGACCAAGGAGATTTCTTCTCACACTGGCACTGGAGGTGACTGAGGGGGACGGACAGTTTGTGCAGCAAAGGTCGCCCATATTCTGCAGTCCTCAGGTCCCGGGCGTGGGTTGCTGCTAGATCCTGCCCACATGCCACGTCCCATGAGGAAGGGGACATGAGGGTTTGCCGCTGAGGGAGCTGGGGTCTGCACTAGCCAGCTGGCTGGCTCCCCGCACCAGGCCCTGACAGACCAATGCAAAGAGGACCTGACAATTTCCTGCACCTCTGCCCCTGATCCTGAGCCTGGGGAGGCAAAGCTTCGCCTCACTTTCATCTGAGCCTTCCAGATGCCAGCTCCTTCAACAGTGCAACCACCTCGCCCTGCGGAAGAGCCATGCAGCTCCCTTCCATGCTGCCCACTGTTCCCGCCTGAGGGCATCTTAATTAAACCCTCCTTCGCCAGAAATCTTTTGACAGGTGTGTTCTAATTTGCCTGTGGTACTAATGGGTCTTGGAACCTTCTGTCTGGCAGAAGTGGTCAGGGCACCTCACTCAGAAAGAGGGTTTCTCTCTGTGATGTGTTTGTTTCCATCACCCACATGCCTTTCCCAGGCAACACCTGACACAGGGCTCCGATTCCAAGAGGTTCGCGTTTGGATATCTTGAACAAGAAGTCTCATTCAATCTGAAAGTTGAGCTCAGAAGGGCAAGCATGGCTCTCAGCATCCATTTGGGTTCAGCACACTGATTTTCTAGAGCTGACTTGGATATCCTTGCTGTCCTCCTGCCTATGGGCTAAGGAAGTCTCTCCTAGCCCTGGTGGCTTCTCAGAGCTCGGTGTCCAGAAGACAGGGGAGCATGGTGCATAGGACCACGATGAAGGGCAGGGATCCGAGGTGAGGGCCTAGAGTCCAGAGTGAGAGTGGGAACCAGAGGAGTAAGGATCTGTAATGAGGCTGGAAACTGGGGGTCCTGGGAAATGAGGGTCTGAAATGGGGCTGGGATCCAGGGTAGCTAGGGCCCAGAATGAAGGTGGAGTCTGAGGTCCAGGGGAGTGAGGGCCTGGGGTAGGGCTCGAGTCCAGAGATCCAGGAGTCTGGTGTCACGTAGAACTTACGGGATGGAAACATCCAGGGGAAGGCATGGCTTGATCCTGCATCTCTAACACCTCAGCAGACTCAGTTTACTTAGTAGAAGATGCTGCCAGGGCCTGGCCTCGAGCCCTGGTGCTCTCTTTACCTAGGGAGGGCTGAGTGTTGAGACCCACAGGACCCTGCCTGAGGATGTTTTTTGGCTACAGAAACACCCTCTGCTTGCCATGAAGGAGATGTCGAGCTGAGACCTATGGGCTGCTGGTGGGGTCAGCACCCACAACCCAGAGAGAGATGGGTAGGCACAGCCAGGGGCTCAGGGACTGCTCCTGGCAGTGGGTGAGTGGAGGCCAGAGCTGAGACCAAGCTGTTCCCAACACATCTGCACACCCACAAGACACCAGGCAATCACACTGGGGCTCATCACAGACTGGCCCTGAACACCCTGGTGCTGCAGGCAGAGATGGGAGGAGTCCAGGCATGAGGCTCCAGTGTCCTCTGGAGGCATGGGAGGGTAAAGAACGGACACGGCCAGCTCTCAAGTGGGAATCTGCCCAACCAAAGGGCCAGCTTCAGGCCCAAACCAGAACTTCCACACCAGCTGGCAAACTAAGTTGAGGATGGGATTTTAGCAAAAGTCTTGGCCCAGAGTCCCAAGTCTGTTACTGGTTGGGGGCGGGGGGGCGGGGGTGCTGGACTCCTGGCACCACTGTGAGGCCTTCTCCTCTCTCTCTGGAAACCCAGTGAGGCAAGATGAGGTGGCCATGATGGAGCTGCTGCTCAGTGCCGCTTCCCATCTCTGCCCTGGACGTTTGGTTTCTGTAGACCAGCCAGTAATTAAAAGCACCAATTAATCACTGAGGCCACACTGGGGTTTCCAAGACATGATGGCAACCTCCTCAGGCTGGCTGGTAGAGAGGCCCAGGGCAGGGCTGCAGACACAGGAGACACGCCAGCATTCACATTCATGGGCCCATGTGGCCCGCCCCCAACACCAATCTCTTAAAGATAAAAACTACGGACATAGCCTCCCTGACTGTCCAAGGCCAGGGCCAGGCAGAGGATGGGCAGGGCAATGCGAGGAGTGACAGCAAGGTGCCCTCCTCTATGATGGCATTTAGCCCTCAGCAGCCCCTTCCTTCCCAGCTTTTCCAAAGCTCAGCAAAGATAGCCTTCCTGAGCCGGCCACCCTAGAAGGCTTTGGGGGGTCTCTGTGCCTGGAAGATGTTTCCCAGAGCCCTCCAAGTCAAGACTTGGCCAGGCCTCAGGTCTTGCGTGCACAGGGGGTGCCTGCAAGCCAATACCTCCTTCTTTGCAGGTGCCCTGAGACCTCTGTCAGGAGTGTGGGTGTACCAGCTGTCCCATGTCCCAGGGCTGACAGTCCAGACTTTGCCAATCGGATCATTTCCCTGGAACCACAAAGCCCTCTGCGTGAAGGGAAGGTCATGTGGATGGGGGCAGGTGGGAGCAGGAAGGAAAAGCTGAGAGAAGGGGAGGCCAGGAGGTGCACTGAGAGGGGGTTCAAGGAATTGTCCCTCAAGTTTTAATTCACCGTAGCCTTGCTGTTCTCAGATACCCTGTGTTTTCTGCTGCCTCAGTGCCCTTGCACATACCTCTACCCCCGCCCCCACCCTGGAAGTGTCCTCAGAGAGAGATCAGAAGCAACCTGAGGTCTCAGCTTAATTGTCACCTCCTCAAAGCCACCTTCCTGGATCCCCACCCCATGTGGTGAGTGTCTCAGCCCCTCGGTATGTCTGCTGTAGGACCCTTCCTCAACTCCAGCATCTTCCAAACAGGGACTCTGCAGTGAGGCTCTGTAATGGGCTGCCCAGAAAAGGCCCTGGCACAGAGTGAGGTTTCATCGATACTGGTGAGCACGTAAACTGGCGCAGCCAGTTCCTTCTCTGAGGGCTATGTTGTGGCGTCCACTCAGGGTGCCCCCAGCAGCAGAAGACATGAACCACGGTCAGTGCTAATGGAGGAGGAGGCTGGGAAGGACAAGGCAAGTGTAGAGGCTTCCAAGACGGAGTGGGTGCCGCCCCACGTGTCAGCAGCCCATCCTGGACTGTGGGGGCTACTCCCTGAATGCTGCCCTCTCAGAAGTGCACACATTTGCTTTCAATGGCTTGGGCCAAGTCCTGAGGGGACAGCCACCCATATCGTTGAGGTGTGGACTCCACGTATACAGCAGAGGCTCTCCATCAGTCCTGGGATGGTCAATGCAGCCTGCAGGGCCTAGGATCACACATGCCACATCACTGTGACCCAGCACAGGCCTCCCCCTGCTCGGCCTCTTCTCCTCCAAGGTCCCAGAAGTCACTTGTCTGTGTCTTAGGGACTCGGGCATGGCTGCGTGCTGCTCTCCATGGGTTGGTAGGGAGCAGGGAGAGGCTGCCTGCTCGATGTGCCCAGTGCAGCCCATGCCTCACTTTGCTGGGAGAAGAGAGATCTTAAAAACCGACCTGGTGTCAGAGGGCACACTGGGTACAGGAGGGGGTGGGATCTGTTCCCAAGCGCAGGACAATTTGGGGCAAGTGTGTCGCCTGTACCTCCTACCCCTAAATCTCGCTTTCGCTTGCATGGGTCCTGTGGGCCAATAAGTTGGGTGGAGGCCCCCAGGCAGCCCCCACTGGGGCCTTCCCTCAGTGTTCTCAGGTGGGGCCAGGAGTGGAAGGCAGGTCCTCCAGAGGGGAGCCGCTGCAGACCAGCTGGAGAGGGTGTCCCTTGGCAGGTGACCCAGCAAAAGGAGGCATGTGGCAGGAAGGGAGGCAAAACAGGCCACTCTGTGGACCCGCTCTCCCTCTGCCACCAGGTGGGGGCCTCCCAGCACTCTGTTCACTTCAATGAGCAAGCGCCACCCCCTACCCCCTTTCCTGAAGGTGAAAAGTGGGGCTCACTGACCTCTGGCAAGCGGGTTAGTCCATGAACAAAGACAAGAGGCCTCCCGGTCACCCGCAGGTGGCAGGAGACCTGGGCCGGCACATTCCAGATGCGAGGGAATGCAAGGCTGCCGGGACCAGGACCAGGGCGGACCCAGGGAGTCGAGGGCCTCCTCCTCAGCCGGGCGGTCAGAACAGTCGGACCGTCAGGAGCGACCGGCTCTAAGTTCCAAGTACCGCATCCCCGTTTCTAAGGAATTCACAGCTCCCGGGGCGGGGGGAGGGGGTGGCGGACCCGTTGGGGGCACGGTGTCCTGTGCCCGGGTGGGGGTAGGAGGCGAGTCCTGCGCGTCAGTGGCGCGTTGTCCTCCCCTGGGTCGGTGAAGGTGCGACGGGGAGACCTAGCCACCACCTGCCGACTTTCAATTTGGAGTTTTCTGGTGACAGACCAGCCCCTCCTGTTGCCACAGAAAGGGCATCACTCCTGCTCCAACGGCTGCTCGCTCAGGCTTTCGTGACTCGGTGGGAGGTGCAGCGTAGCTGGGGAGCCCGGCGCCCTTCCTTAGGTATGGTCACCCAGGGCTCGTTGGCCCCAAGTTCGGAAACCCCCATAACCAAGTCAGCCGCCCGAGGCGAGGTCGGGGAAAGGGGTGTTGTACCGCGAGGCTCTGCGAGGCCGGTAGCCCCCCGGCGGGTTTGGAGAAAGAATCGGTGCTGCCCTCGGGAAACGCCCGACCCAAAGGCCAAGTCGCGGGGGCGGCCTCCGAGCCGAGACCCGGCGCTTGCCTCCGGGGAAATGTCCCTTCCCCGACCCCACCGCCCCCCTCCCCGAAAACTGCACACCCCGCCCACCTCCTCTCCTCCGCGGGCGCGCCCACCTCTTCCACTCCAGGAGCCCCGAGCGGCCTCCACCTCCGCCGGACCACCCAGGACCGCCCCGCCGGACTGCAGCCCTGTCCCCACCCCCCGGGTCACGCCCGGAAGGCTCTGGGCCCCCGCGTCCGGCCACGCCATCCGCCTGGAGGCCCCAGGGACTCAACAGCTAGGGTCAACCCAAGTCTCGCCCAACGCTCCCGCCCCGCAAGGCTGTCCCGGCTTCTAGGGCCGCGCCCCCGCCGGTCTTTCCAAGCTCGTACCCGGATGGGGCGAAGCACCTGGGATCACCCCGCTCCGAGCCGTGACTCCTTGAGTTACTCGAACGTGCGCGGCACGCAGACTCGGGGCGCGCTGGACGCTCTGGCAAGTTTCGTCGGCCCTGCGGGTGGTGAGCTTGGGCTTTGAGGAGAGTAGGCCGAGCCGACCCTCCCCTGGGCCACAAGCTGGCAGTAGCTGACCCCGGCGCCTCTGGGCTGCGGGCAAGACGTCAAGGCTCAAGACAGGCTGGTGGGGGAGGCCCTTGAGGACCTGCCTACTTGCAGAGTTGGCTACGGAGGCTGGGCGACTAAACAGGGGCAGGGTGCACAGGGGCCACCACTTGCCCTCTGAGGCAGGGCGGAGAGCTCCGGGGTATGCAGAGCACCCCACTGTCCCCATCTCTGACCCCCTTTTCCTTCTCGTCCCTCCTGGAAGAGAGGTCCGCGGCGTTGGGGGACGATTCGGCGGGCGGGTGCACAGCTAGGGATCTGGTCCTCGGCTGGCTGGCGCACCGGACCCCACGTGGTGCAGCGCCGGGCGGGGCGCCCGGGGTCGCAGCGGGAATCCCGGAGCTTTCTTTAAGGTGGGGGGAGGGGCGGGGGCGATCAAACTCCGCCCTCGGGGGCAGCGGGCCGCGCGGGCCGGCCAATGGGGAACCTAGAGAGGGGCGGAGCCTCGCTATCGCAGCTTAAAGAAACTTGTTGCGGGTCCCTCCGCGGGACTGAGCTTCGGCGGCAGAAGCGACAGCAGGAAGACTGGGGGCTGCGGCGGCGGCGGCGACGCAGGTCAGGCCAAAGCATAGTGACCCCGGGTCCCAGAGGGGCCACAGCGCAGTCCGGCATCCGATCCGGTGCGCATCTCCGGTGCACGCCCCTTCGCGTGGGCCCAGATGCTGGACATGACCGAGACCCGCACCCAGCCGCCCTGCAGCCCATCTGGCACGGCCAGCTCCATGTCGCACGTGGAGGATTCGGACTCGGACTCGCCACCGTCGCCTTCGGGTTCCGAGGGCCTGGGCCGCGCGGCAGGCACGGGGAGCAGTGGCCGGAGCGACTCGGCGGAGGCGGCAGACGAACGCTTCCCAGCCTGCATTCGCGACGCCGTGTCGCAGGTGCTGAAGGGCTACGACTGGAGCCTGGTACCCATGCCGGTGCGCGGCGGCGGCGGCGGCGCGCTCAAGGCCAAGCCTCATGTGAAGCGGCCCATGAATGCCTTCATGGTGTGGGCGCAGGCGGCACGCCGTAAGCTGGCCGACCAGTACCCACACCTGCACAACGCCGAGCTCAGCAAGACATTGGGCAAGCTGTGGCGGTGAGTGTTCCCAGTTCGGGGGCGGGCGCTGCGCGTGAGTCCTGGGGTGTTTGGGGGCTTGGGGCGGTGGCTCTATGCCCGGTCTCGGCCCTGCTCCCAGTGGCTGTTCCCAGGGCGAGTCCTAGTGGAAAAACACCCTTTGGCCAGCAGGGACCAGGCGCGCTGGCCCTCCGGGTGTGGACCCACAGAGGGCAGCAGGAGGAGTGTGCCACCCTTACCACATTCCTGGAACCTGGAAGGGGAACAGCCCGCTGAAGGTGGTGGCTGGCATGCAGAGTTGGGGGCCCCAGCTGTAAGTGGCCTCAGAGCCTGGGAGCCTGTTCATCCCCAGGAAGGGTTGCCTCTTGTCTGGGAGCAGGACACAGCAGTGGGCAGCACGCTGCTGTCTGGAGGTGGTGCTCCTCGGAAAGGGCAGAGGGAGGGTCTGCTCCACTGGCAACTTCCCCACGCAGCTGCACAGTTTGGCACAGCGAAGCTGGTGGGTTTTGCGGAAAGTTGGACAGCAGCAGTGAGAAGGTTGCGGCTCACCCCACCAAACGCTCTCTATTTGGGTTTAAAGTGGACAGCTTTGGGTTTAGGGCACTGATGCACTGTTCCCTGACTCTCACCTCAGGAGCGGGCTCTTGAAGCTTGCACGTTCTTCCGTGCTACTGCTTCTGTCCATTTGGGGCGCCGTGGACCTGTGCCTCTGTGCCCCAATGTCCTGTCCCACAGGCACTTAGAAGTGAACTTCTGGAAGAGTCTGAGGGGCCAGTGTATGTTCTGAGCCTCACTGAGAACCACTGGGTTTTGCCAGTGTTTCTGGAGGTCCGGGAAGCCCAGTTGTTGGGGGAGCCCCACCTTGGTTCCCAGAAAGCTCACTTTGTCCAAAGTGTGTGTATTCACAGCTGGGTCTTGCTCTCCTCCCCCACCTGCCTTAGAAGGCCCATAAGGAGGGGACAGACACAGGCTGAGCCGAGGAGTCAGAGGAGGAAAAAGGAGACGAGAGATACGGGTCTTGTTACAGCTTCCTCTTCGACCCTAACAAGCACCCAGACCTCACCAACCGGGCCCCATGGCTCAAAGAGGGGGAACACTGCCCACTGAGGTGCGGGTGCACCCAGGCTTTTCTGCCTGGGGTCGTCCTGGTCCTCTTCTTGCACCTCCCCTGGGGCATGATCCAGCTTCTGGGCAGCATGGACACTGGTGCTGTCCCGGACGCCCTTGCCATCCGATTGTGCTCTTGGCTCGGCAGCTTGCTGAGTGAGAGTGAGAAGCGCCCCTTCGTTGAGGAGGCAGAGCGGCTGCGGGTTCAGCACAAGAAGGACCACCCAGATTACAAGTACCAGCCGCGCCGGAGGAAGAGTGTGAAGACAGGCCAGAGCGACTCGGACTCCGGCGCCGAGCTGGGCCACCACCCCAGTGGTGGCGTGTACAAGACTGACGCAGGCCTTGGCGATGCACATCACCACGGCGACCACACAGGTTGGCTTCTGGGGTCCCCCGTGTCTGAGAATCCTCAGGGGGAGAAGCTGGGGTTCTGGCCGTGGCAGAGATGAACAGTGGGGGAGGGAACAGGAGCTCACTCCCAGGGCAGGCACACATAAGAGAACCAAACCTTCCCTGGGTATCCTCCAAAAGCTCCCAAAGCCTCGAGCGGCAGCCACTGCTGATGCACGCTCTGGGTTGGGAGAGTACCCGGTTTAGCCCTTCTGAGTTTGAGGGTCTTACAGCTTTGGCACTCTGTGACGTGGGGTTTTCTGTCCTACCCAAGGGCATCTCTGCCTCCCTGGGATTTTTGGCTGGTTCTGACCCAGGACTCACTCCTGCTGCTGGCATGGTGGTCAGCAGCCCAGCTTCGGGATCTGACTGACTGGGGTGCAGTCTTGGCCCCCAGGCAGTCTCGGTTAGGCTGGCTACAGTAACGAGCGGGTTTTGTGTGGGCCGCGTTGCTGTCCTGTGCACGGCGCTGGGTGCTCCTGGAGCGCTTCCTAAGCGTGGCCGTCCCTTCCTTCTCCACTGTGGTTTTCACCCTGGGGCCTCCTTGGCCCTGGGTCTTCACATAGAACAGTGCTTAATGGAATTTTCTCGGCCAAGGAGTGAGGTCTGGGTCTGGCTTTGCTGGAATTTCTGGGAAATGTACAAGAACAAAAAGCTGTTGATTCCTACCTGCGGCTGTTAGCGGGCTGGTTTTCCTCCTGTGTGCATGTCGCCAGCCTGCCGGCCCTGCCAGCCCCACCTCCAACCCTCACAGAAAGGGCATTTATCCCTGAAATGTGCTCTGACCCTAGGGCAAACCCATGGTCCACCCACCCCACCCACCACCCCCAAGACGGACCTGCACCAAGGGGGCAAGCAAGAGCTAAAGCTGGAAGGCCGCCGCCTGGTGGACAGCGGGCGCCAAAACATTGACTTCAGCAACGTGGACATCTCAGAGCTGAGCAGCGAGGTCATCGGCAACATGGACACCTTCGACGTTCACGAGTTTGACCAGTACCTGCCCCTCAATGGCCACTCGGCCCTGCCCACAGAGCCTGGCCAGCCTTCCACCTCAGGCTCCTACGCAGTGGCCTCCTACTCACACTCGGGGTCAGCGGGCATTGGGGCGTCCCCTGTGTGGGCCCACAAGGGAGCCCCATCGGCCTCTGCATCACCCACTGAAGCAGGTCCCCCTCGGCCACACATCAAGACCGAGCAGTTGAGCCCCGGCCACTACGGCGACCAGTCACACAGCTCTCCAGGCCGTGCCGACTACAGCTCCTACAGCGCCCAGGCCAACGTCACCACGGCTGCCTCTGCTGCGGCTCCCAGCTCCTTCACCAGCTCCCAGTGCGACTACACCGACCTGCAGGCCCCCAACTACTACAGCCCTTATGCGGGCTACCCATCCAGCCTTTACCAGTATCCCTACTTCCACTCATCCCGCCGGCCCTATACCTCGCCCCTGCTCAGCAGCCTCTCTGTGCCGCCTGCCCACAGCCCCCCGAGTAACTGGGACCAGCCCGTGTACACCACCCTGACCAGACCCTGAGGCACTGTGGTAGAGCGGAGAGGGCCGGCATGGGCGGAGGAAAACCTTTACCGGCAAAGACAGCCTCTGCGGTCTCCCTGGAGGTGTTGGCCAGCAAGGTGAGAAGAGGCAGCAGTGTGTGCCGGCTCCGTCAAGTGCCTGCTGATGCGTGCAGGAAACCGACCAATCCCCTTCGCTTCCGGATCTCCCAACTTCCATCAGTGGACAAAGCCCTCTTTTCCTCCTCTCTCTCTTTGTGGCGACTGGCAACTGCCAACGAAGGATGGCCGTTGGGTCCCTCTCCTGCGCAGACACCAGTGCCTTGGTTTTGCAGCACCGCGGAGGCAAAACGGAGCCGCGATGCGAAGGACAAAAGGAGGGAAGAGGCACAGGGTCTCCAGGCCTCCTTCGTTCTGCGGTCCCGGCCAGCCCCAGCACCGAGAACTCCCAGGACCAGTGGACGACCGCCCTGCAGCCAGAGGGCACACCCACCGCCTTGGCGGGGATGCGTCCATGGGAGCAGTTGGGCAGGGACGCATCCCCCGGAGCGCCGGGGCCAGGCTGGGTCTGCAGGAGCATCTCTTGGGACCAGCTCATTAGCTTTGAGGTGTTCCTTGTAGTGATTAACACTTCTTTTATTTTTTTAATTTTTATTTTTGAAGCTTAAATGTGTTTGATTTGTTTTGAAAGCTGTTCAAATGTATTTATGTCCTGTGTTATTTTATCTTTAATTAATGAAGTAATTTGTGCAGAAAGTAGAATTTAAGATACAATGGACGCCTAGGAGCTGAGGACTTGGACCAGGAACGGGACCCTCGTTCTGGGCCTTTTGGAGCCCAGCTGCTGGGAGGCATCAGGGAGGGGCTGAGCTCCAGGCTTCCAGGAGGCAGCTGGGACTCTGAGGGAGAAGTGGTTTGCCTTGTAGAGTGTCTTTGATCAGGTTGGGGTGCTCCTGGCACCAGGTATTAACTTGAGGTTTAGAAGGCAGGGACGGCGATGAGCTTCGTGCCTGCCCACCACTGTGCCAAGTGGTAGAACGGGAATTCCCTGGGATATGGTGGCTTCAGAAACACATCAGTCTTGGCTCTTAGGAACCAGGTGCCGCCTCCAAGCTGTGAAACTAAAACCTTCTTCACTAAGTGTTTTTCGATTCTTTGTTTTAGACGAATAATATCTGACTTACCTGTACTGCTTCCGCTGTGTGCTGAGCTACGGTAACTGCCAATTTCATGGAAACTTGTGCCTTTAAACTTTGTAAATTTAAATACCTTGGAGAAGTTGCTTCTTTTTACTTTTTCTACTTTACCTACCTTTTTCTAGAAAAGCCTTTTTTTGCATAGCTCTCTGGGGGTGGGGGGCGGGGCTCTCCAGTGAACTCATTTTTACACAATCTTATCTTTCGGTGTTGAGTTTGGGCTTTTGTTCTCATTTACCTGCTGTGTTTCGCCACTTTCTGACCGAGCGATGCTAACTTTTGTACAGATCTATTTGATAAAATTAAAAAAAAAAAATGCTTTCTACCTATGTGGGCTACGTTGTGTTTGTCGCTATACCTCAGTCTGGGTGAGGTAGGGCTCGGAGGCCCTGGGGTCCTGCTTTGAAGGGGCTCGGCCAAGGCCGGGGTGCATCTCTCCAAGCCACAGAGAACTTGGACAGTCAGAGCTCCCAGGCCCACCCAGACCCCCACGGAAGGTTGAGACCCGTCTCCATCTTGGGGGTGGGGGGTGGCCAGACCACCCTCCCTCTTGGGCACTGGGTCTGAATTTGAATATGACAGATCTCAAAAACCTCCAGGAAGCCGGCGATGGATCTTCCTTCCTGGGGGGCCCCCTCAGTACGCAAAACAGGTCCAGATGGGCCAGATTCAGGGGCTGTGGTTTCCTCCCAGGCGAATCCCAGAGCGGGTTTCTGGGTGGCTGACGGCATTTTTCGGGCGTTGGCACAGGGCCAGGCTGGGAGCGGGATAAAAGCCGCCCTGCAGGAGCTGGGCAGGGTAGTCTGGTTGGTGGAAAGTGTTTCTAGGGAGAAGCGGTTGTGAGGAGTGACAGCGAGCAAGGGGCAGCCTAACCCCCTGGCTGGGCCTCCCCGGCACACGTGGCTGGCTCGGGGGGGGCCTCTCGAGGCTGGGGGTAAGAGGGCGTTTATGCTTCTCGTGAGAACCCAGTTCACGAGGTAGCTGCCTCTGCAATTTTAATGGGGTGGCCCAGGTAGGGGGACAATTACCCCATCCTCTTGCCTGCGTGGCTGCAGTCCAGGGCACGTCCCTCGCCCCATGCTGGGGAGCCGTGTCCAGGGACTGCCAAGAGTAGTGTTTGGGAAGAGCTGATCAGATTTATGAGTGTTGGTGTGGCCCAGGGTGTGCCAAGCCTCTGGGGCAAGGTGGGGTGTGGGAGGGGCTACAGAAAGCCGCGCTCATGGGCTCCCTTGACTTTCACAGCCCTCTGCCTGCAGGGAACTGGCCCAGCCCATGCTGTGTCCAGCCAAGGGCTGTGCAGGTCCATATGGCCCTCAGAGCTCTCCTATTGATAGCCCAAATGCTGGAATCCCAGCCTCCAGCTCACTGAGGGGGTGAATGAAGCAGCCTCTTGGCTGCTACAGGTTTGCTCAGGCCTTGCCAGGCTCCCGAAGGCTGCACATTCTGCAGTTTTGTTTGGACTTGGCGGGGCTTCTGCGTGTTAACTCCTGGGGGCCGGGCCCTCCTTCCCACCAACCTGCCCTGGTGTAAAAGCTTCATGGTGCTGGGTCCTGACGGGTTTCCTACCTCTGAGCTCATGAAGCTTCAGGGAGAGGAAGGACGGTTACCACTGCCTTGGGGAAACTATTCCCCTGCCTGGGCCGAGGGCATGAAGACCAATGCTCTGCACTTCTGCCCTGCCTGTTCCAGGCCTCCCTCCTCTCTCTGGTGGTCCTGTTGCTGGCTTCCTCTCTAAGCATCCTCAGGCACTGAAGGGCCCTGGAGTTGCGGGGCCCGCATCTCCCTTGGTGATGCTCTGAGGAGGTAGTCCAGGTGGATGCCCTGAGGGTCACGACCTCTATGAGGGGTCCTGGGGACTGTCCTCCAACTGGTGAGGGTTTGTCAGGAGCTCCTGGCTGATGACATTATTCACAAGGCCAGCTTTGGCCCTGCCTTGCCCGAAGTCCAAGGTGGTGTTTGTCCAAGGTTGTGCAGAGCCCGGTTCTCACCGAGAGCAGCCTATCCTGGGGATGGGCTAGCGGGAAAGTTCCTCATTTTTTATTTCCTCATCCAGAAAAGAGCACGTTGCCTCTGATCTCAGCTGAAGAGAATGCCCTGTTCAAAGAGAAAGGGGAAATGGCGTTTATGGTGCAGCCTGCTCTGAGAGACGAGAAAAGTCCCGTCTGGCCCCAGGCACAATAGCCCTTCCTGGGACGATATCGACTTTCAGGCCTGGATTTTCTGTTTAGATGTGAGTTCACGGCCAGTGTGTCTGTCAGCTTTAGGGGGGGCCTATGGCCTCCAAGCAGCTGCCTGGGAGAGGCCTGTGGCCCCCTCTCACCAGGCCCGACCCAGGAGTCAGATTTGGGATACACACAGCCTCCTTCAACTTTGGGCCCATGCTGGGTGTCACAGCCTTGGGGTCACAGTCCTGGCCTGGTGTCTGGACCCCAATGTTCTCTCCCCAGTGTCTGGCCTAGGGGATCTTCATGGACCCTGTCTCTGGCTGACCAAGTCTACGGGGGCTGCTGACCATCAGGGCTGGGGGATGTTTCCCAGTGGTGACATGACAGCCACCAGACACTAGACAAGCCCTCGCCACCAGTGTGGACAGCCTCCTTGGACTCATTCCACCAGGCTTCACAGAAAACCCGTGTCAACCAGGACGCAGTCCCAGGGCCACAGAACCAGCATTGCCAGATCCCCCTCCTAGTGGAGGACACTGTGGACCCCAAGACAGGGAGATGGGGTAGCCCCCACCAGGTACTTGGGCCAAAGAATCATTCCAAGGGAAGGAGATTATAGATACAGGATGCCTGTAAACATAGCCCCAGACCCAGGACCCTGCTGCCTGAAGCCTGCTCTGGAGCCCTGACCCATCCTGAGGACGTGACGGTGGAGCTGGACAGTCAGGTGCGGGGGCTGTGCCTCCTGACCACCTGTAGCCCCTGACCAGGACGTGATTGGGAGCCACAGGGACTCACCTGGTCCCCGTCACTCCTGGAACCCCCACGTTCCACGTTGTCAGGGAAAGAGAGGAAAGGAACACCAGCTCCCTGTCTGCGTTTCAGACGGAAGCTTTGTGTCCCAGTGCCTCCTCCTTCCTGTCTCATCCTGGCAGAAGCTTGCCCACTTTGGGGGTCTCCTGTGTCCTGGAGGGAGCGGGTCTGCAGATGACATCTTCCCAGGAGGGGGCAGTCGGGGCTGCAGGAGTCTGCAAAGGAGGAAAGTCGGGGAGGGAAGGGACAAAAGGGAGAGATGCCCCGGGGCGCGGGCCCCACCCTCATGTGAGGGCGGTCCTGGAGCAGAGAGGGGCTGAGGCCTGGCACTCAGGGGTGTTGTGTCTTTTGTTCATCCAGCTGTCTTTGGGGAAGCTGGCTTTCCTCTGGGAGCTTGGTTTTCCCACCTGTGAGATGGGAATGCCCCCTCCACCGGGGCTGGGGGGACTCAGTGAGACTAGGACCTGCTGTGACGGCGCACTTTGCACTGAGGCTTGTGAGTGACTATTGGTGGTATTACTGCTACTTCCAATCACACGACGCTTCTTTCTGCTCATTTGCAAAAGAGGGAAGGTTGGCTAGTAAGAAAATTAAGCAAAAGTGAAACCAGCAGAGAAGGTGCATTTGAATAAAGGTAGGGGGCCTCAACCCCACTTCTCCCCTCCCTGCCCCTGGGATTGGATCCTCCTGCCGCTCCAAGGTGGCCTCCAGTCTTCCCAACAGGAAGGCTGACTGAGCCAGTGGTTGGAGGCTCTGCCGTTTGTCAGTATATCTCTCTGTACCTCAGTTTCCCTGAGGATTAACCAGGCATGGCCAAGGCCAACACACAGACACACGTGACAGGCAACTTCTGGCTACACATTGCAGGCAGACTCATCCCTGGACTCCTGGGAATTTCACTCCTCTCGTCTTGTCTCTCCCAGACTCGCAGTGACTTGTTTCCGTGGCCCCCTCAGCTCGGCCCTGGAATGGCTGGTGGAGGGGCTCAGGTAGCCTCCCCTGCCCAGGTGGGCTGTCCCCTGCGGGGTCCTGTGTGTGCATGGCAGAAGCCCTCTTGGCACCTCCCAGCTCTTTCTGGCCCCTGTCTTCCCCAGAGGGCTGGGCCAGACCCTGGGCTCCTCCAGCTCTGGCTGCCATGGGAGAGACACTTCACGAGGCCTTTCCATGAGGCTCCCTAAACCAGCTCAGGTCAGCCCCTTCCCTGAACACCAGCAGCTGCAGGAGCCCCACTCATCTGCTCCCCAGAGGCTGAGGCAGGCTGGCACCCCAAGCCAGGACCCCACAAAGGGTTAAGGGGCGCGGGGCCTGGCAGGGCAGAGCAGCCAGGCTGGTACAGGGCCAACAACTCTAGGGAAGGCGCTGCATTTTAATGAATCATTATTGCCGGGAGGCTTTTGTCTTTCTTTATCCGGTGCACAATAAAAGAATTAATTAGACAGAAAATGGCAGGGCAAGGAACTGACAAGTCATTAAGGGCTGCTGAATGACCGATGAGATACACGCCGGGGTGGATTTCAGCTCCAGAATGATAATGGCTGGCTGGGTGCTTTGTATGCGCGACCAGCGGCCTCTGTGCGGGCATTGTGGGCACTCACACTGCGGCCAGCCAGCGCAGAGCAGCGCCAGCCTCGCTTTCCAAAGGCAAAGTGGGCAGTGGGCCTCGCCCGGCAAAAGTGGGGTATTAATTTTTGTGTGCGGACAATGGCGATAAATATTTAGGTGCAGAGGGACTTTGGGTAAGGGTTCTGACCCCTGGACTCTAGTTCCCCGCTCAGGGGACAGAGGCCAACAGTGGGAGTGCTCCCCACACTGTGAGAAGCAGAAGGCGGAGAGGGGGCAGGGAGAGGGGAAGGGAAGGTGGAGAGAGAGGAGGGGAGAGATGGAGAGGAGGGGAGGAAAAAAGAAGGAAAAGGGGACAGTAGGGGAGAGGAGAGGAGGAGACAGGAGGGGAGAGAAGTGGAGAGGAGCTCAGAAGACCTAGAAGGAACTCCTCAGAGCCTGGCCCTGCCCTCCTGATAGCTTCTGTTGCCATGGTTATTTTAGACCCCACCAGGAAAGAAGTGCCACCCACAGATCCGGTTCTCCCACTCAGAGGAATTGAACTGCTCTGGGGAGAGCAAGATCAGAGAGCCTGTGAACGGGGCCTACACAGTGGGGCCCGCTACCCACAGCTTCTGGGCAGTGGGAGGCTCAGCTCGGCCCATCCCTGTGACCTTGCAGCCCTCTGGGGGCTGGACTTGAAAACCGCCTGGAGCTGCTGGCTGCCTGGTTTCCTGCAGCTTTGGGACATGTCCAGTTCCTTCGGTGGGTGTTGTCTCAGGAATGCAGGGAGCGTGTGTAAAACCCAAGGCAGGCTGGGAGAGGGGTCTTCCAGAGGGGTCTGCTCTGGGTGTGCCAACCAGTCAGTCATCAAACCTTTCTGGGCTGGATGTTAAGGGACAGATGACACGGGACCACTGGGACACCTTGCAGAGCTGTTACCAGCACCTGAACCCAGACGAGTGCCAAGCCTGGGTCCCAGGCATCGCTCCTGAGCCCCTGAGACGCTCATGGGGACTGGGCCGCTCTGGGCAGAGGGCTGCCCCTCATACAGACAGAAGGCAAGTTCTGGGTGCCCCCTCCCAGGGGAAGCGGCTCCCCCCCAAGTCAGGGATGCGTGGAAAAAAGGCCACACCTACTTCCAAACAACAATTGTCCTGTTGGGTGGCAGGGCATCTAGACACCCTGAAGGAGCACCGGCAGTAATTTTCAATTCGCCATCTGACAGCGCGCGCGCGCGCGCGTTTGTGTGTGTGTGTGTGTCCTCTCAGATACGCATGTGTGAGACTAAGGCAGGCCTGGACACGCTGGGTATTACCCCTGAAGAGGAGGCCCTCCGGCTCTCCCCTCCCTTCTCCCTCACATCCTGGGGTCACTCGTGTCCTCTGAGGAACTTGTTCACTAAAGGGGGAGGGAGGGACAAAGGTGGATAAAGGGCCTGGGTTATCCTGGCCCTAGAAACCTGAGGCTTCTGCTTTTTCCCAAACAGGCAGAGAGGGAGAAGGTCACCCTGAGGCATGGTGCCGGGTGTCTGGAAGCTTGGGCCCCCAGGGTGCGTGGATATGGACGAGTTACTGGCCTCTCTGATCTCAGTGGGCCATCTGTGAAATGGCAAGAACACGCCCCTCCCCCAGGAATGGTGTCAGGGACACAGATGCCTGTGGGCAGATGCTTAGCTCAGGATTTGGACGCCAAGCCTGGCCTGGGACCTGCCACCATGACGGCCAGCTCAGCGGGAGCTGCAGGGGTGCCAGGCCCCTGAGCAGGAAGCGCTGGCTGGAGTATTTCCTCCCGTGAACAGCAGCCCCAGCCCCAGTGCGGCAAATAGATGTCAGGCCCAGCCAGCTGGGATAAGCTGGGGTTCTCGTTGTTCCGAGACTGCAAGCCGTGTCAGGAGTTAGCAGACGCTGCTGAACTCTGTCACTGGAGGAAGACAAGCTGGAGCTGCTGGAAGGTGGGCGTCCTGTTCTCATGTGGCAGGAAAGTAATTTTCTTGCAGATCAGGGATGCAGCCGGCTTGGTGTCTTTGGGGAGGAGACAAGTCCCATCTCAATTTGCAATGGGGTCTGGCTCCTGCCTCCCATTCAACACACCCCAGTTTGAGATGGGCGGCTGCCTCTCTTCTTGAGGGTGCCTGTCACCTGTTCCTCCCATTTGCGAGCTAATTCCACAGGGCTTGTGGGCGGAAGGGCGGCAGAGCGGCACATCCAGAGTGTGGGAGTGTCTGCTCACTGCCTTTTGCGGAACAGTCCCAGGGGGGGGCTCATTTGCATAAAGCCCCTGGAGAGTCCCAAGAATAGTCATCTTTTATTCTGAGTCCCTGAAGCTCAAGTCTGCAAAATGTGCTGTGCTGCCCTCGTCTTTGCCCCCACCCCTCCACACACACACAGTGTCAGGGGGGTGGGTGGAGGGCCCCCAGCTACAGGCAGCTTCCATGGTTCCTGCTGGTCACCCACCCCCACCAGGCACAACAGGGGAGACTCAGACTCTGCTTATCCATCTGGCAAGTGGGCACCTGGAGCCTGTCTGCCTGGGCCCTCAGAGGGGCTAGTAAGCCCACCAGGAAGTAGATGGCAGCTTTTCCAGTGTGCCGCCAGGTGGTCTCATTTTAAATGAGGAGAGGCTGGGGCCCGGAAGAGCCTGATTGACAGGATTAAAGTGGGAGACATCCATGCAGCCGTGGGGTGGAGAAGCCATGGTGACAAAGTGTGGGCGCCGTGCTGTGTATCTGGGTGACTCCTGGGGAAGACACGCTGAAATGGGGGACATGTGCACCCAGTGGCCCTGCTGGCATCCCAGAGACTCTGGCCTTTATAGGCACGCCCAGGAGGCCCCGAGCTCTGGAGCTCTGGGGGCCTTGGGGGTTCGCCCTGGGGGAAGTCTGGGGCTTTTCGCAGCAGTTGGAAACAACGCACTATCAGATGTGGGTACCGGTTCCTGGGGGGCATTGAGCTGGGCTGAGCCTGTGAGCAGGAGGGCCCTGTGTGAGAAAACGGCTGGTTCTCAAAGGAGACACCCTGGGAGGAGCTGGAGGCCCCTGGGCTGGTGCTGTGGGGGAGCAGAGAGAGCAGAGGGCAGGGAGCAAGAATACTAGTGAGGTGGGGGGCAGGCGACCCAGGATAGTGAGGGCAGCACTCAGCTCTCTGCACCCACGACTGAAAAGAAAGACAAAAGGAAAGAAGGACACCAGCTTGGCCGGGACAGAGCAAGCCGGCACGGCACTTGCCACTTGCCATGAGACCAGATGGGGCTGCAGTGGACCCTCCGGTTGTTTCCAGTCCGGGGAGCATGGAGAGCAGGCCCCAGGGATCTTCCTGGAGGTCGCTGCTGTAAAGGGACTCCCTCCTCCCGGGAGAAGGGGTGAGTGGTGTCCACTGCCTCATGTCCCTCATGTCCTCAGTCCCACACATGCCTCCCTATCCTCTCACTGTCGGATCATATGCTGCCACCTCTGAGAAGCCTTCCTGGACTGCCCTGAACAATGAGCCCATCTGATTACTTTCCCTGAAGCCCAGGTCACCATTGGCAGTTACCACAATGGGTGTGACTATGTGGGTCCTCATCATCCCAAACCACAAACAGTGAACCCCAAGAAGGCCACGGCGAGCTCACTCTGGTCATTGTTAGCCCGAGCACCTCACACCAGCAGCTGTGGTCGGCTGACTGGCTTCAAGCCCCAGAAGGGTGAATGGGGGATTTGGAACAGAGTCTGGGTGGGGGAAGCACTCACTCGTACCCTGGCCCAGCCCGGCAGGCTGAGCACGGGGCACTCGCCAAGGCCCCATGTGATATCAGATTCCCTACTGGCTGGAGTCTCCCCATTCTGCCCATGGGGAACTGGGGCCTCTGGGGTTATAAGGCATCAGAGACAGTAAGGCTTCTTGGGCTGTTCTCCAGCCAGTCAGGGAAGGGCAGGGAGGTGTGCAGACCTTTAGGGACCCCTGGGAGCAGGAGGCCCTTTTCCCTGTGACCCCAGATCCAGGAGGCTGGTAGGTGCTTCTGGGGCTTTTCAGAGCCTGGCCTGGGAGAGTCAGCAGGAGTCCCCAAGGGACTGCTTGCGGAGGACTCCGGGTGTCTGGATTCTCCCTGCTACCTGCAGGCTTGGAAACACCAACAGAGACAGACAAGGCAGGCAAAGCTCATGTTCTCAGGAGGGCCTCATCACCATCCACATGCACAGCTGCCCCAGGATCCTTCCTGCTCAGGGGAGCTCACCTTGCCAGGCCGTCCAGAGCAGGAGAGGGCCGCCGACATCCCCCAGTCACTCAGCCACCGGATTGGAAAAGGGCCGCGGTGACTGCCAGGGGGGCTGAGATCTCTCCTGAAGCCCCATGGGATCGACTTTTTCTCCTGTCCAAGTTTCTTGGTGACCTTGACAAGTGGCCTGTCTGAGCTCAGACATCTGGCTGTGTCTGAGGCCACGGGAGACTGGGGCCAGAGGGAGCAGCGCCCTCAGACAGGAGGCCCTAGGCACTTGTCAGCGGCTCCGCCTGGTTGGCTCCTCAACCACACGCTCCCTGACACTGTGTCTGGGTGAGAATCGGTGAGACCGGCTCCTGGCCGTGTGGGCTGAGCTGGGGGCCTGAGCCTGCTCCAGAAAATCAAAACCACATTTTTTCTCCTGGAGCTTCCCAAAGTGTTTTAAAGCAGACTCAGAAAGCTCATTTGGACAGATGCCATTTGCCCCCAGGGGATTCGCTTTCCCCAAAATGCCAGCAGGAAAATCAGTTGGAAGCTGGGTAAGGGAGAGTAGGAGGGAAGGCAGAGGCCGAGCTCGGAGGCCCGGGAGCCGGGCTGAGGCACATGGCCTCCCCAGCTCGGCCTAGCCCAGGGCAGCCATGGGTAGGTCTCTCAGCTTGTCTGAAAGGCCACTCCTCACCTCTGGGGGATGGGTTAGAGGACACAGGCAGCCCCTCATGCCAGGCTCAGAGCCTGCTTTCACAGTGATGAGGGCTGCCCTCAGAGGGGACAGTAGACACAGAGTGACCTCCATGAACAGGGAATCAATGCCTCCGTACAGAGGAAGCACCTGGTACAGGCACCCAGGCCCCTGACACGCCACACCTGGGCAGTTTAAAATTAGTGACGTTCAAACTGTCCTGGGGTAGCCCTGTCCCCTGGCTTCCCAGGGACACCTACAGGATAAACCACTGTTAATTGATACCTGACCGTGTGGTGGCCGGGTGTGCAGACTGGGACCAAGCGTGGCGGTTGAGGTGCTCACTCTTGTGGTCCTGGAAGAACAGGGTGATAAAGGGTCAGGCTGAAAGGTAGACAAGTGTAGTCCATCCACACGGTGGGCCATGGCTTAGCCATGGAAAGGTCTGAAGTGCTGACACATGCCAGGACATGGACGAACCGCAAAAACGTCACGCTCAGTGAGAGAAGCCAGTCACAAAAGTCCGCAGAGGGTATGTATGAGTCTATTTATAGGAAGTGTCCAGAGTAGGCAAATCCACAGACAGAGAGCAGGTTAGAGGCCGCCAGGGGCGAGGGGAGGGGGTGGGGGAGTGACTGGTGATGGGTACAGGGTTTTCTTTCGGGGTGATGAAAACATTCCAGAATGGGATAGAAGTGATAGCCGCATCCCATGGCGAGTGAACTAAATGCCACCGGACCACACACTTTAAAGTGGTTACTGTTGTATCACGTGACTCTCACCTCAATGAAGAAAAGGAATTAACATGGACAGATTCGCAGCATCCAGAATGACTCAGGTGGAAGGGGACTCATCCAGACCATTTGCACGTGGTCATTTAAAACCCGACCTTTTCTACAAGGCTGGGTGACCAAAGTGGTGTCCCCTGGGCCGGGACAGCGGAAGGCAGATCGGACATCCTGATGGCTAATGTCCACCCAAAGCGGCAGATGGGCAGTGGGGACGGGCGTGGCCCCCCCAGGTCAGCGGAAAGGTTTAAGTTCGGAGGGATGAAAGTGCTTGTCAGGGCTGGGCTGGCGGGGTGGGGCGGGGTCTGCGGCCAGGCTGGGGGTGTGGGGCCAAGAGCCAGGATAGCCTTTGTCCTTCTCGGGAGCGGCCAACGTGAAGGAGGATACTGCAGAGGAGGCAGGAGGGCCTGTGGCCTCCTGGGCGTGTGGACTGGGCCTACTGAGCATCCTGAAGCCCCCGTCCAGAGCCAAGGAGTCTAGCTTAGAATGAGGAACTGGTGCTGAACCCACAGCACCCCTCCTGTGTCCCCGCGTGCAGGCCCCACGTGCTGCCCGCATGCCTGGTGACCACCACAGACAAGCTCAGCCCATACGCATCGATGTAGTCCCATGGGGCTCAGGGGCCAGCTCCCCCTGCCCTCCCCTCCCCTGTCACACACCACTCTCAGAGAACAGGGCAGGCCGCAGAGAGATTTGCCAGGCTTTACGGAAAGTTCTGCCCATGGTCGAAGCCTGGGAGGGGCTCCTCACACTGTCTGGCTGGGCTGGGAGCCCAGACTTGGTCCCAAAAGGGGCTGGAGTGGCCGCTGTTTGCCCAGAGTCCCACATGCCCTACACCCCCCCCCCCCCCCCCCCCCCCCCCCCCCCCAGCATCCTGATTGTAGCACCTGGATGCTGTACAAGGCAAATACTGCCCTGGGGAAAGTCCACTGGCATAATGTCCCTTTCCGTCCTTTGTCGCTGTCAGGCCTCATTAAGGACAGTGCTGGGTGGCTAGGTCATTTCTCTAAAGGCTGGTAGACTTGGTCTCCCTGCATAGTGCCAGCCCTGGGCAGTGTCCCCTGAAGCCCCTAGAAGCTGTGACATCTCAGGGGGTTTCCTCCATGGCCAGTCCCAACTTGACACAGGAAATGCAGGCACAGGGCCCAGGCAGCAGGGGGTAGGCACAGATGCCCCTGACACAGCAGCAGGGGTGATCCTTGGCAAGGGTGGGAGAGGGGACGTTTCTAGGGCATCAGTTGTTCAGGCCTGTCTGGGTACGGCCTCTGGCAAGGGTTGTATACCCTTTGACACCTTGGCCGCGGACGTGATTTTCTGACCTTGACGTTGCTGGTAGTGGTAATAGCTGCCGTGGAAAGAAAATTCGCACACATGGCCTCCAGGTGGGGACTCTGGTTGCATCCGATTTACAGATGGGAAAGCTGAGGCCAGAAGAGATGCTACACCCGGCCCGGGCGCTGCACCAGGACTCCAGGGGATGCAGGAGTGAGTTAAAAATCATCTCCCAGCCTCTCCCCACCACCCTGCAGGCCTGCGCACGGGCCTAGATCTGGGTCCCCTGGACAGCTGGTGTGTCTCCTCCATGCCTCCCAATGGTTCCAGACCAGTGTCTCCATCTCCATGCCCTGCTTGCGGGCCTGGGGAATGGGGCTGGTAGTTGCTGTCCCTCCCGGGGGTCAGGGGGTAATGAACCTGGAGGTGTCTGCGAACAGCCAAGCTCCAAGCACCTGGGCAGTGGGTCTCATTTTCACCGTCACGGGGGGGGGGGGCTGCCAGATATAGGAGCTCCTACAGGCCTAACGCCCACCCCCAAATGCCCATGCTGAAGTTCTAACCCCAGGTTCCTCGGAATGTGACTGCACTTGGACATGGGGACTGCAAAGAGGTGACTAGGGAAAATGAAGTTGTCGGGATGAGCCCCAGTCCCACATAACCGTTGTCTTTATGCGAGGACACAGATGTGCACAGGAGAGGCCATGTGAGGACACGGAGAAGAGACAACCACCTACCAGCCAAGGCCACGGGAGGAACCAGCACCGCTGATACCCTGGTCTCGGACTTCCAGCCTCCAGGACTGGGAGGAAACACACTCTGTTGTTTAAGTCACCGGGTCTGTGGTGCTTCGTCACCGCACTACAGAAGTCACTAAAACATTTGCAGGTCGTGTGCAATGTGATGTCAGGCAGCCTGTGACCACATGCTGGGAGGGCTTCCAGAAGCTTCTGTGCCCCTTGACGTCCACCCAACAGCCCTTCCCCGGGGCCAGGCCTCTTCCTCACTACCTGTGCAGACCCCCCTTTACAGGAAGCACGACGTGGACACATGTGGCGGCTGGTCTCCCAGCTGGCCCTCCCCTAAACCAAACCTTGGCATCGAAACCCCAGGCAAACGCCGCAGTGAGAGGAGCCGCATGACGTGTGCCATCTCTGGCTCCACGCCTGTGTAGGCAAGCACAACGGTCAGCTTCACACTCCTGGGAGGTTTTAATCCCAAGGCTCCTTTCCCGTCCAGAAGCCATTAATGAACATTCTGTGGAGAAAAAGAAAAAAGAAAACCTGTCATTTCTCCCAGTGTAAATGTGGACACCTTGCGTGGGGCCCAGGGTGGTTCCCAACCATCCACAAACATTTCAGGAGTCTGGGGAGCGAGGCAGGCGCGTGTGAGCGGCACTGTGGGGCCCTCCACTCCTGGGCTGGGTCAATATTGATGTAGGGGGAAGGTGGTGCAGGCTGGGCCTCCATGGCGGAGGAAGTATGCAGGGCGGCTATGGGGCTCCTGCAAGAGGCCCCAAGCCTGGTGGGGGGGATGGAACCCTCAGACTTGGGCAGAGATGGGGGCTCTGGGCTGAGAAGGAAGGTTGATAGCTGTGTGGGCATCCCCCCTCTCCTCAACTCATATAGTAGGTCTATTCCTTTACTTTGCCAAAACCAAATGAGGAAAAATTTCCCTGGCTTATTTTAATAAGACTCGTTTATAAAATGTCTATTTCCAGTGGGCATCCAGGAATGTTGAAGACTGTTCCCATCTCTTTGGTTCTAGGATGAGCCCATTCCCTGAGCACCCTGCTGGTCCCAGACTCAGCTCCTGCAGCTGCCCCTGGTGGCTGATGGCCGTGGAGGGATGATCTCTCTAGGGAACGGTCATCTACGCCCAAATTCTGTATTGGAGCTTAAAAATTGCTCTTATAAAACCCAGGGCTGGGACTCTCTTAGAGGTGGGCCATGTCTTGAATGTGGACCAATGTAGGTTCAAGTTCCCATCTTCTTGGGCCTGGTCACCTCCTCCTTCCAAATTCTTGTCATGGACAGGAGGAAGCAGGCTGTGACCAGAGGCTGCAGACCCACGTCCATGAGAGCATTCCAGCTCTGAGTTTCTGAGGGGAACATGGGTTCCCCTGGCCCAGCCTGCTCTCTGGGCTTCCTAAACCCAGCAGCTCCTCAGCTGCTTCTCGCTCACCTCTCGAGATGGGAGCTCACTCTCTATGAAGACGGCCCGTGCTTGGCAGGGTGGCTTAAGGTGTGGCAAAGCTTCTCCGATTCCTCATTTTTGTTCATCCATCCCTCCAAATTTCTGGGGGTGACAGAGCTGGGCATGTTACGAAGCTCCCCACTCACCAGCGCCTGCCCAACCACATCAGGGTGGACAGGGGCTGGGGGCTGGGGCTCTTTTAAGGTCCTGTCCAGCAGCAACAAGCGTGGCTGTGAGTGAATGAATGGACGGGTTTGCTGCAGAGACCTGGTTGGCTTCAGAACTTTTTCTGAGAGACAAGAGCCGCCCACGAGAGAGCCCACCCCTGCTGCAGCTCTGGTTGGTGGATTTTCTCCAGTCTCCGATGTGGCCTTGCCAAGAGTTATAAAATACACCAGAGTGTGCCAGGGTGCTCAGAGCCACACTTACTGCCTTGGGGTGAGAGGTTAAACAAACTCCTCCTCAGAATTTACTGTGCTCATTTCTGCTTCAGAGCTGGGCCCTGCCGATGGGAGCCGTATTTCATGCAGAAATACCCCCTCTTAAGTGTTCGAGGGGGGAGGGGCCCAGCATGCACAAGGCGGCTTCCAGATTTTATAGTAACAAAGGTAGCTATATAACCTCGCCAAAAACAAGTTCTTTACAGAAAGCCATTTGTTAAGTTCTACTTTCCAGTAAACCAGGAACGGAATTGCCATTTGAAAGATGCAGTGATAATTTTATTTTCTTGATTTTGTGCTGATTTGAATTTTTGGAAAGTGCTGGGAAAAGGGGAGAGGGGGTGGTGTTTGGGGTCTGCGGGCTGGGCTGACTTGCCTTCTCCCCGTGGTCTGGGGGTCTCGGAACTGCTGCTGTGAACGCACCTCAGCCCCAAGGAACACAGGACTTGGCTGGTCTTTGGTCATATTCCAGCTGGCCTGATCGGCCAGCCCAGGCCAGTCTCAGTGCCCAACCCTCCCACTGTGGCCACATCCTGGGCAGGGTGTGGACAGCTGGGGAAGTGAGTAGGTGCCTCCTGCTGCCATTCACACAAAACTCACCAGCATTCCAGAGAGTGGGCTCCCCAAAGCTGCTCAGGGCCCTTCGCTCAGCTTTCGGTGGGGGGCTTTGGGACACTGGCCCAGAGTGGGATGGCGCAGAGCAAGAGAGGAGGCTGATGTGAACCCCAAGGGGAGCGTGAGAATACTGGTGCCATCTGACCTCCCTCTTCTAGGTGGGATGTGCCTTGGTGCCAAGGGGCATAGGCAGGCTTGGGATCCTGAAAGGAGAGGCCCTCTGGCCAATTCACCATGTTAACCGCCAGGCCACCAGGGGAACTTGCAGGTGGTGCCTTGTGTCTAATGGGGAACAGATGTGCAAAGATGCTTACAGGGGGGTCAGGGTGGCTGCCAAGGGGGCTGGAGGAGCATCCCCAGGCTTGGGCTCCTGGTCTGCTTGCCCTCTGTAGGACACCTGGTGCTGAATAGTCCTCACCACTGGGGGCACCCTGCATGGAGGCACCAGCAGCCTAATGTCAGGTGTGAGTCACCAAGGCATGCAGGGCCGGGGCACCTGCCAGGGAGGGCCCAGTGGGTGGGGGCCGTGCCCCTGTCTGGCTAGATGGGTTGAGTCGCCATCAGGCACCTGAAAGAGCTCTGGAGGTGTCCAGAACAAAGAGGAGGGTGTAGAAGCCTCACAGAACGGAAGTGCCCTGGGCTGCAGGCAGCTCTGCCAAGCCAGGTAACCAGAGGTTGGCCCAAGGTCTGCCCCTTGGCCCAGGCTCAAAGCTGGGGGAAGCCAGCTGTCCCCACTCCTAACTGAGGTTTCATGTCCTGCTCCCACCCTTTCAGGCCTGAGGGAGAACCTGACCAGGTTAGGTCCAAGCTCCTGCAACTCTCCACTGCCTCCTTCCCCCTGGCCCTGGGGGGAGGGCGTTTCTGGGACCCCTGAGACAGGACCCCGACACCCCTTCCACTGGACCTTCTGACTCTCAGCAGGGACCTCCAGCCTGGTTCCCACAGACGCTGTCACCCAGTGTACAGCTGGGATGCCCTGGCTGGCATCTGACCCTTGCCCCTGCCTCCGTGGCCAATCCAGGGGAAAGTCAAGATGTCATTGATGATGATAACTGATGGTCCTTTTGGGCAAGACCAAGGAGCCAGTGGACTCTCCATCCCCGCAGGGGAAGGGGCAGCAAGGAGGTGCCTGTGTCAGTGCTGTGGGGTCCCCACAGTCATTCCAAAGGAACTGGGCAGCTGACAACAGCGGCAATGTATCCTCGGGCAGTTTTGGAGGCCAGCAGCCAGCCCCTAGGGCCTGTCACTGCAGTCCGTGGCTCTGTAGTTACACGGCCGTCTTCCCTCCATGCTCATCTGTGTCTCCTATAACTATAAACACACGGTCATCAGATCCGGGTTCATCCTAATCCGGGATAACCTATTCTGCTTAAATTACATCCGTGAGGACTATTTCCAAACAGGGTCACATTCTGAGGTTCTGATGGACATGAATTTGGGGGGATGCTCTTCAACCTAGTACAGCGCCCATTTGTAGCTCAGGCAGTTGAGGTCCAGAGGTGTGGGAGCTCCCAGACACAAGCCGACTTCTGGGTGCACAGCCAGGTCCAAAGGGCTGGGGCTATTCTTTGGGGCACAGGGGCCTGTGGACAGGAGGGAGCCCCCAGGTGCTGAGGAGAATGAGCTGGTTGGAGGCGGATGTCCAGGGAGCCAAAGCTGGAGCTGGTCAGACAAGAAAAAAGGCAGCCTCCTGGGGCACCGCTGGGCGTCTGGGAAGTGGGAAGGCCTGGGGGAGGGGTGGTCCTGAGGGATCAAGCTGGAAGGGCAACCCTGGAGCCATGTTCTTCGAGGTGGTTTGGGTTGAGATTCTAAAAAAGGAAGTGAACAAGGGAAGAGGCCTTAAATCGCAGCCTCTCCCTGGGATGATGGCAGGTCGCAAGTGTGTTGAAAGAAGAAGGGGACCTGCTGGGCAGCGCAGAGGAAGAGTTCTGGAGCGGAGAGTGTGCTCAGGCTGCGGAGGCCTGGCCTGGGCTGGCTGCACACGGTAGGTATTCAGAGAACGCCCAGAGAAAGGACTGCCCAGAAACTAGACAGAGTGTTAGTGGGACACTGGCAGCGGGCGGCAGGAGGCCTCTAGTAACAGTTACTGCTGCCCGAGCCTCTGTCCTTCTAGAATACCTCGCAGGTCACATGCTCATGGCGGGGACAATGAGGACTCGGCCTTGAAGGGGCAGGCCAGGGGGGAAGCGTCCACAAGGCCGGTCTCCTGGCCTATCAGGAAGCCCAGCTCCGTGTGAGGGAGGAAGGGGGCAGCCTGGTCTGACTAGGGGGCTCAGTCTCGGGCACCTGGCCGGCCTGTCTGCTCCAGCCCCACTCGGTGCCTCTTTAGCCAGCAGCTGCTTCAGGCAGAGCTGTTGGCCAGCACAGCGGCCTGAGCTCCCTGTCCCATGCCCAGTCCAGCATGTCCTGTCCCGCCAGCCTCCCTAATGTCTCAAATGTAAGGCCGTGCAAAAGACTAGACAGGCAGAGGCAGGCACGGAGGGATCCGGGAGGACTTCCTGCTGTATATTGGAGGTGCCGGATGGGCAGATGGCTATAACCCATATTAAAACTTCTTCCTGTCAGCAAGCGGGAAGCCGGGACAGCCGTGGAAATGAGCCTGGGCTGTGACCTTGAAACCAGATGGCCTACAGCAATACCACCAGGCAGGCGGGGCACAGGTTGGGGGACCCCCGCCATACACGAGTGAGGGCATGTTGACCATGAGTGGTTTCCATGACACCACTCTGCAAGATGGCGTCCCCTTGGGGTGGCCTGCTGTGTGACCATGTGGTCTCATCTGTGGGCGGGAGACCTCTCACCTTCCCAAGGAAGAGAAAGAAAGGAAGGTGGGGCAAGCGTTCTCAGGTCGATGGGTGTGCCATTGCCTTCCCTGCAGCCGCCGGAAGAATGAATCCTGCCGACACCTTGATTTAGCGCTTCTGGCCTCCGAACACGAGAAAATAAGTTTCTATTGTTTTAAGTCCTGGTGTATGACCCTTTTGACGGGCCCCAATTCTCATCAGTTTCCTGTAGCTGCCATGGGTGCCGGGCAGTCCTTGGCAATCTTGGCTGGTGGTTGAATCCCCCCGATCTCCCCCAGCGCAGGTTCCCTGCCTGTTTCCACATCCCATTCTCAGCTGGTCCTGTCCTGTGTGTGTGCGTGTATGTGGGGTGGGGGGCTCCTGAAGAAAGTGACTCTGTCCTGACTCTCACCTGCCAGCATGTTCTTGGGGTTGAGTGAGAAGCCGGTGGGAGGAGTGAGCGGGGAACCTGGGCTCTGTGGGCTGGGGAAGCCCTGAGACATGCCCTCGATGCTGTGACTGGGCCACAGCACGACTCCAACTCACTGTGGCCAGCCACCCCCCATTCTCCCACCTCGGGTCAGAGAGCCCAAGGGCCTGTCCTATCTCCCCAGCCCCTGCTCCCTGTGGGGTCACAACCCATACCATACAATGATTCTCCTCTGCTTGAACGCGTTCAGCCAGCGGCAGAGAGCTGGGTGCGTGGTAGGAGCCGACAGACACGTATTACCCTAACCTCTCTTGCTAAACACTCGAGGGGAGTGGTGTTTACAGCTCTATTTGCCTCCATGGACCCACGGCCACCTGTGCCACTAGCAACCTATTTTTTAAAAAAAATAAATCTGGTTTTTGAGTTTCAAGTCTGTTTTCAAAGACCTCCCACGGTGGGTCTGTGACACTGGTGGGATTCTCTCTCTAGTACGTCTTGGAAAACTGCAGCCTGCCGGCAGGAACAGCTCTCATCGGAGGCCCTGAAACCACACGGAGGGACCTCACGTGGGCCCACTAACGCCCAAGAGCGGCCTGCAGGCAGGCGGGGCCAGGTCCAGGGGAAGGTGAGGCCCAAAGCAGCTCTGGACGCTGGCACCCTGAGGACACGGTGGGGGCCGTGCTTGGGGAAACAGGAGCCGGTTAAGTCGGGTAGAAAGTCGGTCTTCAAGGCTCCCAGGGGCCATCGTGTCCTCAGGAAGGTGCGGACTGCCCCTGCACTGTCGGCAGCGTCCATCCACGGTTTCCAAGGTGATTCGACAGCTGAGCAGCTGTCCTGAAATGCGCACCTTTGGGAAGGCCGGGGTCACCGCAGAGCGCTGGGCGGGGCCACCCAGTCCTGGAGACAGGAGTGCTGGGTCCTACTTCCTGCCTCTGCCCACGCTGTGGACCCACCTGGTGTGCCCTACCCACAGCCACAGAGCAGGCAGGGGGTGGCTGAGGTGGTGAGAGCGAAGGTCCTCTGAGCCCCACCACAGGCCCGGGCCCAGCACCGAGTGTCCTGCCGACCACAGGATCTGGGGACCTGACTGAGCCCGTGTGCCTCCCAAAACCCTAAGAAGCACCCCTGAAAGCTAGATGCATGCACACACACTGCCACACGTGTGCACACACAGTCATGCTCAGACACTTGGGGAATGTGGCAGAGACACAGGTACGCACACACGTGGGGAACACACAGCAGACACGTGTGGCGCTCACAAACACATGTGGGCTACAGGTCGGCGCTCTGTTCCTAAGTTCTTCTCTGTCCGCCAGTCTGCCTGTGAAGCAGGCAGAGGCCCCCACTGGGGTGCCGAGCCTTTCTGCCTGAGTGCCCCACCTGCCCTCACCCCACTCAACATTCGAACTACCTAAGTGGCTCCTCCTGGGTTATTCTGAGCTCCAGGTGGCCCAGGGAAGTCTTGGGCTGTGCTGGGGTACAGGCAGCAGGAGGAGCTGGCCAGGCGCTTGAGGCACAGAGGCCAGCGAAGCAGAGCCCAGCCCAGGGCAACAGTCCAGCTCTAGAGGGAATGACAGTGGCTGGGGCAGGGGGCAGGGTCCAGATGCCCTCGCCCTGAGGGCAGCCTGAGCCCAGTGGGTGTCGCATCTCCTCTTGGCCTTTCCTGGGTTCTGTCTGCAGAACTGAGTGGGTGAGCTGTCTCTTCAGCGTGGGGATCCAGGCGTGGGCTTTGAGTGGGTGGCCGCTGGCCCCTCTGAGCGGTGGGGGGACACAGAGCACACACAGCACACACTGGCACCGACCCAAGTTTAAGGACAGTGTTTGGTGATGGTATGACCCCAAACAGTCTCGGCAACAGAGACGACATCCTGCATGGCTGGAAGCTGCTCCCTCTGGGAGGGTGCTCCCGGCCAGAGCTCTAGGGCTGTGTGTGTTGGGGCTGGGCCCATTCTCTGTGGCCGGGTCTGCTCAGAGCAGCTGGGCAGTCTGGTCACTCAGGCTGGGGTCGGTGGAGGACAGAGGCCTCCAGGGCCTGGGGTGGGATAGGCGGGCGGGCCCAGCACTGTCGGGATCCCACAGGCACCCCCCCCCCCACGAACTCCAGGGCCCCAAGGCAGCCCCCAAGCCACAACATCCGTGACCCTGTCAGAGCCGGCTGCCCCTGGAGCTGGGGCGCCCAGGTTGTGGCCTTTCCCGTCATAAGGCTTGTTGTGTGATGCCTGCCATGAGTGTGTGGCTGTGCTGCATCCCCTGTGGAGCCCTCCATGACACCCCACCAGTACGTGGTCAGAAGCCTCTGTGGCCGCTTTCCTGCATCCTCGTGGGCAGCTGGGGCTCTGGGCCTTGTTCCTGGGGACCCCCGTTCCTGTGGGGCATGGGGGTGGGGATGACTCGCTTCCCATCACTGCTACAACAAACCACTACAAAGTCATCGCCTAAAACAACGTCATTTTATTCTCTCATCGTTCTGAGGACAGGAATCTGTCGCGGGTCTCACTGGGCTAAAATCCAGGTGTCCGCAAGGCCATTTCCTTCTGGAGGCTCCAGGGAAAACTTGTTTTCCATCTTTTAGCTTCTGGAGGCCCCCATTCCTTGGCCCATCACCCCTTCTCTGTCTTCAGACGGTGGCCCGCAGTCCTGGCTTCACATCTCTCTGGCCCGCTGCTCTTCTGCTTCTGAGGACCACGGCGATGACATCGGGCCCACCTTCCTAACCCCGGCCCTGCCCTCTCGGCCAGTGATGAACAAACCCAAGCCCACCTGCAACACGAATTTCCTTTGCCATGCAGTGTGATCCGGGCTCTACACAGCAGGACCTGAGAGCCCCGCCCTCTGCGCCCTTTGCTCCCCGTGCAGCTCATGAGGCCTTGGCACCCCTCGGCCGGCTGGCCTCGCCCCCAGCCCAGCCCCCAAGACCCAGCCTCACGCCCAGAAGCCGCAGCCAGGCCAACAGTGGCAGCATGTTTGACCCGCTCCCCAGCAGGCACATTGGTCTTGCACAAGATGTGCCGATGGTGACATTTCTGGCAGGGGGTGCTATGGGTTGAATTGCACCCCCTAAAATTCGCATGTTGGCATGCCGACCCCCAGTACCTCTGACTATGCTCTCATTTGGAAATAGGATCATGGCAGGCGTCACTAGTGAAGTAATATGTGGTCATGCCCAAGTGGGTGGCCCTGGCCCAACAGAACTGGTGTCCTCATGAGAAGGGGAAATGTGGGCCCCACACGCACTCAGGGGGAGCGCTTGTGTAGACTGGCGGGAGGCTCCCACAGCCCAGGAACCGCCAGCACTTTGAGAGAGGCCTGGAGCAGAGCCTCCCGGCGCCTGTGGAGGACACCCCTACACACCCATCTTCTCTGGGGGCCCCTTTCCCAGCTGGGGTGAGCCTGTTCAGAGCTCTGCAAAGTGGGCCAGGGATGGCCGCTTGTCTAAACTCCAGGCAGGGACACAGCAGACCCCAGGGGTCCCTGGTGGGTGGGTTGTACCATAAACATTCCCTCCTTCCCCCGGGTTCGGATGTGGGAAGGAGGTGCAGGCAGCAACGGTGGTGCCTTTGGCAAAAGGCCTCAGGATTTGCGTGGTGGAGACTCTAAGCCCCAGAGCTGAGCCTCCCCCTGGGAGGCCCGAGGCTGGCTCATTGCCTCATGATGCCGTTGTTTAAGAATTGGGCAGAATCCAGCGCAGAAGATTCCAGAAAAAGAGTGTGTAAGATACTCCATTCAGGGGGAACTCTATTCATACCCAGGAAGCTGGGCACAGCCCACCCGGGAGTAAGCATTGGAGGAAGACCCCCAGGTTCTTCTTCACTGGTAGGGCCCAGCACCCAGTGGGTGTGCAGAGGCCTCTAAGAGGGCACTGATGGGGAAGCTGTGGTCTCCTGTGCCCGCTCCATCTTTCCGATGTCACTGTAGGGAACAGTGAAGAAGAAACGAAGCACCCCTAGACCACAAGCCCCGGAACTGTCAAGGGTCCAGGCCTTGGAGAGGCAGGCTGCATCTGGAGTTGACTCACATCCTTCGGGCTTGTCAGCTTCTGTGTGGACATCAGGGACGTCAGGGGCTGATGACCTCTGGGTGCACGGGCCTCCCTGTCCAGGTGACGGACAAGCTCCCAAACCTATTTGGGAGTGGGCCCTCGCTTTCATAGAACCCACGTGGCTTGAAACACATTAAGCTTTAGTCATTGTGGTGGCCAGAAGGGGCCTCTTTGGCCAGTGTCCTTCTGTGATGAGCCCTGAACATTCTCCTCAAGGCTGCCCCAAAGCTGCCCTCTGTCTGCAGGAGACACCTGGCTGGTCCTGGCATGCGTCACCCTGTGGGGACATCCCTGCACCCTGCACTCAAGAATAAGTTACAGAACCAGTTTTAGAGAGGCTACCTATGGCTGCTCTTGCTGGCGGGGACCACTCACATCTCTGTGGACACAGTGGGCAGGTGGGGAAGCAGTGGGGAGTGAGGGAGCCAGGGTACTGTCTGGGTTCTGCCGTTTGCCAGGTGGTGACCTCAGACCTGCCTCTGTTTTCTTATCTATAAAGCCTGCTTCCTGGCCACACTTATGGGGATGAATTTAGTTCACACATGAGAAGTGCCGGGGATGTGCTCAGCACAAAGCGCTCAGCACATGGGAGCCAACGGCACCATTATAATAAATTTCTTTCTATCTTTACTTTGCCTACCAGGAAGCTCCAAGCAGACCCAGCTCAACCGACCTCTGGGGTCCTGGGCACTCTCTGAACTTTTGGGTCCCTTTTTCCATTTCTTCTTCCCTTGTCCACTCTTTATTCATTTTTAAATAATCATTTTTCTCTCCTTAGATATAATCCACATACTACAAGATTTGCCATTTTAAAATATACCACTTAATTGTTTTTAGTAGATGCACTACATATACTGGAATCGTGCATCCATCATCACAATCCATTTTAGGACGCTCATCACCCCTGAAGGAAACCCTGGACTCCTTAGCTGTCCCTCCATAACCCCGCAGCAGCCCCAGACGACCACTGACCTACTTTCTGTCTGTGGAATGGCTTGTCCTGTACACTTCACGGAGGGTCTGTTATACAGAACGTGTCCTTTTGTGTCTGGATTTTTCTGCTCACCGTGACGTTGTGACACACGGCAGACCTTTGCTTCTTTCATGGCCAGTTAATATTCCGTGTGTGGAGGGACCATGTTTTCTTCAATTATTCATTCATTGGTGGATGTTTGGGTTGTTTCTGCGTCTGGCTATCGTAAATAATGTTGGTACTAATATTCATGTACACGCTTTAGTGTGAATATAGATTTTTAATTCTCTGGAATGTTCCCCTAGAAGTGGAATGGCTGGGTCACAGGGCGATTCTATCTTTGACCTTTCGAGGGACCCCCCAACTGGTTTTACCGCAGCGGCACCATTTCACGTCCCACCAACAGGGCACAAGCGTTCAGAGAACGCCCGAGAGAGGACTTTCCGGAAACTAGACAGAATGTTAGTGGGATACTGGCAGAGGGAGGCAGG
Source organism: Macrotus californicus (assembly GCA_007922815.1). Classification (NCBI taxonomy): domain Eukaryota; kingdom Metazoa; phylum Chordata; class Mammalia; order Chiroptera; family Phyllostomidae; genus Macrotus; species Macrotus californicus. Next base: position 172,463 of record VMDR010000212.1, on the reverse strand, counting down.
AGGCCTCCAGTAGCGGTTACTGCTGCCTGAGCCTCTGTCCTTCTAGAATACCTCGAAGGTCACGTGCTTACAGCAGGGACAATGAGGACTCGGCCCACGGGCAGCAGGCACCCTCGAAGGGGCATGCCAGAGGGTAAAGTGTCCACGAGGCTGGTCTCCTGGCCTATCAGGAAGCCCAGCTCCGTGTGAGGGAGGGAGAGGGACAGCCTCACAGCTGTGGGCCTGGGCTGACTAGGGGGCTCATTCTCGGGCACCTGGCCGGCCTGTCTGCTCCAGCCTCACTCGGTGCCTCTTTGGTCCGCAAGGCGGCCCGCGGCCCCTGTGCACGCCCTGCCCCACGCCCATTATATCGAGTTCTGTTGGCCTGTTTGCTGATGACAGCTGTCCTGACGGCGCGACGTGGCATCTTCCTGTGGTTTTCGTTGGCTCTCCCCCGATGACTAACGATGCTGGGCGTCCTTCTTGTGCTTATTTGCCATTCGTGTAGCTTCTTCGGAGAAATGCCTGCTCAGATCCTTTGCCCGCTTTTGAAATGAGGTGATTTGTCCTTTTACTGTTGAGTTGTGGGAGCTCTTTCTGTGTTCCGGACACCAGTCCTTTATCAGACACATGCTCTGCAAGTATGTTCCCGCTCTGCGCATTGTCTTTTCACTTTCTCAGTGGCCCTCTGAAACACCAAAGTTCTTCAGCTTTGGTGAAGTCCAGTGTATCTATTTTTCCTCTGCGGCCTGTGCTCTTGGTGTCTTTATTCACTTAATCAGACTGTAAGGTACACCCTTCGCAAGGTGCCAGTGTTGGTGAGTGGACCGGTGGGAGGTGCACCCACCTTGGGCACCGTAATTATAGGTGGAGGCCGTCAGAAAAGATTTCTGGTGGAAGAGACTGGTCCTTCACACAGCAAGTTGGGACCGTCCACCTGGCAGGGGCTCCTAGGTATGGAAGTGGGACCCCAAAGGCCCCTCCACGTAGGGGTTGTCTTCTCTCCTCCAGCCGCCTGCCCTCCAAGCCCCACTCTCCAAGCCGGGTCCCTAGAACGATGAGCGGGGAGCAGGACATGGCGGGGCTGGAAGCACGTAGGGTAATTAATTCTGACTTACAGAAGCTGTATTAAATTGGATAGAAACTGGTGAAAATAGGATTAGGAGAGAGGCTGAGCCAAGAGCAAACAGAAGGAAAACTTCCTGAGCCAGCGGCTGAGCACTCAAAGGAGGGAGACCAGGAGAAGGCCCTGGACATTTCTGGGGGATGGCGTCATGTCCGAGGCTAGGCACCCCCCACGCCCACTGGCGGGGCGGCCAGCTCTGGGCCGGGAAGACGGGAACACGGTGGCTCCCTTCCCTGAGACTGGCTTATCTGCACCGAGCTCACTCAGGTCCATGGATTAATTTGGAAACAATTAAAATTCTGTGCAAAACAAGCAGCGGGCTGGGCCGCCTGCAGGCTGGCACGCACGGGGCCCTTTCACCACCAACGCAGAAATCTAATTAGTGTGGGATTAGGGCCGCCACAAATCAGCAAGCAGGGAAGGCAGCTGAGTCCTGGAGCAGGGCACGCCCCACAGAGCGGGCAACAGACACACAGCAACGGTCTGCCCTGGGCTGGCGTCTCCGGCCAACAGCCTGTGAGGAAGGCTGCGCCCACAGGCGTTGCCCTGACCCCTTGGTTGTCCCCGGCCCACAGGCTATTGCTGTGCACACTTGCATAAACGGCAGACCCCTCTCTGTCCCACAGAGGAAGGTGCCGGGAGGGGCTGAGGTCACTCACTGCCGTGCCCGCCCTCAGTTGTACCTCACTTTCGCAGCTGGGCTTTGTAAATCGCTCTGAGGCCTCTACTTTTTCTTTACAACTTTTTTGGGGTGTCTGGAGACCTGTCACTCACTCTTTGTTGGGCCACTGAGATACTTTTGGCTGTTTGGCTGAGATGCAACCCAGCCAAGTGCATCCTGGTGGGCATGCAGGGCAGGTCCTCTGGGTCGCCCGTGGTCCAGGTGTGCGAGGACCGGGCAGAGCTGCTGTGGTGCTGAGTCGAGGGAAGTGGGCAGGCTCTGGCGAGGGCCCACTGTGCACACACAGCCAGAGGGATGTGTCCCGGCGGCCTCCCGCAGCGATGGGCGCTATTGCACGTGCCCTGGAAGCCCAGCACCTGCCCTTGGCTGTGTTTGCACACATCACAGGTCCGGGACCGGGCGTGAGGCATGGGGCTCACTCCTCTGTGTGCACGAGAACACCTGCGGCCACGTGCCTGCCCCACTGAGGGGCTCCCAGCTCAGGCAGAAACCCTCTGAAAGCCATTGACCCTCCTCCCGGAGAAGCACCTGCCTCCCCGCCCCCATCCCCCCCACAGTGTCTCTGCTCTGTCGGGATTGCCGCACACGTCCTGGTGTCCTCAGGTCCCAGAATGACAACCTCTGCACAGGGACTAGTAAGAAGAAGTAAAAGGATATTTTTCTGAGGCCATGTGTAGCTCTGCTTCATCCTGTGTGTGTGCATGCGTGTGCGAGTATGTGACTGCACGGTCAGGGCACCGGGCAGGCCAAGGGCAGTGTGCAGAAAGCTCTCCCACCGGGGGGTTCTCAGTGGGCGCTTTTCAGGCACTTTGGTGGAGGCAGAGAGCCGGAGTTCAGGCGGGCTGGGTAGTGGGGGCTCTGGGGCACCTTGTCCTCTCCCCTGCTCCCCCATCTGTCGGAGACCACAGAGCTGGTGAGAGATGCGTCTCACCCTGTGGTGTCCCGTTCTCGGCTCACCTCAGGTGGCCATACAAAGCCACTGGGGGATGCTGTGGTGAATGGGGACCAGTGCCTGGTGATGTCACAGCGAACGGAGGGGAAGGAGGGCTGGTGATCCTTCACCAAAAGAAAGCCTGGAGGTCAGAAGTAGAGAGGTTGAGAGGTCAAGGCTTTGGATACCCTGTGTGTGCTAATGAGTTTGAACTCTGGCCCCAGCACCACTGCTGGGAGGGTCATCCTGGGAGGGGCTCTGTTATCAGCTCCCAAAGATACCATTCAACTTGTCAGCTGGTCCCTCTGCTGCCTGGAGACAGACACAGGCCAGCTGGGGCCAGGGCAGGGGCGCCTGGTCCCAGCCTACACCAGGAACTGAGAGATTAACCTGTATGTGTTGGGGGGGGTGGGTGGGGAAGTGGAAGGTGGACCCAGAAGACACTGCACTCAAGTTGGGGGAGGAGCCCGGTTAGCTGGTGTGTGTGGCTGGCCGATGTGGAAACTGCGGCAGCCAAGGGCTGGGCCTGCTGATCACCTCCCCCGGCCTCGTTCATGGGGTAGAATGTGGCCGCTTATGGCCTGGTGCCCTCCTACACCCAGAGAGAAAACTGGGGTACACCATCAAGACCCACAGGTTTTGTTTGTGAGACACAGACCTGGGGGCTTTGGGGGCTCCTGGATTTCTGCTGGTGGCTTCTGCCCCCAAGGGCCTGTTGGAGGCCGTGTGTCTCTTACCCATTGTGACCCTTTTGGGGGTTTCAGGTGATCTGAATAAACTTCTGCTTCTGGGTGGATTCCCAGCAAAGTGGGGTTTTCCTGGCTGGATGCAGAGTTCAGACAAGGGTTCTGGTGGCCAAAGGCCGTGCTGGCAGAGGTGACTTGGAGCGATTGGCCGGCTGCCGTGAGGGAACGAGCAGTGGGTGCTGTGTCCAGCTGCCTAGAGCCCTCTGAATCCTGGCTGGGTTCCAGAAGGTGGCTACCCAGGCCAGGGCCCCCAGTGTGTCCTCCGTTCCAGTGGGAGCTTGTCTGTCACTAGTTCTTTCCCAGAACGGGGGTCTCTGCACATCACCCCGGGGTCTGACACACAATCTAGTCCTGCCTCTATCACGTGGCTCCAGCCTCAGCTCCAGTGTGGGCAAGGCCACATCCTCGAAGCCCCTCTGGGGTTGACGTGGTGGGATTAGTGGCTGTCCAGTCATAGGTGCCTGGCTGTGGGACAGTGAGGACTGGGTCCTCGGCCTCTGAGTCAGGTGCAGTGTGACCTGCTTTCTCCTTCCCCGGGGCAGATTGGAGAAGGTCTTCTCCTTGAGAGCCAGCGCTCGGGTCCCCTCCCCTTGTGCTGGAAGAGGGGCTGATTCCTCTTCCTCATTTGCCTGGAAAACACCCTTGGAATCTACTTGGCAGGTGGCCGAGGTACCTTGCAGGATGTTCATTCCGCTTCCAGGGGGAGCAAACACAGCCTACGGCCTCACCTTGCTGGTCACGTGAGTGGAATTCTCACGGGTGCCTGGTTCTGCTGGGGTTGGGGGTGGGAGCGCAGAGCTGGTGATCAGGCAGCTTCTACCAGTGGACAAGGGCCCACGTCAGGCTGTACCAGACCAGAGGTGCTGGGTTTCTGCTTCCTGGGGGGCAGGGCAGCTGAAGGAACCCAAGTACCACTCTAAGGGGTCCGGATTGGGTGGCAGCTCAGATAAGGTCCCTCGTGTTCTTCACTCAGCCCTGGAGGCCGCCGACCCCTCATGTTGGCCGGCAAAATCGAGCCCTGTCCTGGTGAACAAGCTTCGGGGAGAGTCCTGAGCATCAGCTCAAGCAAATGCAGGGTGCAGACCTGACAGCTGGGCCCCGTAGGGCCGTTGGGAGCTGCAGCCCAAGGAGCTTGTGGGGGACTGACAAAGAATGAGCCACCCCGCTCCCAAGGCTCAGTTTCCTCCCCATGCCAGAAGTGCTATATCGTTGACACCAGTCAGGAGTTAGAAAACCCCACTGGGTGACAAATGGCCTGTGCCGCTGTGCCTGTTTGTTTCCCCATCTGTAAAGGGGCGGTGAATACAATGTAGGAGGGTGCTGGGAATGGGCCCCTGTCCCTCCCTGGTGGCCATGCACTGCTGAGGGGATCCTGGCAAGTCCGAGTGCCCTCAAGGGGCCGGGGAGTAGCCCCTGACACCCTCGAGACATTGTCAGCAGAGAGCTGGCCCTGGCTGATCTCACTCCCTCTGGGTGTCTGCTTTCTGGCTGCTGGCATCTGAAAGCGAAATGAATCACTGGGATGAGGGCTTGGCTAGAAGCCGCTCAGGGGCTGAAAGCCTGATACCCCTGAGAAGGCCACTTCCTCCGCCATCATTGAGCTAGCGTTGTCATGGAGACGGCTGCTGCCTGGCACAAAAGGGGCCCTCAGAGGTGGGCCGGGGCAGTGAGGGTGGCCAGGGGGGCAGGAGGAGCGGGACAGGAGCCTGCATGTTTGGGAAGCAGGACAGCTGGCTGGAGGACGCAGCCTCCGTTTAGAGTAGCCACACAGCGGTCAGGCTGTGCTGTCCCACCCAAAAGGATGTGGTAGTTCTTCCCTTCGCCCTACATTTGAGCCCGTTCCATCAGAAAACCAAACACAAGGAGCTTGTTGGAAAACATCTTCGGAGCATGGCCTCTTTTCTCTCCTTTTGAAAAGTGAGAGCCGTTGACTTGCCCTCATGTCAGTGCAGGCTTGATAAAGTACAGCTGTGGCTGGCTGTTGGCGTGCTGGGGCTCGGAGGGGCCAGCATCCTCCAGCGGGCGTGGCCACTTGGGCCGGTGAGCCCTGCCGTGTGGCCGGCCCAGACTGAGATGAGCCATCAGCGTTAAACGCTCACCAGGCTTCCAGGACTGAGAAAAGGAATGTAATGTGGTAGAGCCGTGTGATGGAATTTACTCAGCCCTAATAAGGAGCCCGCACACGCCATAACATGGATGGGCCTTGAGCATGCGATGCTCGGTGAAAGCAGCCAGACACAAAAGGTCATACCTCGTGCGACTCCATGTATGTGAGATGTGCAGCACAGGCACAGGCACATGGACGGAAGGTAGGTTGGAAGTTGCCAGAGGCTGGGGGAGAAGAGAAGCTGGAAAGTGACTGCTGACGGGGACAGGTTTGTCTTCGAGGGGATGAGGACACTCCAAAGGTGGCCGTGCGGATGGCTGCACAGCTCCCTGCTAAAAGCCACTGAAGTGAACACTTTAAATGGAGGAACTGTACAAGGGCTGTCCAGAAAAAGTCCGGCCGCTGTTACTGTAACGAGAACAGTCTGCACGACGTCGATGTGACCCGGCAGCCGAGGAGAGTGGACTGGAGTGCACATGCGTGAGCAATGACGCCTTCACAGTACTAGTCCGTGGGGGTGTAGACGCCACTGAGTGGGCACATGTGCCGTGTGGCCGTCCGATTCAAAACGACTAAGAAGAATAGCGAATCTGCGTCAACTCTTGCGTTAAGCTTGAACATCCCTCCACGGAAACTATTGGCAGGATTCAGAAGGCTTTCGAAGGAAAGTGTGGCCGGCACACATGCTTCAGAGGTGGTCGAGAATCAATTGAACGTGATCCACATTCCGGAAGGCCTGCAGCGAGCAGAACACCTGGGAATGTTGAACACATGCAGGCCACCATCAGTGAAGACCAGTGACTGACAGCGCGAGAACCAGAAACTGATCTCAGGGTTCCAAAACCTACTGTGTCTGAGATTCTGACACAGGATCTTGGCCTGAAACGGGCCGTGGCAAAATTCACCCCGCAGCTTCTGCTCCCAGAGCAGAAGGAACATCGTGCTGCCGTTGGGAGACCTGTGTGAGGTCCCAAGGTGCCCACTTTGAAGGGGACTGAGGCATCATTGTCCCGCGTACGATGTTTCTCGTGTCCTGTATCTCCTTCAGTAAATGTCTCTGTTTCTTCATAGTACAGGGCTGGATGCCTTCTGGACGGACTTCCGTGGGGTATGTGACTTATACAGCAACAAAATTATTTTTAAAATGTGAAGTATCTCGCCCTGGCCAGGGCGGCTCCGTAGGTTGGAGCACCGTCATGTAACCGAAAGGTTGTGGGTTCGATTCCTGGTTGGGGCACACGCCCGAGTTGCAGGTTCGATCCCCGGTCCGGGCGCGGATGGGAGGCAGCGGATCGGCGTTTGCCTCTCACGTCAACGTTCCCCTTTCTCCCCTCCTCTCTAAGAGCGGTGAAGAAGTCCTTGAGTGAGGATTGAAAAAAAGTACAGCATCTCAATAATTTTTATTTATTTATTTTTATTAATTCTCACCCGAGGATATGTTTATTGGTTTTAGAGAGAGAAAGAGAGAGAGGGAAACATCAGTGTGAGAGAGAAACATTGATTGGCTGCCTCCTGAAGACACCCCGACCGGAAATCAAACCTGAACCCTAGGTATGTGCCCTGACCAGGGTCCGAACTGAACCTGCAACCTTTCTTTTTGGTATCTGGGATGAAACTCCAACCAACCAAGCCACCCAGCCAGGACAGTCATTTTTTATATTAATCACAGGCTGCAATGATTACATTTTGGATATACAGTTAAACCTCAGATCTCGACTGTCCTGGTCCTTGAACAGTTTGGCTCGTGACCAAGCTGTCCAAGGAGAAAATGTCTCAGTTGTCCAGCAAAACTTTAGGGCTCGGTCCTCTACCCGACAGTCCTGTCATGCCCACGTCTACAGGACCAGCCACGCGTCTCTCAGGCGACAGTTTCGGTTTTTCCAGCGAGCTTCTTCTTCAACAGTTTTCCGGAATGAATCAAGTTCGAGAATCAAGGGTCCTCTGCATCCGTTACAGAGCTTCGGTCCGGGAGCACGAAGAAGTCCTGGCAGTGTGTGTGTGTGGGGTGGGGGGGAGGGGGGGGAAGGTGACGGCTGCACCGCAGTGGAAATGTGCTTAACGTCACAGAGTCGTGTGCTGAACAGACGTTAAAGTGACAAACTTAGGTTATGTGCATTTTACCACAGAAAAGGAGGGAAGTGTGGACACACGGACTTCCTCGCCCCAGTTCCCGTACGTGTCCCGTAAAGAGTCCCGTGTTGCGTGCTCTGCCACAGGGCTGGGCCGTGAGCCGTGTTTGCCAGTCGGCCGCGGTGGGCGGGGCTCCAGGCTTCTGTGCTCTACACTGAGCTAGGACTTGCAGCTGTGATGGAGGACCGAGGGGCCAGGGGGCTGGCGTGGGAGCGGAGGTGAGGGGCAGTGCCACAGGGGACTTAGGGGTCTTCGTTGCTACCCTGCTCCCACATGGAGCATGTGGAAACCTCCTGGAAGGTTTGGCCTCCTTGCTCCATGGGTTTAGCAAGGACAGCAAGGACAGCCCACGTCGACCACGGCACAGGCTGGCCGGCCGAGCTGCTATTGTTGTTTTCCTCTTTGTGCGCCTTCGAGGGGCTGGCTGGTTTGCAGAACACCCCACCTGAGAGAGTGGGTCTCTGGGCCATATGAGAGGCCTGCTCTGTCCCCCTGACAGAAAACACATGGCCCTTCTTCCTCCAGGACCCAAGCCCAGGAGCCTGGGGAATGCCCTGTGCTGGTCTGGCGGGGCCAGGACCCCGGCTCTGCATTCCAAGATGCGCAACTGCCTCCAGTCACCGCTGATGCGCTTGTCTCAGCCCCGGGAAGGAAGTCTGGAACGCCCCTACCTTCCCAACTTCCTGCCGGACATGCGCCTGACCGCCCACACCAAGCACGGCTGCCTTCTCAGTGGACCCCCTATCCAGATAGGACCCTGGGAGGCCTTGGCCTTTCCTTTCCCCAACCTGGGAAGTACACCCAGCCCCTTGCTGGCTACCTGGAGGGTGCACGCAGCTCTGTCTCTGCTCAGCACCATGGACATCTGTCATCAGTGGAGGCCAACTGCGGCCATTAAGTCCCCCAGACATGTGTCTGACCCTGAGGATGGCTATCCCTCCTCAGACTCTGCACCTCCCCCATGGGTCAGCGCATGCCCCACCTAATTTGAGCGGGTCCCAGCTCACTTTCTCCCACGTGGGGCCTTCCATGGTCCTGCTGTTCCTCCCTCCTGATCACTCCATGGGCCTCTACTGACCACAGCTGTGAACCAGCTCAGGGCACCAGCAGGCTCCCAGCCCAGGGGTCCTGTCCTCTCTCCTATTGCCCCGGCCCGCCCCAGCCAGGCCTGCTCGAAGCCTCCAGGGGCCCCCCTGCTCAGCACAGAACCCCAGCACCACCTCACTCGCCAGATGTTGCCCAGTTTCAACAGGAGGCCTTGGTGCCTCCAATGGTGCTGCTCTGGCTTTCCCTAAAATTCATGTCTACCCTGGACTTCACAAAGTGACCTTATTTGGAAATAGGGTCTTTGCAGATATAATCACATTAAGATGAGGTCAGACTGAAGGGGACGGGCGCTAATCCAGTGACTGGCACCCTTATAAGAACAGGAAGCTGAGACACAGACACGCAGGGGAGAGAGAGGTGTGGTGCTGGGAGTGGGGGTCGGAGTGGTGCAGCCGCGAGCCAGAGCCTGGGGGCCCCCGCCAGCAGCTGGAAGAGGCCGGATGGGTCCTGAACTAAAGCCTCCCCGTGCTGCCCTGGGGCACCTTCGTTTTGTGCTCTGGCCTCCAGGGAGGAGGCATTTCCATTGCTTCGGCAGCCGCGGGACTAAGATGCTGCCCAGCTCCACCCATGGTCTGTCCAAACGGCTGGCCCTGCTCCCGGACCCAGCCCCATCAGACCGAATGTGGTCACTCCAAGATGGCCCTGTGGTGATGTGTGAGATGGGGTGAGGGCAAGGGCTCAGGATTCGAGGGTGTCACCCCACATGGGTATCAGCTGTCCATCTGTCAAAAGACCCCCTCGTGCTTGCAGGCTCCCCATGGCCTGGAGAGCCCTCTCCTTAAGGGTCGCCCAGCCAGTCCCAATAGATCACTCCCATGGTGGCTGCTAAGCTGTGTCTCCTGTTTTAAACTGCCGCCTGGTTGGGTTCCCATTGCCCCACCCACCACGGTCCCCGTGGCTTGGCAATGAGGTGTCCCGGTCTCTTTTTCCAGCAGGCGTGGGCTGGGTGGAAAATGACCTCAGAGGGTGGGGTGGCCAGGCCTGAGGGAGCTCAGAGGGTGTCCTGGCAGACTGGGCTGGGGGTCCGCTGGGTGGGAGGCCTGCTCCTAAGCTCGGTGCCCAGGGACCCGGGATTGCGTGTTGAAGGGGGCACTCCCATTCCCAGCTTCATTAGGGGACTCTTTACCACTGTGGCTTGCCCTGTACCCTGGGCTTTGATGGAGACCTGTGTGGCAGGAGGAGAGGAGGGGCTGGTGGTGGGCTCCATCCCCATGACTGGGACACCTGCGCGCTGGCTGCATGGAGCAGGAGGACTTGGGCAGGGCCTGGCGTGCACACTTCTATGGTCCTAGCCTCAGCGTGACTCTCTGTGGTCACTTAGGTCAGGCAGACGGTGGAGTCAGAAGCTGCAGCTCTGGGCCCAGGGTGGGAGCCAACTGGCTTAACGAAAGGATGGCAATGCTGATAAAAAGTCCCCGCAGTCAGTGGCCTGCCAGGAAAGACACCACCTCTCCAAGGCATTTACACAAATGGATGCTGAGTGACCCCATGGTGTGGGCACAGCGGAGGGATGAGGCATGCAGGCATGGGCAGCAGTTGCCACGGCCACATCTCAGCTGGAGGGACAGGGAGCGTGAAGAGGGGTGCACTGGGGGCCTGGGGCTCAGAGAGGTCAGAAAGGCTCATGACAGGCCTGAGGTGCAGCCAGGAGGTGAACCCAGGTGGCCAGCCACAGCTGCCAGGGACCCCAGTTTGGTGGATGGGAGCCAGACTACCAGATGGAGGGAGGTGGCCTCCTGGGTGGCTGGCAATCCTTAGTGTTCCTTGGCGTGTGGCTGTGTCACTCTGCTCTGTGCCCCCTCCTCTGTGTCTGTATTGCTCTTCTATCTCTTTCAAGGACACTTGTCATTGGATTTAGGGCCAACCTGGGTAACACAGGATGATCCCATCTAGAGATCCTTAATTACACTATGAAGACCTCTTTTCCACCTTCACAGGTGCACACAGACAGGTCCCAGATATCATGGGGATTGGACTGTACCTGTGACTTTCCAGGCTGGCTGGAGTCGTGTCCCCAGTGCCCCATAATGTCACCAGATAGAGGTTGCTGTCGGGCGTCCAAGTCTGCAAGAAAGCCCAGAGAAAGCTTTTGGGTCACGTAGGATGTGGCCACATGTGGAACCATCTACCAGGTTAAAAGGGCAGGAGCAGGGTGATCCAGGGTTTGTGTGAGCCCCTCAGATGAGGGCCAAAGCTGGGCCTGCCCCCCAGCTGGTGGTTCTGCCCCACGAGCCCCTGACAGCCAAGAGAATGCCCTCCTAGGCTCTGTTAACTCCATCCGTCTGTCTATCCATCCATCCACCCATCCATCCATTAGTTTATCCAACTATCTATGTGTCCGTCTCTCCATTTATCTGTTCATCCACTCATCCATCGCTGTGCTGTGTCTGACCTTGCGTGAATAATGAATGGGAGGTGAGCATCAGCCAGGCCCCTGGCTGCTCATGGCCCACCCTCGTGCCCAGGGTCCTGGCCTCCCTGCAGGCTGCCAGGCAGGCAGCCCAGCCTGCAGCTATGGGATCTGGGTGGGAGTCCGGACCTGCTGGCTCCTGTCCCTGCAGCTGAGAAGTGTTTCCAGTGAACAGCAGCGTACTCACTCCCCTCCTCTGGTTGATGGGGAAGCTCAGAGGGGGAAGATGCTGACTGAGCAGGGGGAGAACAGAGAGGCTGGACAAGGGTGGTCTGGGCAGAAGCGGGAGGGCTTGAGGGGTGGCTGTGAAAGAGCCAGGGGTTCCAGGTCGGGGCAGCTTCCTGTGCCCCCAGTGTCCCTATGTTCAGACTTTTCAGGGGCCTTTTAGTGCAGTGCCAACATGGGTGGGAGGGAAGAGGGGGAGGGGGCGGGGGCTGGGGGCGTGGGCTTGGCAAAGGAAGGCAAGGTGCTGGCCAAGGTGGTTGGACTGCCAGGGCCTGGGAACCCAGCAAGCAGGTCTCTGGCCCCAGTGTGGACTGGCCTCACGTCCAGGCACGTGACCAGGGCATCTGAACAGAGCTCTAGAGGGGCATGACCCCAAGTGCATGCTGCCCAGGGAGCAGTGACTGACACCCTCTGACCCCAATTTGACACTCCCTCCTCCAGGCTCACATGGATGGTCTGAGGCTACCGGCCATGGAGTGATCCTCAGGGTGCCTGAAGCAGCCAGTCTGGGGCAGTGGTGGCAGCGTTGGCGATAGGCAGCTGCCAGGAGTCTGGGGGCATTGGCTTCAAATGGGGCCCTAGTTTCAGGAGGGACATGGGAAGGGAGTACAGCATGGTGGGTGCTGGCCCTGTCCGGCACCATCCACATTGCCTCCCTCCAGCTTCCAGCCTCCCTGAGAGGTGTGGGAGGGGCATCGAGGCCCAGGGCCACACAGGTGGTTACTGGCGGGGCCCATGTTGTCTGTCCAGTGCTGATACTGTGAGCAGAGGCCGGCGAGGAGGCGGGGCAGACAGGGCCGCTGGAGCCCCGCCCTGGGGGCCCCCAAACCAGCCACCAGCCTTGGAGGCGCAGTGAGTGGGCTGTGGCCTCTCTCGGCAGTCCTGCCAAAAGGGACACACGCGCTCCAGGCAGTGGCCTGACGCGCTCTCTCCCTCCGGCGTGGGCCACAGTGGACAACGAGGCCCTGTTCAGAGCTGGATGAGTGGGCACTGGGGAGGGGGGATGGAAAGAGCTCCAAGGGTCAGGAGGGGCCAGTGTGGGGGCCTGTCTGCCTGCTTACCATTAACCCCTTAAAGCCGAGGCCGGAGTCTGGGAGCGGTGGGTCAGCTTTCTAGTGCTCCTGGGCACACAGTAGGTCTTCAGAGGACAGATCTTAGCTCAGCACCTACTGGCTGCACTGCAGGCCTGTGCTGGGGCTAGGGCCATGTCCCCAGGACAAGGGTGTCTTCACAAGGCTCTTATCAGCTGTGCTGGGAGGGGAGCCGACTCCCTCACTCCCTCCTTCTCACCCTCCCAGGGGGGCGTCTGCATTTATGAAGCACCTCCTGTGTGCCGTCTCCTTGGGAGTTGTTCCCTAGCCACGTTCTCTGCCCTGCACAGGGGACCCTGAGGGGCCACAGCCCAGCCCCACTGAGGCTTCCCCTAGGCTCTCACTGCAGCCCGCCTGCCTGGACACTCTCCAGGTGCGGGAAGGCCCACGGGAGCTGCTGTGTAAATGTCTGGCTTCCGACCCCACAGATAAAGTGCCAAGGGTCCCTGCTACCCGCTCCTCTGCTCTGCTCCCTCCTGCTCCTGCAAGCCAACTCCAGGCTCTCGGGCCTTGTCTGGGGTCTGACTCTGGGGTGGGGGAGGTGGAGGACACTTCTGGGGCCCCCACCCACAGGCTCATAGGGTCATTTTGGAGTCCCCTCACTGCATCTGCATGGCTGCTCTTCCCGGGGTTTGGAGCAGGGTGGGGTCTAGAAGCTGTGCGTTCCTTGGTTCCCGCCCATGGGCCCCCCCAGGTTCGGGGAGGGGAATGAGACAGGGCTTGGTCCTTGGCCACCCCCACCCTTGAGAGGGGACGGTCCCAGCTGGGAAGGAGTTGTCAGTTCCCAGGGGCCAGGAGTTGTGTGTCCAGAAGCTGCCCCCCAACAGAGGGGACCCCTGGAGTCACTTTTTGAGGGGGAAGTTACTCAGTGGCCATAATTCATTTCAGATTGCTCATCTGCCAGCGTTGCCACCCGCCCCCCACCCCAACCAGCATGTAATCATCGCATTTCCGATGGCCCAGCGATCCTGCACACATAATTAGGAGGGCCCCCTCTCTCGCCTGCGCCCACCTCAGGCTCCAGCCAGCAACTTCCGAAGGAAGGCCCCAGGCCAGACATCTTCAGGAGTAGCGGGGCTTCCTGAGCAAGAGCCGGGAATCCTGGAGGCTCCTAAATGAGGAGGGGGCAGGAAGGCTGCCACTGCAGCATCTTGGGGGGCCCAGGAGGGACCAGCTGAGATAGCCCACAGCTGAGAGAAGAGACCTACCTAGAGACAGACACCCCCCGAGGGCAGCCTCGCCTTCCCCACACACTGAGTGTGTGTTTACTACTCTGGGGATTTGGGACAATCACATACGGTCATCAGTGGGTTTTCTTTGGTGACTGTCAGTTGTGGCTCGGGGCTGAAAGGGGACTGAGGCTTGAGGGAAGATCGCACCTGGGCTGGTCACGGTGGGAGGGTCCCAGTTCAGGCCTCAGCACCATGAGGATGGTTTCTGCTGCGGGTGGAGGCTCAGCCCTGTCCGCCCTCCCCCCCGCCCTCCGCCCTGCCCAAGCAGCCACTTCAACAGACCCCTTCACCTCTGTGGGCCCGTGTGTCCTTCCTGAGCTTGGCCATCGGCTGGCAGAGGCCCTCAGAGCCTCTGGGGTGGTGGCAGTAGCAGCATGCCTGACACAGCCACTGTGGAGGGGACAGAAGAGGAGGTGTGCCAGCTGTGTGTTCAGCCTCTTTTCCGGTCATCGTGGTCGCCTGCTTGTGACAGACTTGCCCTTGCTTCCCCTGGGGACGGGCTTCGTGCTTCGGGGTGGAGACCGACGTCCATGCAGCAGGAGAAGGCCACGGGTCGCCCAGGTCTGCCCAGCCCAAAACCTGGCTCTTGGGCCCTCCCAGGGCCGAGTCTCTTCCTCTGTTCATGACTTCCCTGGGGGGCGGGGCTCGGCAAACACTTCTGCATAAAAACTCACCCAGGTGATGGCAGAACCCGCCCGCAGGAACACACCCTGCTTCTCCCAACGGTGAAGGAAGAAGCAGCTGGGTCCAACTTGTGGTGGTGCTTTAGCCCCGTTGGACGGGGGCCAGACTTGGCGGGGCCAGACTCCCCTGCATCCTCTCTCGCCTTCCCTGGGGCCCCGGGACCGGGGCTCTGAGCTGCCCAGCAGCCTTCAGTGTCAAGGCTGGGACTCAGAGGTCTCTGGTCCCGCTAATTTTCTTTCTCTTTTGCATAAAGTTTTCACATTGTACAAAGAAGATATGCTTTTTGCCCAACCCTTCGAACATGCCCATGCAGCAGAGCGTGCGCGGCGATGTCTGCTGTGGCCCCAAACACGCTAGTCGTGAGAGCCTGGGGAACAGTGGGCACGTTTCCTGCAGACACTTTTCCTATAAATGCAGGTAGAGTGTGTTCATTTACTGATCGACTATAAGATCTCACAGAACAAAACGGAGACCGAGGCAGGGGGCGCTGGGGGACGTGCCCGTGTCAGCACCAGAAGGCAGCAGAGCTCAAGCCAGGGCAGCAGTGAATCGGGTCTGGAGTTCCTCATTATGCTAAGCAAACCCCCAGCAGTGTCTCTCAGACCATGACGGGGAGCCCCGCGTCTGCGTGGGCTGGGTTCCATGATGCAAACCACCCGCTGCGTGCTGGGGGCTGGGGGGCTGAGGCTCTTCTTGCCTAAGGGGGTGATCAAGGCTGGGCGCCCCGGCACCACTGTGACTTTCTCCGCAGATCATGGGAGGCTGCAGAGAATCCAGAGGAAGGCTCTCCCAGTGTGCTTTGCTGCTGACAACGTGGAGCCCTGGCCTCCTGCACGGGGATGCCACACTCCCTCACCAGCTGGGGGCAGGATGGCCTGCTGGCGGCCTCATGTTCAGCCGCGTGGTGTGGCCGTTGCTGCACACGTATTCTCGCTGTCCGTCCTCATGGTGTCCCCCAGAGACGAGAGTAGTAGCATTCCCATCTCACATGCAGAAACAGGGCTCAGAGAGGTTTAGTGACCTGGCTGAAGTCACACAGCCAGGAGCTGTGTGGGCATTGAACCCAAGTCTAAAAGATCTGTCTGTTAACCAAGAATGGTGAAGACTCCATCTGCCGGTCTTAAGGAAACAACTCTCAGAGAGGAGACGCAGCCTGTGCCATGGGACCTGGCTTTGGGACCTCACGGGCTACAGACCTTCCCACTCGACAAAGGGCTGTGTACGTGCTCAGCACCACAGCTGCTTGGGGGCCTGGAGCATCTTGGGTCTCCTGGGGCCTGAAGGCTGGAAACTGCCTTTGGAGATGACAGCTAGGCCTGCAGCTGCCGCCAGGCTGGCCCCACCACGGTCCCAACATGTAATTAGGGAAGTGGGCTTTCGTCTGGGGACCGCAGGGCCCTTGGCAGACCACAAGGCCCAGAAGCCCTGATGCCCTAAGCTGAGAAGACATCAGCCAACAGCCTACTAAGCCCTGAGTGTGTTTCCACCAGACACCCATGCTAAGGGGTGAGTGTGCGGGCCTGTGGACCTGGGGTCCCTGACTATGACTGCCTCCACCCCAGCTCCTGCCCTGAGGGTCCTGAGCCCTCCAGCCACTACTGTCTCCTTCAGGTCCCTCATCTTCTCCCTGAGGGCTCCCCTGCCCTTCGTCAGTGGTTCCCTTCACCCTCCGAGGCCTCCTTGCCTCCGGCCCCCAGGCAGAGGGGGGTGACTCCTCCACCAGGCCTGGCACATGAACGGGCCTCCTTTGACCTGACTGCCATTTCCTCCAGAATGTGTTCACCTTTCCTGCCTGAAACTGCGTCCCCGCTGAACACCGACTCCCCGGCCCTGGCACCCACCGTTCTGCTTTCTGTCTCTATGAATCGGGCTCTAGGTGCCTCAGAGAAGTGGAACTGTGCTATGTTTGTCCCGTGTGACTGGCTTACCTGTCCTAAGGTTTTCAAGGTCCATCCACCTTGTAGTGTGCGTGGTCGGGACTTCATCCCTTTTATTTGTCCATTTGCCCACTTGCCCACATACCTCCTGACCTAAGGCTGCCTCCTTTCTGCACCATAGCTCTGGAGGCAAACATTGCCCCCATCATCGTGGTTAAACCTTATCCAGTGCACGTTGTACCTGAGAATTTAATGTAGTTTTTTAAATGATTTTATTTATTTATTTTTAGACAGAGGGGAAGGGAGGAAGAAAGAGAGGGAGAGAAACACTGATGTGTGGTTGTCTCTCATGTGCCCCCTATTGGGGACCTGGCCTGCAACCCTGGCATGTGCCCTGACTGGGAATTGAACCTGTGACCCTTTGGTTCGCAGGCCAGTGCTCAATCCACTGAGCCACACCAGCCAGTGCATAGTTAATGTAGTTTTGAACGAACTATATCCGTCTTTTCCTTGATGGTTTCGGCCTTGGTGTCAGACTCACACAAGACTCTCCACCACGATCTCACTGCAATGTTGTCTCTTGCTATCTTCGGGCATGCGGACGCTTTCACTGCGCATGTTAACAGCTTCCATCCACCTGGAATTGACCGCGTGTGTGGTGTGAGGTAGGGATCCGACTGCACATGCTTCACAGACAGGCAGTTGTTCCCACACCCGGTATTGCAGAGTCCATGTTTTCCTGCCACTGATGTCCGGCTTGCTAAGTTCCCCCATTTTTGAGGTTTGTTACCCAACTCTTCCGTCCTGTCAATTCAAGTCAACCTACAGAAATGAATTTAATCAGCCTGTTTATGCATGACTCCAAAACAGCTGGTTAATTTAGTGAAAAGGATCACATGCCAGATGTTGGCAGATCATGTAACAGAGTGGCTGGTTCTCGATTTTCAGTTTGTAAGGGGGATTCTGGTCACCGCTTGTTCACCATTTCACTCGGCAATACGTGTGGAACGCCTCTGTAGTGTCGGGCGCCGGACTGGGCTGTGGGGGCGTTGGCAGGGAATGGAGCTCCGGATCTAGACAACCTAGGAGACAGAGATGGTCAACCAGCAAGACAGATACACGCACAATGTCACTTCCGTGAGGGACAGTGCTTGGAGAAGATTACTTGGTATGGGCACAAGTGGCTGGTCAGGGAGGGCTTCTCAGAAGTTGCTACAGATGGAATGTTTGTGCCCCCCCCCAAATTTACAATGTTAAATTCTAACCCCCAATGTTATGGTGTCGGGAGGTAGGGGACTCAGGAGGTGATGAGGTCATGAATCACGTGAATTGGATCAGCATTCTTGACCCCCAGAGCTCCCTCACCCCTTCCATGACTTGGGCACAGCAAAAGATCAGCTGTTCATGAATCAAGAAGTAGGTTCTCACCGCGCACCGACTCTGCTGGCCCTCTGACTTCCCAGCCTCCCAGACTGTGGGAAATAAGTTTGTTGTGTGAGTCCCCCAGTGCATGGTCATTTATTGTAGCCTCCTGAGTGAGCTAAGACAGAGAGGTGGCCTGTTTGTTTGCATCTGATGGGTACGATGAAGCCCAAGTGCAAAGATCCGGGTACAGAAATTCCAGGAAGAACAAGTGCAAGGCCCTGTGGCTTCATGTCTCCACTGTGGCCAGGGTGGCTTGAGGGGAGGGGATTCCGGAGATGCTGACCCCATGAAGCAGAGGACTTATGAGGGCGGGGGAGGGCAGCACGGCAGCTGGGCTTGTTCACCAGGTGCCTTCCCACATGCAGCTGCACCAGCCCCAGACCCCCTCCTCCACAGACAAGGCCGGAGCTAGGACGAAGGTGAGCCAGCAGCTCCCCTCCAGCTGCCCAGTGACTTTCGCACACCTGAGCCCGGCGTTCTCGGTCCCCTCTGTCAGACTGCAACCCACCCCAGCGTTGTGCATGTGATGTGTGATGTGTGACTTTTCGATGCTCTGGTCTGGCCGTGGGACCTCCATCTGGTCTCCTTCCCTGGAAAGCCAAACCCGGCGCCCACCCTTCACCCAGCGCGGTATTTTTAAAATTTGAGAATTGGAGACAAGCCGACTAGAGTGTCACTCTGCAGTCGTGGAGCCCCACCCTTCAGGGGACACTGACAGTGTCTGCACAGACACACGCCGTCCACCCAGACCTGGGATGGCATGGCACCTCTGTGGCCGTTTTCCAAAGCTATAGGAGTGTGAGGCTCTGGGCAGCTGTCTGAAGAGCCCAGCCAAGCCCTCAGCAGGACAATGAGGTCACTGCCCTGGGGTCCGGCTCCCACCTCTCCTGGGCACAAGGACAGTGGGCGGCCAGCCACCGAGCTGCGGCCAGTGGGCCTGAGGCACCCTCAGGCCTTGGGAGCATTGGGTTGCCCCCTCAGAGCCACAGAGCGTGACGGGAGTGGGTAATTGGGCTCTGGCTGTGACTCAGGCTCGGGGGGGGCGGGGTTTGTGCGGCATTAAGCTTGGCTCCACTTCGCCGGCTGCGGAATTCCTCGTCTGATCCGGCTGCAGATTGGGCCAGGAAGAAGTTGGGGGAGAATTGATCTGTGCCACATCCAGGCACTGGCGGGGCTTGGGGCGGGGTGGCAGGGAGAGGAACGGATGCCCCCCGCATCCTGTTCCTCTCCCTGCCCTCCCCATGCATTCTTGGCCAGCTGCCGTGCCAGGAGAGGTGGAACCAGGAGTAGCGGTTGAAGCCTTCCCATGGAGGGGGTCCCATCAGCCCCCGAAGGTGGGAGCCCAGCAGGGCCTCTGGGGCAACACTGATCACACAGGGCTCTGTCTGCATGCCAGTACAGTGCCAGGCCAGGGATGCCCTGGCCTGAGTACCCTGAAGACATGAACACTCACGAGGAAGCTTCAGAGTCCAGGGAGCCTGGTCAAGACACCCTGTCTGCCAGAAAGGGAAGCTGAGGTGAGGACAGACAGGCAGCTCCAGCCCCAATTACTTTTCCTGGGCTCTTTCACAGCCCTGCTATGAGCTGTTACAGGAAGGAGAGGGTGGGCCCCGGTAGGCTTCCTGGAGGAGGCGGCTCCAAGCTGATGCTCATGGGGATGAGCAGGGCTTGATGAGCAGGGCTGAGGAAGGAGAAAAGACACCTGGCAGGAGGTAAGACTTTTGATGTCTTACCAGGGCCATAAAGCACCAGTGGGCCAGGCGGAGACTGGTTTGACTGGAGGAGAGCCTTTCCCTGGCATGGGGGCCTGGTTCCGGCTTCAGTGAATTCAATGTGCTCTTCCCACAAGCCCTGTAGTGTCAGCACCGTCTCATGCCCAGCTGAACACTCTCAATCACCTGGAACGTCTTTCCTTGACGCTGAGCTTCCCTGAGCACGTGGGAGTCAGTTCGACAGGCTGTACTGTGTGTGGAGCCCCTTCAGGAGCGCCAGCCCCAGGGGACCTCCTTGGCCACCTAGGCCCAGGGGCAGGCAGCCAAGCAGGGGACCCACAGGAGGCCCCGCCAAGATGTCGGAGAGGGAAAGGCACCAAGAGGGCTTTGGCTTTCAGAGCCAAGTGGTTTGCCTGCCTTTCTCGGGCTGGCAGGCAGGGCTGTCTGCAGAGACCCCAGCCCCTGGGGCAGCTGGGGAGGCGAGCGCAGGGAGAAAACTCTGAAGGAACAGTTTGCGTCCCCAGGAGTATCCATCTTGCAAGGAAGCCGCAGTGAGACCTGATCCGGGACTTGCCATCCAATACCAACCCTGCCAGCACCAACCCTGAGACATTGGTGGGTTCTGGGCCTTGGTTTTCTCATCTGTGAAATGGAGCCACCTGGGCCCCGCTCAGCTTCCCAAGGCCATTGTACAGAGCTCACATGGGCAGGCAGCCTCTCCCCATGACGGGCACTCCCAGGTCAGCTGCGGGGCCTCTCTGGCCCTCGCCCCCACGGCCCACCCATACCCACCCCATGGCTTGGGTCTGTGGCAGGAGCCAGGCTACTTGAAGGCGTGAGTTAGGGTCCACACCCCTTGTAGTCCCAGGGGAGCCCAGGCCCACAGCCAGGTCTTATTTTGACTCAAATCCTGTTGCTGGGGCCAACTGTTCCCGCCTTTCATTTCTGTCACATCCTGTGCATTAAAACAGCATTAGCTTGAACCTCTTGTTGTGAGGAGCGACGGTGCCAGCAGCAGCCTCGAGGCCCCCATTGGCACAGGGAAATAGGTCAGCCTGTCTCTGGTCTGGACACAGGGCATTCTCCTTCTGACTGTTGTTACAGGTGAGAAGGGCCTGGACTGGGCTCCTGGGTCGGCCGGGGACCTGCTGTGAAACCCGCCCAGGGTCCAGCGGCCAGAGGTCGGTCTGATGGCTGGGCGGTCCAGCCTCCTGGGCTGGCTCCAGCTGTCCTTACCTAATGCTGCTTCAGGGAGGGAGGCCAGGCGCCTGTCCCCACATGTGTTACTGGGGCCAATGTGGGGTCGGGAGAGGCAAGTGGGGAGCCAAACCCCAGCCTCCTGCCTTCCCTAGAGTGGCCTGCTCAGGGCCCAGGCTCTGTGGGGCAGGGCTGGGAGGAGAATTGGGGGCCAAGGACACAGCTCCTCTTCCTTCCCACACCATCTGCTGCAAGACAAGCCCAGGCCCAGGTGTTTGGGGAAGGGGCTTCCCAGAGAGGGCTGCACAGCCAGGGAGGGCTCGAAGGATGTGAGAGGCCCTTCCGGCGCTGAGAGGACGAGGTGGCAGCCCCGATGTGGTGCTTACGCAGCCTGGGCCTGTCCACAGGTTAGCTCCTGCATCTCCCCTCCGTGCACAGACGGGGACGCACAGAGGGGATGCGCACTGCCTGAGGCCCCGCGAAGCCGAGCTGGCTGGGAACCGGCGCCTGCACTCAGCACTCTCCTGAAAGGCCACCTGCTGCCCAAGAGCAGCCCTTAGCCTTACCTGGCCCCTGGTGACCCGCCCCCTCTTGCTAGGCCCTCCTATTGCCTCGTTGGCTTTCTGGGCCCACTTCCTGCTCCTCCTACTTCTCACTGCCTCCAGGAAGTCTCCTGGACTGCCCTGTGTTTCTAGCCCCAGCCGCTGCCCAGACCACAGCATCAGCCTCTGAGCCCCGGGTGTGGCCAGGCACTGGCTTGGGGCCTGTGGTGGGGTGAGGGCCACCTCACCGCATGCTGTCCAGACCGAGAGGGCGGGGCCAGGGCTGGGAGAATAGGCCCCTTCATGCTGCAGCACCGGCCCTGTATGTGCCGCACCCTGGCCCGGCCCAGCCCACCCGTGCCCCCCACCCTGCTGGTGCCCTCCGTGCCCTCCTCCGCTTGCGCGGCTGGCGGCAGGGCCTCCTCGTGTGGGACCGGGCAGCCACCTGCTGCCCACAGCCGCAGCCACACAATGGGGCCCTTGTGAGCGGGCGGGCGCGGGCAGCGCTTCCCGGCCCACCCCAGGCTCAGAGCTCCGTTGTGTGGGGCGGCTGCCCTGGCTGGCAGCGTGGAGCCGAACAGGCTGCTCTGGCCACCTTGGGCCACAGTGATGCTGGCCCTGTGCCCCAGCCCTCTGCAATTCCTGTCCCCGCACTCACTGGGGGCAGTGGTGGGGGGTGGGGGGTAGAGGGGCTTATCTTGACTGAGAAGTCCATGCCAAGGGCCCCTTCCCCAGGCATCTTGGGCAGCCTGGAGCTGAGTACCAGCCATGTGCCGCCACCCACTCCTAGCTTCCCCTCAACCCTGGGACCTCAGCCTCCTCACAACCAGGGTATGGCAACTGGTGCGCTGTGAGTGCCAAAACCTCCCTAGGCGTTGTCCTGTTGCTCTCAGGAGCCCAGGACAGTCCACGGACCTGTCCTGTAGGGAAAGGGGTCCCCAAAGAGCCTGCTGGGTGCAGGCTCGAACTGAGGAGGTTGACTATGTCCCTGTGTGGGCCATCGGGAGGCTAGGCACAGCCGGCCCCGGACAAGGGTTCAGGGCGTCGGAACTGTGTCATTTCTTGTTGCAAGCCCAGTGGCTATAGGGGGCTTGTGCTGGGATCCCGCCGAGCACCCCAGGGTTGTCTTCCAGGAAAACCAGATGTCTCCGCTGGGGAAAGAGATGCACAGTCTCCAGGGTGGTGACCAACATTCTCAAGTGTCAGCCTTTCAACATCAGGGTTCTTAAAGGCTTGTACCCTGAAATCCTGGGAAGGGACACAGGCCCCTCTCCCCCTGGCCACTTGGATTCCCAGGCGTGAGCAGAGGGCTTTATCACAGGGTCCTCTTTCCTCCCACGGGATGTGGTGCGAACCGCAAGGTCAACCTGAGGCGCCGCTGAGAGAGGAGAAACAGGGCCTCTGGTCCTCAAGAGCTCAGGGCTTGGAGAAGGCCGTCTCCCTGGGAGAGGCAAGGCATAGAAGCTGAGCTGAGCAGTGGGACAGGCAGGAGAGCTGAGAGCCTGACCCAGCCATGCCTGAAGTCAAACCCCGACTTCATGATCCAGAAGCGTGTGCTTTTCACTTAAGTCAGGGAGGCTGACGTTTCTGTTATTTGCTGCAAAGGCCTTCAGGTGTCGAGTGGACCCTGGGTAGGAGCAGGGGCACTGGGGACAAGCTCAGGGCCTGTGACAGGTGAACTCCTTTCCTTTCCCTCCTCTTCCTGGGGAGCCAGGACTCACCTCAGCTGCCCGTGTCCATGCCTGTGTAGCTCTGAGGGGCGTCCCTGACCCTCTGTGGCCTGGTGAACACAGCAGGCCATCTCTTCCTCCACTACCCCACTGTGGGGCCACCAGCAGGCCCCTCCTTGGGGACTTGGAGACAAGGTCCATATTCCTTAGGGCAGCATGTACCGGGCAACAAACAAGATGCTGTGGCTTCGAGGGGGGCTCTGTGAAAACACCTCCATTCCTCTGAGGGTGGGGGGCTCTCAGCAGGGGTGTGCTCCCTGTCCTGCCTACACCTGGTCACTAACCCTTATGCCTGACCCCAAGGCCACTGACCCACAGGGTTGTTTTCCTATGTCTCCTAGTCACATTAGACCGTGGCTTCGTGGCCCCCCAGGGTGGCCCCAGGAACAGCTAGGAGAGGGGCCCATACCCCTCCCCAGACTCAGGACCCCACAGAGCCCCTCCTGTCCTACCACTCCCCCCTCGGCTCCTGGCTGCACCCAGGACCCAGCGTGTCATGGAGTAACTTGCTGACATCAACCACTAAGATTCAGATAGGGTCGTTACCTGGCAAGGTGGGGGTTCTGGGTCCTACCCTGGGGTCAATCATAGCCACTCAGGGGGGCCTGCTCCTGCCCAGAGGTAAGGGGTGGCTCAGGGCAGTCCTATGAGGGCAATGGCCACCACCCCTGGGGGGACAATGACACAGACTCCATGACCCAGCTCTCCTCAGTGGGTGGGAGGTGAATCCCTGAACCCAGCGGTGCAGGTTCCTTGCAGGAGTCCCTGAGGAGCACCCCTGCCCTGTTCCCGATTTCAGAAACGATGCTAGCCAGCCAGGCCCTGCCAGAGTGGGAGAGCAGCCCAGCATCCCCATCAGCCGCCCCCTCCCAGCTGTTCCAGGCAGCTCTGTGTCCCCAGGGGCCTGTGCAAAGCTAAGGATTTCCTCTGGCGGGGCCACAGCTGCATGCACACGTGTGAGAGAAGATGACTGAGCAGAGGCTGCAGCCTGGGGCTGGGGCTGGGGCTCACACAAGCCCCCAAGACCCACAGCCTGAGATCCTGCCTCTGTGGGGCTGAGGGGCAGTGTGTCCAGGGGCCGGGGGTCATGGCCCATGTCTCAGACGGAACTTGGTACTCACTATCTGTAGGGCTCAGTTGGGCATGACATAGGGCCACCTCTGAGGTTCTTAACCATTTGTGAACATTTCCCTTTTGCACTGGACTCCTCAGATCTGCATTCTATCCTGGAAATGGGGGTCAGGGGGTCAGGAAGAGTTCCCACAGGGGACAGGGTCCTAGGGTGGCTGCAGCCCCTGCAGGCCTCCCCCAGTGTCTCAGCCTGAGGCAGCATGGCATGGTGCCTGAAGCTGTCTGGGTGTCAGAGACAGGCTGCAGCTTCTGCAGTCTCAGCAGGGCAGAGGGGAGTCCCACCACAGCACCCCGATAACCCCAGCCTCACTTGGCCTCTGGAGGAGACAACAGAGCCTGAGATTTATGGGTCCACAGTCGCCCTTCTCAGCCACTGGCATGCACCTCCCAGGTCCCCATGTCCTGGGGGTCCTTCAGGTGCTCCCAGCTCCTATGAGGTTGGCTGTCCAGTCTTCCGAGACTCCCTGAGTTTCAGGACCCAGGTGGGGGAAGGAGGCCAGGCCCAATCCCGGGGCCCCTCAGATAGGTCTAGGGGGACCTGGGCAAGGCTGGAGCACAGTCACCCAAGGGTGAATTAAGTCACAGAGCCTCCCTAAGACGGGCTGAGTGAGCCGGGCATACCAAGACCTGTTACTTGGAGCGTTACGATTCGATTTGGATGGTAATTAGTGAAGATGGTCACAGGACAGGGCCACGCTGGCAGCTGGGGCACCCACGACGGTGGCAGTTCCCCCAGCCTTCTCTGACCACGAGGCAGCACATGTCCAGGAGGGGCAGACCTGGCCCCCCATGTGCCCCAAGCCCCCTTAAGTCAGACAGCCTTCCTAAAGTCACCCCTGAACCCCTCCTGCTTCATCAGAATCTACCCCTGTCCCCGCCTGGCACACACACCAAGGCCAGCTGCGGTGGTGGCACATGGAGGGCGCTGCTGGGGCGCCAGGGGCCTGCTTTTCCAACCCACCGGCTCAGGCCACTGGATGGGGGCTCGTTTGGTTTTCTTATCTGGGAATGGATAATAACCCTTCTATGCCAGATTCCAGGGCGGAGAACAGAGCACATGTTCATGCAGCTCTTTGAATGGCATCTGATATACAGGAACACACAAAGAGTTTGTTAAATAACCGTGGCCTGCTGAGGCCTCGTGCCCTCTCTGCAAAGGAAAGGCCCTGAAAATCAAGTTTAGAGGTAAGGCAGCACACAGTAGGTGCTTAATGATCGCCCCTTTTTTGGGGGGTTGGGAGGAGTTTTTCTGGTGAGCACCAGTGCTGGCCAGAGCCATGGGATGGTGGCCACCTGGGGTCTGCTCTTCTGGGTGGTGAGACACCCAAGGGGCCAATAGAAGGTCCAGGTTTTTCTCCTGAGAGGCCTGGGGCCTGAGCGTGCGGCCAGCGTCTGAGCTGTGCCTTGACCGGTTTCGGGGCGACCCACCAGGGGATGCGGTCAAGCCCCGTGGAGCCGCCACTGGCCCCGGACAGCTGGGCCCAAGTGAGGGATGGTAGAACGATCTAGCTGAAATAAAGTTCCTAATAGCAAAACCACTTCTTGAGAGGGAAAACATGATATGCGGCCAGCCGGTGCCTCCACTTGGGGGTCTGGAAAAGAAAGACCTGGAGAAGCAGACGGCTCTGTGCGGAGCTGCCCCGAGCCCACTGCTAAATTATGAAACGCCTGGGTCGGGAGAGGTGGTAAAGTAAACATCCCCGTTCCAGTCTCTCTCAGAAGTGAGAGGTTCCGGAGATGGGAAATCCAGACCACGCAGAGCCACTCTGTCGAAATAAAATCATCCGATGTTTGTTTGAAGATGCTGGGGAGAAACAAAGCCCAGATAAATTACCTGCTTAAAGCCCGCCAGCCAGCCCGCCGCTGGGTCCTGGGCTGGAGGTGCCTGTGCCTGCAGAGCAGCTGATGGATGGGGTGCTGCGGAGGGGCCACAGGAACTGATTCTGTTATAGGAATTCAGGGGCTCAGAAAGGGCCTGGGCGCCGTGTCTGCCTGACCATGATGTCTGGCCCAGGCTTCCTGTCGTGGGGGCTCCAGAGATGACCAAACTGTGGAAGCCAGCGTGCCTGCTCTGTCCTCTTCTTGCCAGGGAGCCCTGGGAGCCCAGGGAGCCGACCAGAGCTCTTGAGGTCCTGAACAGTCCACGCCAGTCTGGACTGCTGACGTTGACCTGGAAGGAACTGCCCCCAGGAGTGGCTCTGGTCGGGGGCGTGTTGGAAGGATCTTTACAGGTTGCCTGGCTCATCCTCGGCACTCTCGGCCGGCACAGCAAACGCTGGCATGCCTGACCCCATTGTCCACCTGGGGTCTGGAGTGGACATCACGCCAGCTTGTGCCTCTGGGGTCACACAGCCTTTTTCCACGTCGTCTCCTGTTCCTTCTCAGGACACCAGTCTCTGCATTTAGTGCCCACTCTAACCCAGTCTGACCTCATCTTAATGTAATCCCAACTACAAGTAAGTGGGGGTCTAGGTGGACATGAATTTTAGGGGACACCATTCAGCCCGGTATGGGAACCAAGGGGAAGCCGACCTGGCTCACACCCACCCATGGGGTGAGCCCCCTCTCGGATTTGTAGCCTCTCCTGTCTAAGTGGGTCAGCTGCCCACAGGTGTCCCCCAGCTGGCCCTCCCATGTCCGGGGTTCTCACTCGGAGATGCTCCCTGTGCTCAGAGGCTGCACTGGTGCTGGACTGATGAGGGAGGGGCTTGCAGAGCCAGAGAGAAAGCATAGGCCTAGAGTGTTGGGAGGCAGGGAGGGCACCCCAGGCTGGGAAGCAGGTGCAGAAGCCACAAGGGAGTCAGGGCCCAGAGCTGGCACAAGGTGGGGGGAAGAGGGCACACAGGGTGGTCCCCGGTTTGAAGGCGCAGCTCCTCTTGCGGTGGCCACGGAAGACGACTCAGAAGCCAGGCTGCGTGGAGCAGGGCCCGACACCTGTTGGAGGCACCCTGAAGGGGGGGACACTCCTTGACAAATGTTCACAAGTGGTCTTGACAGCTTAGGGGCCCCCTCTCCTGAAATCAGAGTGGACGGTGGGGACAAGGTCAGGAAAGACACTGGGTACCAGGGCCTGGTCAGTGGGGAACATGTGGGGCAGGACCCAGATTGAGTCTGGGTGGGGGGTGGGGGGTGGGGGTGGGCTCCCTGGGCTGCTCACTCGGTGGCTGGGAGTGAGGATGCTCTGCGTTCCTCGGGGAAGCTGACCTTCCTGGCCCCTGCCCTGGGGACCTCAGACAAGGCACCGTCCAGGTCTACACTGCCAGCCTCACGGGGTCAGGCAAGTGTGGCTGGTGGCAGGGGCCCTTTCTGACACTGGCTGCGGTGAGCACTAGGGCGACCTTGCCCACAAGCTGGCCACAGGGGGCCTGGCATCTGCTGCCACAGCTTGAGGACCCTGAATGCCAGCCCCAGCCCAGGCCCCCCCACCAAAGTTGAGCAATGAGGACCAGTCCCATACCCCCGGGACAGGCCCTTTGGTAGGCTGAGTTGGGCCGTGGGGGCACACCTGCTCTGGGGTGGGTGGGGAGCTTCCGGGCCTGCAGCTGTTGGTCCCCAGGACAGACACAGCCTCCCCAGCAACAGCTGGGCCGGAGGCTCCAGAGCCAGCAGAGCCCAGAGCCCAGGCTGGCCCTGATTGAGGATCAGTTACAGGGGCTGCAGATGCTTGGGGAACAAGGGGGGGAGGAGAGGAGAGAGGGGTGGGAGGGGAGAGTGGGCCTGAAGGAGAGCACAGGGGGCCCCTGCCTGGCCTCTGGCCCCAGGGGTCGCAATAGCGCTCTCCTGGTTGGGAGGCTGCATAACTTGTGGTGCTTCCCCCGCTCTCAGGGGTCACGCTGCTCGTAGGAACGATGCCCAGCCTCCCCTAATCAGCTCCGAATCTCTGCTCAGTGACTACAGTGTCCCCAGCTCCAGATTACCTCTCTGGGTGGCTCAGTGACACCCAGAAGCTCCCCTAACCCCTTCCGAAGGCTGACATCTCCTGGTAGGACCAGCCTCCTGGAGCTGCGTGGAGGTTTGGCAGGTCAGGGGCAAGGTGGGTGCTGTGTGGCCTCAATGAGAGTCATTGCAGGGGGGGGCCCGGAGCGGGCTGCACCCGAGCAGTGTGTGCCAGGATCACTGGCCCATGGCAGGTGCTCCGTAAATGCTCTCGGAGTGGTTGAGCGTCAGCGTGGCACGGTGCTAACCTATAGTCTCCTAAAGTTACTCCTGTGGGTGCCTGTCCTGCTTCCTACGGCCTGAGATTGCAGGAGTCAGGGCAGCACTCACCACCACCCAGGCTCTGCCTGGGCCCCCCGAGCAGGCGGGGAACGGCACCTCACCTCAGGCCTGACAGCAGCCCAGACACAGGGAGCTGGCCAAGGGGCTTCCACGGCTCTGTGCCCCTTCCCTTCCTGCAACAGGGACCCCAGTGATCACCAACTGGGGCTTCCCTGGTGGCTGCCTGACTGCAGATGGACTACGCCCCAGAACCCCTCTCCTGGTCCGAGGCAGCTGGGTGATGGGATTGGGTGAAAGTCGCTCTGACTCTGCTGAGAAGTGTCTGCAGGCTCTCCTGGTTCACTCCAGCAGCAGTGACACGCCCGCCCCACCAAGGGTCCGGGGTCAACAGAACTTGGCCTACCTGAAGCTCTTGATACCACAGGGAGCTGCCTGCCTGCCTGGCCTGCCTGCCTGCCTGGCCACAGTCCCCAACAGCCAGTTCAGCAAAGGACAGGCCAACCATCAGGACCAAGGACTCCCTGGCTTGGCAAAGCAGAGCCAGTCCGCAGGATTTGGGGATTTTGAACCAGCTGCTGTGGCAGGTGTGGCCGGAATGGCTGAGCGAAGTCCACCCGCCATGCCACCAGGCCGGGCAGGTCGCCCGCCAGCTGCTGCCAGAGGTTGTGGGGCGGCTGCACTGGCCACTGGCCCAGGCAGCAAAGCCAGCAGAGGGTGGACTGGGTTGGGGCAGCAGGAGGACCCAACGCACCACGTGGCTCACCGCAGCCCCCTGCCAGAGCCCAGTCGGCAACCCAGCTTCTCCAGGCCCTAAGTCAGGCCAGGGCAGAGGGCCAGACCTGGGTCTTGGCCTGAAACCCCATGTTCTCAATCTGACACGGGGAATCCTAGCCGTCAGTCGGGGAGGAGGCACAGCGAGAACATCCGTTTACCGAAATCTTCAGGTCTCAGCTGCGGCTGGATGCGCCCCCGCCTCACAGTCTTCCCCGCCTCCCCCAGTTGTGTCAGAGCATTTGCGAACTTCTGGCGCCCTCCAGCGGCAAGTGCCTGCCATGTTCCCAGTGATTCTCAGAGGCTGATGAGGTTCCAGGGATCCAGGAGCCTCTGGGGGGCGCTGTGCTGTGGTCCACTGAGAGCACAGGGTCAGAGTGGGTTCTGAACTCTTACCTTGTCAGGGGCAGGTTTAGGGGGCTGAGGTGGAGGAGGGGACCAAGATGTGGTTGGATCGGTAGGGGTTCCCAAATCAGGCCTCGAGGCAAGGGTCTCGGTGTCAGAAGGAAACCTGAGAAGGGTGGGAGCCTTAGGAGTGGACCCCAGGGGCACCTGGGCAGGAGCTGTGTCCACACCCTCTGGCCTCAGGATGACTGTGCTGGGTATTAATGGCCCTGGGCCTGTCCATGGGTGTGCCCAGAGACGATGTGACCAGGCCCCCTGTCCTTCATGGAGGAATGGTGAGCTGGTTCCGTAGGAGTGGGCAGAGGAGTGGCCTCCTCCAGGAAGGCCTCACCCTCCTCCTGTCCTGTCTACACCACCGGAACGGGGGAGTAGGGGGGACGGGACGTGGGGCTCTTGCCACTGGTCCCCGAGAGACCGGCTCACCCACAGAGGTTGTGGGGCAGGAAAAGGTGCTGTGGGAGCCCTAGGGAGGGGCTTTCCAGCTAAGGGGCCCCAGCATGGACTTCAGGAGGTCTGAGAGAAGACAGGGACAGGGCTGTCCTGGAAACTTCTGGACAGGAGGGGCAATCATTATGACCCCATGTTGCCAATGAGGACACTGAGGCTCAGAGAGGTTGAGTGACCAGCTGAGACCACACAGCAGGAGCTGCTAGGAATTGGGCCCTGGGCAGAGCCGTCAGCGGAGCTGTGGATGGGGCTGGGAGCACTGAGCTTTGGTCCTGGACTTGGGTGTGACTGTGGGGCTGTGAGGTCCTGGGACAGACTGTGAGGGGCAATGGGGCCCTGAGCTGCCTTCTCCTAACCCTGCCATCGTCTCATTCAGGAAGGACTGTGGCGGGGGGGGGGGGGGGGG
>VMDR010000212.1:0-142052 GCA_007922815.1 Macrotus californicus | reverse complement strand
GGGTGTGGTGGAGTGAGGACCAATGGAGCGGATAGGAGAGGGAAGGGCATTCCCTGCCTAGGGGCCCCATAGTGCAGGGATAAGACCCTGGCTCTGGCACCCCCTGACTGTGCAAGCAGGGATGCCAGTTCCCCTCCAGGAGGTTAGGGCAGGGGGCTGGCTCCTCCCAGAAACCCCCAGGGAAGGAAGTGAGCCCTGCTGCCTTCCCTTCTGTCCCCCTGCCTCACTGCCCAGGTGGGGTCCAGTCAGGGAGGAAAGCATTGGGAGGAAAGGGTGAGCTCAGGGGTCATCCATGGCCCGAGGTCCAGGACAGATATAGGTGCACAGAGGGAACGTAGGGTCCCAGGAAGAGGACCGTCAAGGAGGGGTTGGTGGCAGAGGAGGGGGCAATGGGATGTGAACACCCTACACCCCCCAAACAAATTGCGTGAGGGGTTGGGAGGTAGACAGGATGGAGGATGGAGGGGCCTTGACCCCGTGTGTCTGTACCCCCTCCCCTTCCCTCTTGTTCATCTCGGCTCAGACCGGGTTCACCCCACCTTCCTTCCAGCTATGTTGAGAGCCTCTAATTTATCCTTGGCTAAATGACTTAATCTGTTTTTTCAGCTAATTGTCACAATGTCAGCCTGATGCTCTGCAAACCCACATGGAAGCACAGGCTGGGCCTCTGAGGTTCTTGACCGCTCTGAACATTTTCACCTGAGCCTGAGCCCCGCCCCCATCCGAGCTCTTACCTCTGGGCCCACCCACTCCCCTGACTGCCTGGTGTGAGGGGAAGGGGATCAAGGCTGAAACCCCAAGAGAGGCAGCTGCTGACTCTGAACACCTGTCTCTGTCCTCTGTGTCTAGGGAGGGGCAGCGGACGATGGCCTAGCTTACCAACAGGGGCTTGGGATGAGGGGTGATTTGGCCCGGTGATGTTGGTGGCCTTTCTCGGGCCAGGAACCCCTCCCAAGGCCTTAGTTCCCGAGAGGGGAGGGTTCCAAAGCTGGTGCAGATGGAGGTGTGGCTGGCCAAGGGTACATGACCACTGTGGTCCTCAGCCCCACCCTACACAGGGCCACCTCTGGGCCAAGTTCTCCTTTAACAAAGTTCGAGACAACGGCTCTTAAATGCCTCCAGGAAGCTGCTCAGAGGCTCACAGACCTGATTGACAATGAATTGTTTGTCAGTCTCCAGGGACTCTGCCGGCCACCCAGAGGAGCCCTCCTGGTGCCCTGCTGGGACTCAGAGCTGACACCGGTCACTCTAGATCACCAGCCCAAGGCCTGACTCTTTCTGAGTGGGCAAGGAAGCTGGCCTGGCACTTGGGGGGCATCTCAAGGGTTACTTCTTCTCTTGGGAGCACCCTCAGAGCAGTCTCCAAGGAGCCTAGCAGCTTAGCACGTTGGGGTGGGTGCACACAGCCCCACACCCGGACTCTGTCTTCACTGAGCGTTGGCTGGTACCACCCCCCTCCTTGTGTGCCAGGTGGTCCCTTCAAGGATCGAGCCCAACAGTCACTGCAGCCAGAGGCCTTGTTATTCAGAAGCTGATGGGGTGCAGGGCTGCTGAATTGTGCTCCCAGAAAGGTATGTCTAAGGCCTCATCCCAGTAACCTTACATGGAAATAACATCTTTGTGGATTTGATCAAGGTAAGTCACAGTCACACAGGGGCAGGGTGGCCCCCAGTCCAAGGACTGCTGCCTGATAAGGAGGGAGAGACGGCCGTGTGACGACAGAAGCAGAGATGACACCAGGTGACACAGCTACCAGGACAGGGGCAACACATCGATTTTGATTTCTAGCTTCCAGAACTGAGAGAATAGTTTCCCACTGTTTTCAGCCCCGATTTTTGGCCCTTTGTTACAGCAGCCGCGGGACCATAACACAGGTTATGTGAACAGGTGTGCAGCTCCCAGGGCCTCAGTTTCCCCGTCTAGCCCCTTCAGACGGGGTAACTGAGATTCAGGAACGGCACTCAGGGCCAGAGCCCCACTGGGTGCCTGTTGGTCTTCGCTGTGTTGGTGGGGAGGCCGGTATCCACCTGCTCCCCACCCCCATTCCAGTCTGAGACATTGCAAGGCAGCTGGACCCTCTGCCCACTGACCACCATCTGTAGCCAGTGGTCACCACTCAGGATCTGGTTGAATTTGGCCAAACACGAATCACCCTTTAAGAGGCTGTGGCCTCAGTGGGTGGAGCTCATTGGAGACTCGGGCATGGATGGGCACAAAGCTGGTTCTTTGTCAACTGGAATTGCTGGCTACAGGGTGGCTGTCCCCATTAGCCAGGCTTTCTCCTGGGGCCATCCCTTCCAGGGCCTGGGGGTGGGGTATGTTTGCAACCTCCATGGGGTCCCAGGGTCCTTGCACTGTGAACCTGAGTCCAGGGGGCAGTGTCCCTGGACTCACCCCCATCTCTGCTTCTGCCTTCACATGGTTTCTCCTCTGGGTCTGTCTCTTCTTGTGTTCTTCTAAGGACACTAGTCATTGGGTTTAGGGCCCACTCTGAATCCAGGGAGACTTCATCTTTACATCCTTCACTTAACCATGTCTACAAACACGCCATCTTCAAATAAGGCCACTTTCTGAGGTTCTGGGTAGACATGAATTTTAGAGGAACACCATTCAGTCCAGCACAGGGCCCGGCTGTGTGCCTGGCCCTTGAACATTCAAGAACCTACAATGGCCACTGAACTCCAGGAGGAGGGCTTCCTGGAGGAGGTGGCAGGGCTGTGCTGTCCAGAGAGCTGACATATCTCCCTTTGGTTCCCGGGCCCAGCATGACTAGGGGACACAATTTAAAACTTGTGGATTGTTTATTTTGGATATTTCCCATTTAACACTTTTGGGCCATAACTGACTGTGGGAAATGCCAACTGTGAAAAGCAAAACCATGAGTAAGGGGAGATCGCTGCCTGAGTGGAAGATGCTGGTCTGAAGAGGCTGCCTCACGGCTGATTCCAGCTCCAACATCCTGGGAAAGGCAAAACAATGGAGGCAGTAAGCACATCAGGGCTGCCTGGGTGGGCGTGGCAGGGGGAACAGGTGGCACACAGGTGTTGGGGCAGTCGGCGCCACTCTGTGGGATGCTGCAATGAAGGATGTATGACATCCGTCTAGACCCATGCAGAGTGGACCTCCGACAGGGAGCCCCGGCATAAACCATGGACATTGGTTAGTAGCGGTGCATCGACAGTGTCACCATCACCATGACATCGATGATGACAAATGTACCATGCAGAGTGCGGGGGGCGGGGATATATTCGAACTATGCACCAGCTGCCCCGTCTTATGTTAGCCTACGGCCGCACTGCAGTATAAAAGCCATTGATTAACAAAGAAAAGACAAGGGTGGGTTCCTGGATCTCATGCTGCAACCAGGCCACCGCAGGCTGCCCACGGAGGTGTCTGTGGGAGCCCCCACCCCCAAGCTCCATGCTGGTACCCTGATGCCCCCAGGCCTAGGCCAAGCCAGTGTGTGTCCTCAAGGGCAGGGGAGGAGCCGTCCTTGTTTCCCGTCCAGGGGCTCCCAGTGGAGGCCCCTCAAGGAGCAGGCGCAGGTCACACCTGCCCCGGACAATGGCCAGCCCACCTGACGGTTGCAGACCCGGAGCCGATAGCTCTGCCATCCTGCCGAGGTCTAGCCGAGGCCACCAGCTTGCACAAGAGGGATGGCGACTCCGGTCTGCTGTCTCCTTCTCAGATAGCCCAGGCTGTGGGCGACGTGACATCACGGCTCTGGCCACCGGGAGCTGAGGACACAGTGCAGGGAGAAAGGTGGCACAAGGCTATACCGTGGCTCATGTCTGCTGGCACCAGGCCCACCTTGGACGGAGTCTGTTAACAGGGCAGCTGGCACGTTGAAGGCGTGTGTGCGGCCTGCTCCGGGACTGGATCCTTCACCCGCTGGCTTGTTTTGGTTTGCAAGGAAGGCTAGGTCTTGCTAAGCCGCTGTTTCATGTGCCAAGAGCCTGCCCGCACCAGGCCGGGCCCAGGCTGGGAGACGCACCCACGTCTTCTCTCTGTCCTCTGTTCGTCCCTCCTGCTCCAGGCCCCCCCCACTCCCGTCTTCCTCGGACTAACTGGCTACACAGCTGTAGGCCCTGCGCGAGATGAGAACGCAGGGCCCCTTGTTCAAAACTCAGCAAAAAAGTTCCGTGAGCTGTGCCACGACAGACCAGTTTTCCTTCCTCCTGTAGTCTCTCCCAAATCGTAGTGTCTTCATTCGGCTTCTCAGCATTGTTCTAAGTGAAGAGACGTTAAAGGTTTAAACTAGGAGCACGCATTTCAACATTCGTCTCCATGTTGTGCGATGTCAGCGCTAAATGCAGCTCTGCGAGCATTTCAGCCCTCAGTAAAATCACCCAAATTGCCCAATCTGTGCTTCGTGGGCAGCAGATACGTGTGCACTTTGTGACCAGATTAGGGGAAACGGGGCACAAATAGAATGCAGCTGCTCCAATTTCAGTGCTTCGTTCACGCACCCTGCAGCTCTCAGCCTCACTGAGTCGCTGAGTCGGGGGGAGCTGGGGACAGGCACAGGGCTGGGCCACCGCTTCAGTGTAACTGGCTCCTGCAGGAAGTGACACAAGCCAGAAAGAAAGTGACGGGGTCCCTGGTCATGTGTGCTTCTGAGAGCACCATGGCCTTCTTCCCACATGTTCTGCTTCCGAGAGCTTGGGCCACCGGCTGTCAGCTGCCCCCTCGCTCCCTGGTTACTCAGCTGCAGGCATTAGGCCCTCACCAGTGCACTGGGCTGAGGAGTGCCCCCCCAAGTTCATGTCTGCTCAGAACCTCAGAATGTGGCCTTATTGGGAAATAAGGCCTTTGCTGATGTAATTAAGGGTCTCAAGACAAAAACCATCCTGGGTCTTGGGGGCCCTACATCCAATGGCTGGTGTCCTTATAAGAAGAAGACACAGAGAGACACACAGACACACAGACACACAGACGAGACGGCTGTGTGAGGAGGCAGACAGAGGGGGGAGTGAGGCAGCCACAGCTGGGGTTGTCCCAACACCAGACATGGGGCGGCTGGGAGCAGATTCTCCCTTAGGGCCTCGGGAAGGAGCGAGGCCCGGTCATCGCCTCGATCTTAGACTTCTGGCCTCCCCGAGAGACTGCCTGCCTGTGGTGTGGGGCCCCCATGTGTGGTCCTTTGTCACGACAGCCCCAGGACACCTTAGACCCTAACTGGCCTCGTTGAACTCCGAGCGTGGGGGCTCCACCAGCATTGTGTGCCCAGGGGTGTG
This sequence comes from Macrotus californicus, assembly GCA_007922815.1. Classification (NCBI taxonomy): domain Eukaryota; kingdom Metazoa; phylum Chordata; class Mammalia; order Chiroptera; family Phyllostomidae; genus Macrotus; species Macrotus californicus. Next base: position 136,815 of record VMDR010000212.1, on the reverse strand, counting down.
CTCAGGGCTGCTACTTGCTCATGGCTGTAGCAGATGTGTGCATCCCACACATGTCCCTGCTCCTGCTGCCTGCCGCTGCGCCATCAGATGTCACTTTTAAAACATGGGACAAACTCAAATTCTGAGACACGTCAAGATGGCCACCGCAGCACGTCCAGCCAAGCGAGGGCCCAGGGCGACTGCGCGGGCCGTGTGTGTGTGTGTGTGTGTGTGTGTGTGTGTGTGTGTGTGTGTGGTGGGGGGGACTGCTTCTCTGCTGCCGCTCTGCACTCAGAGCACGCTCTGCGTTTCACGTCTGACCCCAGAGGTGGCTGCCCCGCAGGCGATTCTCAGGCGCTGGCTGAGAGTCCCACAGCTTAATTCTGACACTGCCTCCCTGGGGACAGCTGTGGGCCTGACAGGGAGGGGCTGAGTCCCTGGAGATGGCTCGGCTCATACAGGAAGCCACTGCATGTGCCCATTGCCAGTCCAGGTGGTTTCCTGTGCCTCTGACCAACCAGCTACGGGCCCACCTGAGAGCAGAGAGGGTGTTCATTCAGAGCTTGTTCTAGCTAGGGTCAGTCACCGTTCACACATGTGGTAGAGACCGGGAGTCGGGCTGGGGAAGGGGAACACTGGGGTGGAGAAGGGCCAGCTGCAGGAGTGAGTCTCATGGACCTGGGCCCCGTGGACTGCGTTCGGGAAGCACATTCGGCTTCCCCGGACTGGTCCTGGGTTAGAAATGGGGACAACAGAAAACAGTGCTGTCACTGACCAAGTCCTGAGCGTTCTGGGCAGATGCTCTGGTTCAGGCTCTGGTTGCTGCACACTGAGGGTCAGAGTCCCCCTGTCACATGTTGCTGGCCTCTGTGCATTTGTATATCCAGTCTCTTATCCCCAGTGGGCCAGCGCAGGCCCCTGGCAGAAGGGCCCCGCCGCACAGCTCCCCCCGTGCCTGGAGCTTCCTCCCAGTCACCTCCTCTGAGTGCCTCCTGTCCTGCCTCCTGGGGACTCAGGACGATGAAGGTGGACACCTCAAACCCACCAACCCAGTCAGGGCCTGTGGGACGCCCCCTGCTGGGGTGCATGTGGGTGCGGCATCCCCGGACAGGGTGTGTAGCCCCTCTCCGTGTCACAACACTGCTTCTTCCTTGTCACGTGCGCTCCAAACCTCGGGTGGCCCATCTCCCTCTCCCTCCACCCCATTGGCCAGTCAACAGGAGAAGCCCCCCGACCTTGGCGTTGGGCAGGGTCGGATGGTGTCTCTGTCACCTGCTCCCAGTGCCATCAGGGAAAAGGACAGCCTCTCTGTGCCTTGTCTGGGTGCCCAGGAGGGTAGTGCTGGCACATTTGTCCCTGCAAAACAGTTCTGGCTTGGGCCAGGCCCCCGGCGAACCTCTGCAGGATCTGTGACACCAGCTGCATGTATGTCAGCAGCCCCACTTCATGTCACAGCCGGTTTTGGAAGCCTGCTGCCTCCCTTCTCTCTCTCACATGCCGCTTTCACACCCTGCTGCTGAGCCAGCACCGGTGGCACTGGGGGGCCAGCGTCTCACACACAGGTGGGGCAGCCCTGGAAACGGCTTAGTTGCTTTCGAGGACAGGCCTCGGCTGCTTTCCCTACCCTGCCCAGGCTGAGCCTGAAGCCCCTGAGGGCCACCGCACCGTCTGTGGGGAGGATGGGGAAGATCAGTCCCACCATATGGGGGTGCTGCAAAGTCACCCTAGAGGGCTCACCGGGGACAGCCTAGGCCCTCGCAGAGCAGAGGCCCGGCCTGGCCTCCCAAGGACTCTCCTTCTAGGATGAGGCAGGTCCCAGCAGGGCTGTGCAGCCATACCCAGAACAGGACAGCTTATACCTGTCCCCTTCTCCATTTGAGGGACAGCAGGGTGTCCTGAGCAGGTCCCAGGCTGGATGTCCAGAGACTTGGGTTCAGCCCACCTTTGCTCCAGGCTCAGCCCAGTTCCTTCCCTCTCTGAGCCTCAGTTTCCCTATTTTCAAATGAAGATCTAGGACTTGCCTCTCCCACCCCCAGGCTGCAGGGTGGGGAGGGGTCTAGTGTGCCAGGCAGCTGGTGTCTAGCCTCTCCTTCTTCCTTCACCAGCCCCGTGTCTGATGGCACATGCCCTCTGCCAGAGGGTGGGCCACTGGGCTCCTGCTGTCTTGACATTCTGGAATGCTGAGGACAGAATCACTGGGGAGTGCACACCTGAGAGGCACTGGCCTGACAGACTCCACCTCCTTCTCTAGTCAAGGGGTGGAGCCATGCTGGCATAGGCTGGCTCCCCAAATGAGCCAATCAGAGTGCCCCAGGATACCAATCAGAGTGCTCAGGACAGATCTGAGGCCTCACCTGGGCAGTACAACCTCCCAGTGAGGGAAGAGCTATTCTGGAAGGGGCAGGGCCAGGTGGGGTCCCAGTGACGGGGGTGGGGGTGCAGGTGCCAAGTCTGGTGGACTCAGTCCCTCCAAGCTCCTTTTTCCCTCCCTCCTCCCCAGCTGAGCCAGGCTTGTGGCCCCTTTGCCAGGGACTGGGTCTCTGGTCCCCACTCCATCCCTGCTCCTGGCTGGTGCCCAGCCCAGTGTGATGCTCTGCAGGGCCCTGTGAAGCCTCACAACATGCTCACCTCCCATTCTGAAGGCTGAGTGGGCTGTGGGGCTGCATTCTAATGTGCCTCTGTTTTAAGGAGGTGCCCACTGAAGCCCAAGACCATGGCGAGGGGGGCCAGCCCAGCCTCCACCAGGCGCCCAGGGACTCAGGCACCTGCACAAGGCTCTTGCCTCCCATGAGTCCACAGGGGTATTTACAGGGTGGTGGGTGGCAGACACTTGCTCACCAGTATTCATGCTTTCTGCAACCAGGACCAGCCTCGCCAAGGGAATGTCGTCTGGGAGCAGCAGGTGGCCAAGGGACCAAATAATCCATGTGAGGCAGCCAGGGGAACTTCCCAGAGGAAGAGGCATGCAAATTGACAGTGGATTAAATGGGAAAGGGGGTGTGCACCAGACAGGGGCACAGCCAGGGCAAAGGCTCTGTGGTGAGAGGCAGCAGCGCCCAGCCATGGGGCAGAGAGAGGACCAGCTTGGCCAGAGGACAGAGAGTGCCCCGCAGCTGGCAGGGCCCGCCCCAGCTCGGGCACCTCCCTGGGGACACAGGCAGGGGGGCCTCTGGGTGTCTCTAGGTGAACTGGAGTCAGCCTCCGCCACTTTTGAATAATCACAGGAGCCTCAGCGGCAGTGGCTGAGCCTGGCATGGGCGGGGGCCAGAGTGGCTGGAGGCGGCGGGAGGGGTAGCTTTATGTCCAGCAGCCACTGGCCTCAGCTTCTGGAAAAGGGGGACCACAAGGCCATGGCAAAACTCACAGCTAGTGTGGGGTGCCCATGTAAGGGGTCCAGGGGTCATCCCTGGGGAGTCCATCGGGCCACTGCCCTGTTGCCATGGCTCCTGGCTGCTGCTAATCCTCACCCTCCTCACCACCAGCACCAGTGTGACCTCTGCAGTGTCCCCAAGCTTCATGTCCCTTGATCCTCCTGGGGCTCAGACCCAGGACTGAGAGGCAAGGGGGCTCTGGCCAGAAGCATGGGTAACAGGAGAAGGCGGTCTCAGAGTAGACAGGCCGCCTCCCTGGACACTTTCTTTCCTTTGCCAAGGAGGGCCCGGGTGAGACCACCAGGTGTTAGGGTGTTGGGCTGCCGCAGTCTGACCCTGGGCTGTAACTGAACCCAGCACCCAGCACCCACGGGGCCGTGTCCCTGCTGTACATGGGGCACTGACTCCCATTCTGGACGCTCTGCCCCGAACGGTGGGATCACAGAGGCTCCTCCAGGAGCCCTGGAACTCGATGGGGACCTCCAGGTGCAGCTGACGGGAACCGGCCAGCACAGCCCCTGGCTCCCCCACCCTACCTGCTGCCTGGGCAGCTATGTAGCCAGCTCACTCGCCCACCTCACCCGGGCAGTCCTGGAAGCAGAGCCTCAGTCTGGGGGTACAGTTCAGGAGGTGACCCCAGGAAGCAGGAGGGAGGAGTGGGGAGTGTGAGACAGGACAGGGTACAGAACTGCTTAATCCACCAGGACATGTTGCCTCCCAGAATCAGCCCGCAGAAAAACAGGGCCCGGCATTTATATTGGCTCCTGTCCCCCCACTGATTGGGGGTGCCCCGGGCAATCAGCCTCCTACACTTCCAGGTTGGCTTCTTGTGGGGACTCAGGAGCTTCCCCAGCAAGAGAGTCCCGGCAGACACGTGCAGGGAGGTGACCCTGTGTAGAGCAAGATGGCATGAACCCTAGGAGCCAGAGCTCACAGGACAGTGCCCCCAGGTGGGCCACCAGGTGGCCGTGAGGGCTCCCACAGGCTCCCCACGCCCGCCCCGGAGTCAGCCTGAGCTCTGTACATGGGAGGACACAGCTGACCACTCAGGCCGGGACGGTGTTCTCAGGGCATAAGCGCTCAGACCCCCAAGGCCCTCCCTCTGTCCACTCTCGAGATCAGGCCGAACCCCTTGCCTGGCCTGGCGCCACCATTCTGGTCCCCGTCCCACGGCCGGCCCGTGGCCCACCTGCGCAGCCACAGAAGCACGCCGAGCTCGTTGCTGCCACCGGGACTCTGCACCAGCTCTTCCCTCTGCCGAGTCTTCCTCACCCAGCCACCCTCAGTGGAGTCAGGCCCTTCCATGAGAGGCCGTCCCCGGCCTTGCTGTCCGCATGGCTCTCTTTTTCTTGTTACTCTTCTTCTCTCCACACAGTATTTATGACAAGCTCAAAGTACCTCTCTCAGCCCTGGCTGCTGTGGCTCAGTGGATTGAGTGCCAGCCTGTGAACCAAGGGGTCACTGGTTCGATTCCCTGTCAGGGCACATGCCTGGGTTGTGGGCCAGGTCCCCAGTTGGGGGCACATGAGAGGCAGCCACACGTTGATGATTCTCTCCCTCTCTTTTTCTCTCCCTTCCCCTCTCTCTGAAAATGAATAAATAAAATATTTTATTTAAAAATAAATAAAAAAAGTACCTCTGTTAAAAATTCTTTTCTCTGCCACTCCAGAGCTCCTGGAACAGGTCTTGCCTGTTTAGCCCGCAGCAGTGTCTGCATCATCCAAGCCAGGCTGGGCACCTGGGAACGGCGGGAGCTGTGTGTCCCACCTAAGTGCGCCCAGAGGGCTGGTGTGCATCTGCTGGCGGTACGACAGGCCACAGGCACGTGCACACACACACTGCCTCCCAGCTGGCAAGCCACACAGGACATGCAGCCTGGCCCTGGCTGGCCAGCCCATCCCACATGGCTACCCACTGGGCCCAAAGGCCTCCTGTGCCAGCCCACAGGGACATCTGGACCTCAGCATGGACTGTGCCTGCTTGAGTGCCAACTTTGAACAGGTCCTAGGTGACCAGGGAAGCCTAGCCTACTATGACTCTCTTCTGTGCAGGGCATCGAGAAAAAGATCAGCCTCCTCATGGTAGCCAAGGAGGCAGCTGCCTCTCTGAAGGCCACGGCCAGTGGGGCTCTTTGACAGCGGAGAGGCTGGGGGGGGAGGGGGGGTTGCAGGGGTGGGGCTGCACTCTCTCATCCACTTTCCCTTGGCTGGGTCCTGGCCTCAGGTCCACAGGGGTGGGGTCCATGCAGCCTGCTTGGGGAGCTGGGGGATGACAAGGACATGGACTGGGTTGGGGTGGCGGAGGCTTGGTGACTTCCTGAGCACGAGGTTCTTTTTTTTAATCTATTTTATTGATTATGCTATTATAGTTGTCCAATTTTTTTCTGCCCTTTATCCCCCTCCAGCCTGTACCCCACCTCCCATCAGCATCCCCCCCCACCCTTAGTTCATGTCCATGGGTCACACATACAAGTTCTTTGGCCTCTCCATTTCCTATGCCATTCCTAACCACCCCCTGTCTATTTTGTACCTACCATTTATGCTTCTTGTTCCCTGTACCTTTTCCCTCATTCTCCCCCCTCCCCTTTCCCATTGATAACCCTCCATGGGATCTCCATTTCTGTGATTCTGTTCCTGTTCTACTTGTTTGCTTAGTTCATTTTTGTTTTTGTTTTTTTTAGGTTTAGTTGTTGATAGTTGTGAGTTTATTGTCATTTTACTGTTCATAGTTTTGATTTTCTTTTTCTTAGATAAGTCCCTTTAACATTTCATGTAATAAGGGCTTGGTGATGATGAACTCCTTGAACTTGACCTTATCTGGGAAGCACTTTATCTGCCTTTTCATTCTAAATGACAGCTTTGCTGGATAGAGTAATCTTGGATGTAGGTCCTTGCCTTCCATGACTTGGAATACTTCTTTCCAGCCCCTTCTTGCCTTCAAGATTTCTTTTGAGAAATCAGCTGACAGTCTTATGGGCACTCCTTTGTAGGTTACTGTCTCCTTTTCTCTTGCTGCTTTTAAGATTCTCTCCTTATCTTTAACCTTGGGTAATGTAATTATGATGTGCCTTGGTGTGTTCCTCCTTGGGTCCAACTTCTTTGGGACTCTCTGAGCTTCCTGGACTCCCTGGAAATCAATTCCTTTGCCAGATTAGGGAAGTTCTTCATTATGTTTTCTAATAAGTTTCAAATTTCTTGCTCTTCCTCTTCTCCTTCTGGTACCCCTATGATTCGGATGCTGGAACATTTAAAGTTGTTCCAGAGGTTTATAAGCCTCTTCTCATTTTTTTGAATCTTGTTTCTTCATTATGTTCTGGTTGTGTGTTTATTTCTTCCTTGTGCTCCAAACCATTGATGTGAGTCCTGGTTTCCTTCCCATCATTCTTGGTTTCTTGCACATTTTCCTTTATTTCACTTTTCATGGCCTTCACTTTTCACTTTTCCTCTATTTTGCGGCCATACCTGAGCACAAGGTTCTGAGTATGGCTAGGGAGAGTTTATTTTGTGCTCCAGGGAGCAGCCCAGTGTCCCTAAGTGGAGCTGGCATAAAAAAAGCACTCACCTCCAGGCTGGCCTCCTTGGTTCTCTAAGGGCTTTTACTGAACTGTAGAAATTGATCCTTGTGGAAAATATAATATCTCAGAAGAGCATGAAGAAGAAAAGAGGTGGTCCAGGCAACAGCCTCCCTGAGGGATTGGCCAGTACTCCACACAGAGGGTCACTGTGACTCCACCCCCAACTGTCAGTACACAGCATGTGGCTGTCCCACATCCCCTTGGGCGAAGGTCCTCGTGCTGTGGAGTTCCTGGGAGTGCTTCGTTTCATTTAGCCACTGGCTGGCTTCTGTGAGCTGGGCGCTGTATCAGGTGTGGTTCTGTCCAGATGCCCACCCAGAGCTCTGCCTAGGGCAGCAGCAGCATGGACGACACTGCATAAAACCCCTGGCTCTCAGAACAGGGTCCCCACCAGAAGCTGCGCAGGTATCACCTGAAAGTTGTCAGAGATGCAGATTCTCGGGCCTGCTGCCCTGAGTGAGCAAACTTGGGCATGAGACCAGGTACCTGTGTTTTAATGACCCTGACTCTGACGCTTACTACAGGGAGACCCCACAGAGCATCCTGGGAGGCCCCAAACCACCAGCCAGCTGGGCCACCTTCTGCCCCTGAGCTGTGGTACTGACGCCCATCTCTAGACCACCCCCAACCCATCCATCAGAGCGCTTCTCTCTGAGGGAAGGCACCTCTTCAACACTCCTCAGACTTTCAGAAGGGTGCCACTAGGGTTCCCTACAGCCCCTGCTTCAGACAGGACCACCACCCTGCCCCAACTCTGGTCTGAGCCAGAGGGGACAGAAGACAATGAGGTGGGGGCGCCCTGTCATCCTAGTAACTGCCCAAGGGACAAGGACTATAGGTTAACATGCAAAGGCTTGGGGAAGGAGCATGGACTGATGGACGGACAGACCGGGCTTGGTATTGCAGACAGCTTAGTGCCTGCCCCCAGGCTCCTGCCCCAACCCCATACCCACCCCCACACCACCCCCACACCACCTTGCTTGCTGGCCCCGCATGCCCCGCCCCCTGCCTCCGCCGAGCCCCAAGCCCTGAGCCCGGCGGGAAGCAGCAGGCACTGGGCTCCAGCTGGCCAGAGGGCACCCCGCTGGTGAGTGCCGAGCCCCTGCCCCTCCTTCGCCTTGCTCTAGCATCCTGAACCCCGGGGGGGGCGGTCCCAAACAGATCACTCATCCTTTCTGGGGGGGTCTCACTACCCTGCGCCCAAGATCCCCCTCCTCCAACCCCGACCTCCCGCTACTGCCTGTGGCTCGCCCTCTCCCACAGATGCGCCCTGTGCACTCCCGCAGCGGCAGTGGGTCCTTCCCTCCCAGTCACAGCCACTCCACCCCCACCCACTTCCTCACCCCCCATACCCTCGCCGTCCGCTGGCCTCAGACCTGGTGTGCCGGGGTCAGGGCAGAAAGCCCCAGGAAGACTGCCCACCGCAGCCTCTGCCTGCCCCACCTCCCGGAGGGGGGCTCGCCCTGGGCTGGAGGAGGGCGGGTTGCGCAGCTGGAGAGGGTTTGCTCCAGGCTGTGGCTGGGTGGTGGGTGAGAGAGCAGACACAGGGAGCAGGAGCTGCAGAGGGAGCAGAAGCCAATGGGTGTGAGGGGGCAGCACAGGAGATCGGTTGGTGGAGGTGGGGTCCGCCATTCTTCTGATGGGAGGCGGTCAGTGACGGGAAAATTGATTGCTGGCAAGTGCTTCACCTTGTCCTGGGGAGGAGAGGGAGGGCCGCCCCTGTGGGCTGGAGACGGAGCACCAGCTTCTCCAGGGCTAGGCACCTCTGCTCTGGAGCCCTCCTGCCCTGTCCCCACATGGGAGCATGTGCCCTGGAAGTCCACCTGTGTGCTGTCTTCCCACCCAGGGACCAGATGAACCCCCATCTGCCCACCTGCTTGGCCCCTGTCCCTGCCCTGCCCCCCAGCCTGGGGTCCTCAGCAAGGGTGAGAGCCTGGAGCTGTGCTGCTGAAAGTATGAGACGGTTCTTGCTGCAGCGCATCCTCTTCTGACAACAGTTTCCTGGGGACAGTCAGCCACTGGGGGAAGGACTGGGAGCTTCCCAGGCAGAGGATAATGGATAGCACCCATAACCACGACCCACCATTGGTTCCTGGTAAAACAATGACCTAGATTCCCAATAAAGTGTGCTGGAGTCAGAATGTGGTCCAGGAAACATCCTGTTGGGTGTCAAGACCCTTTTGAGGGGCTCCACTGGTAGGCCACCCTGTCAATGCACCCCGAGCCCACCTGCATCCAGCTCACTGTCCCTCCCATGAGGAAGGAATCTGGGGCCTGGCCACAGGTGCCCTAGGACAGAGGCAGCATGTTTGGGGAGGCAGGAGTGCACCCTCTCCGTGAGACGAAGCAGAGGTGGGAAAGCTTGTGCTGGAGGAAGCAGGCCTGGGTTGGGACCCCCAGATGGTGCCGGGGCCCTTCCTCTAACCCAAGATGTCCCCGCATTTGCCCTGCTCCACATAGGTGGGGGCAACCCCTGTGGCTCTGCTACCTCCCAGAGGAGGTGCAGGCTCTGAGATGAAACCTGGCAGTTTCCGCATCCTCTCCACTCTGCCGCTGCCCTGGTGGACGATGTGGCTGTCTCCCGCTGACTGCACGGCGGGCTAGCCGGGAAAGGTTGGAGGGGCACAGGCAGGACCTAGCTCGGTCATGGAGCACTTGAGCCCTGAGGCCCATCTCTGTCCCCAGCCCCCAGCCCCCAGCCCCCAGGGAAGGTTTTGCCCTCTGCTCCAAGGAGCCCTGGGCAGACACATTCCCTGATGTTGGGGAGAAGATGCTGGGCCATCTGGGGCAGGCAAATGGCTGCAGTTATGGAGAAGCCCCTGTGTGCCAGCCACTGCAGGCAGCATCTTGCACACCTGAGCTTATTTGGTCTGTTCAGGGAGACTGTTTTATGGGAGGTGCTGACTGCAGGAAGCCAGGGCTCAGAGAAGTGGCATGACTTACCCAGGATCACTTGGCCAGTGTCTACTGTGGCAGGGGCTGGGGGCTGAGTTTTGTTACCTGTGCCACATCCATGGGTGGGCGGCCCCTTCCTGGTGGGAGCTCTGAGTCAGAAGGGCCCCCGCATTGGCTCATGGTCAGTTCCACAGCCTCCCTCCCGTTGACTCCTCACCCATAGGGGAAAGGGCTCCAGAGACCATTTTCCCATGAGTGTGTCATTTCTGTGACTAAGATGGCCACTTCTGAATAATGGCTCTGTGAAATTATGTTCCAAGAGGCAGGCACAGTAACAGTGGCCTAATTTTGTTCTGCACTGCTCTTGAGTCTAACATAGGAGGTGGGGTGTTTGGGAGGGTAGTGGGGGCTGGCAGCCTGCTCTGCCCACTTTGGGTTCGAGGCAGCCTGGGCACCTGATGGCAGTCTCAGAGCAGACAAGGTGAAAACAAGGTGTGTATCTGGTTTGGAATCAAAGGCACATTCATTCAGCCACAGCACGCCTGGAAGCCCAGACCCTAGGTGCATCTGAGGCCCTGCCCCCACTGCGGGTGAACAGAACACCTTTGGAGGGCTCCTTCTCCCTACCATGCCCCCTTTGGTCCCGTGCAGAAGGGGCCTAAAACTCCTTGGGCATTTCTTTACATGCGAGGAAGGGCCTCCTTGCATCGGGCACGGGGAACAGGCCGACTCCCCTCTTGCAGGAGTGAGCCTGTAGGCAGCCCTTCTCTGAGGGTGCAAGAGACCCTCCTTCCAGATGGGCACACCCTGGGGAAGTGCGGGCTCTCCCAACCCGACAGCACCCTGCTGGCTGAGGGCTCAGAGTGCTGCTCAAGGGGCCCCTTTGTCTTGAAATGCAACTGTCCCCAAACGCATACTTTTGCCTTTCTTAAATAGAGTTTTTGCCACCTGCCTCACACCAGGTCACAACACACAGCAAGGGGTGCTCAGCACCAGGAGCAGCAAATTCAGCAAGCACAGAAAATGTCTCTTTTCCCTCCTGGCAAGGAGTTCTGGTGACAGTTTTCTCCACCCCCCAGCCTGTGGCTCCTGTAGCTACAGAGCCTGTCCTGGTCCTCACCCCTTGTGGGTTTCCCCTTGTCTCCCTGCTGTCACTCTTTAGGATCGTCTCCTTATTCTCGATGCTCCTTAGGTCGACTCTGATGCTATTCTGTATTTACTTTACTCTGTTTGGGGCAGGTTTGTGCTCCTGAGCAGGACCCTTGTCTTGGGTCAATTCCACAGGTGCCCAACCTTCCTCTGAATAGTGGGTCTGTGGCCCCTCCCAGTGCTCAGAGCCCCCTGCAGGCCCCTCTCCTCCGCACCACGTTCCGAGGAACTCCCTCGGCTCCTTTTCCGATTCACTGATTCTCTCTGCAACTGTATCCAGACCGCATACAGTTTTTTCCCAAATGGTGATTTTTCACACCTGAGAGTTGTAACTTTCAAAAATACACACTTGTTCACTTACTTCTTAAGCAGAAGCCAGATTTCTTTCGCAACATACTGAGGACCCTAAACATATGGAACATACCTTAGACATGCTCATTACGTTACAATGTTGCTAACCTGAAGTGAATCTGCCGGGCCAACTTCAGTTCTGGCGTGTGGTCTACAGGGGCAGAGAGTGCCTTCCTGTCGCTGTCTGTGTTCTGGGCTTACCCTCCCCCCCCACTTATCCATCAGAGCTCAGCTGCCTCCCCCAACTCAGGACTGGCAGCCGCTCTGTGCATCCTCTGTTCTGAGATGACTCGGGGGCACTGTGGGTCAGCTGAGCAGGTCTCTAGTGAGCTGCTGGGCCTGAGTGACCCTGGCTGGGTCATCACTGCCCTTTCCAGCCCCTTTCAGGACCTTGCCCAGGGTCCCCCTTGCTAACTCCCCATCCCTTGGGGGCCCAAGGCATCAGTCACAGCTGTGCCCTTTTTTTCTCTCCCTCTGGCCAGTGGAGGTGTTTATTTTCTCTTGAGCATCACCATTTTTGTAAACTGTTTCAAACACACAGAAAAGTACAAAAACTCTATAATGAATACATGCCCGCCCATCACCTTGAATGGCAGATGTTAGCGTTTCTCGTCTTCGCCTCAGCTTTTTCTCTGTAAAATCCCATGCACACAGGTGCAGTCTTTCCTTCCAACCCTCTCTCCCCAAACTGTCCCCTCCCACACTCTCTCCCAGTGTCCGGCCTCTCTCCCGCACACACGCGTGCGTGCACACCCACAGGCATTTCCCCTGGCCTGCGGCACGGGCTATCCTTAGCTGCAATTACTCTGTCCACTGTGTGTCCCCTTATTTACAATGTGTGTGGAGGTCCCTTCTGAAGAAAGGCTGCCACTGCTGTGGAGGCGACGGACCCCACCGCAGAGCAGTGGCCCCACGGGAGGGCTCGCTGCCAGGGCAGCGCAGGGTGCAGCAGTCTGTCGGGTCGTTTCCTCCGCCTGTAACTTTCGCGCTGCGGGGAGTGGGCTGGCGGCAGCTGTGGGGGCAGGGGAACCAAATGCTCTGTGACCACACGGCTGGGGCTCTGTGGGGATGACACAGATGCCACTTACCAGGGGACAGTGTTGGTAGGAATCAGGCGGACACCGGCAAAGCCTCTGCAGCCTGAGGTCTAGCTCCTTGCCCCGTGCAAAGCCTGGCACCCTCCTGCAGTTACAGGAGGCTACCCAGAGTCCAGCTTTGGGGTCACACAGGAGAGCAGGGTTCAGTGGGCGTTGCTGCACTTCCAGGTGGCATCTTGGATGCGAAGGACTCGCTGTGCCCAGTTGATGTCTTGGTCTGCTAGTTATTCCTCCTGACACTGGAGGGTCCCTAAGGGTCCCCGAGGAGGTGACACCTGCCATACTCAGTCCTTTACCTGTGAGGTGGGAATAGGGACGCTGTAGTGAGACGGTGCTGGCCTCAGACAGGTGGACGGCTGTGGCCAATCGAGGGGCCACCCCGGGAAGGTGGGGGATACAGGGATGGTCAGGTCTCCGCAAGCCATTGTAGCATCAACAGACGATATACCCATGTCTCAACTCGCAGCCACTGTCCCCCTGCTCCTTCCCCTCTGGACTCGTTTTCCAAACAATTTGCTTAATGTGATTCCCAGCCAAGTCGAACGTGAGTAATCGTGTTTACCCTACGACTGGGGTAATCCTGCGCCTCCTGGGGTAGGCGGGGCGGGGAGGAAGTGCCTGGCTGTCCCATTAATTGCCCGTGCCCTCCCTTCTTCTACTGCAGAGAGGACAGCAGTCTGCCCTCGGTGGCCATGGAGCCTCTGTTCCCCGCCTCCAGACCGGCCGGCTGGAATGCCTCCTCAGTGGCCACCGAGTGGTGGACCAGCGGAGGCGGCAAGAATGGGACCATGGCAGGACCAGCGCCCTCGCCGGGGGCCCGAGCAGTGGTGGTGCCGGTGCTCTACCTGCTGGTGTGCGCAGTGGGGCTGGGCGGCAATGCGCTGGTCATCTACGTGGTGCTGCGCCATGCCAAGATGAAGACTGTCACCAACATCTACATCCTCAACTTGGCGGTGGCCGACGTGCTTCTCATGCTAGGGCTGCCCTTCCTGGCCACACAGAACGCTGTCTCTTACTGGCCCTTCGGCCCCGTGCTGTGCCGCCTGGTCATGACGCTGGACGGCATCAACCAGTTCACCAGCATCTTCTGCCTGACCGTCATGAGCGTGGACCGCTACCTGGCCATTGTCCACCCCATCCGCTCCACGCGATGGCGCCGCCCACGGGTGGCCAAGCTGGCCAGCGCTGCAGTCTGGGCCTTCTCTCTGCTCATGTCTCTGCCACTGGTGGTCTTCGCGGACATCCAGGAGGGCTGGGACACCTGCAACCTCAGCTGGCCGGAGCCCGTGGGCCTGTGGGGCGCCGCCTTCATCATCTACACGTCTGTTCTGGGCTTCTTCGGGCCGCTGCTGGTCATCTGCCTGTGCTACCTGCTCATCGTGGTGAAGGTGAAGGCCTCGGGCGTGCGTGTGGGCTCCACGAGGCGGCGCTCGGAGCGCAAGGCGACGCGCATGGTGGTGGTGGTGGTGCTGGTGTTCGTGGGCTGCTGGCTGCCCTTCTTCGTCACCAACATCGTCAACCTGGCTGTCGTCCTGCCCGAGGAGCCCGCTGCCGCTGGTGCCTACTTCTTCGTGGTCATCCTGTCCTATGCCAACAGCTGTGCCAACCCCGTGCTCTACGGCTTTCTCTCTGACAACTTCCGCCAGAGCTTCCGGAAGGTTCTGTGCTTCCGAAAGGGCTATGGAGCTGAGGATGTGGACGCCACAGAGCCACAGCCCGAGAAGAGCAGCCAGCTACAGGAGGCCACTCTGGCTGCACGCAGCTCAGAGGCCAATGGGCTCATGCAGACCAGTAGACTGTGAGGGCCGCTGGTGGGCGCACCTGGCAGTCCCTGCCCCCACCTGGTCTGGATTTCTCGCTGGGCCAAGCCTTTCCCTGAGATTTCGGGGACCTGCTGAGGTGCTCCCCAGCAGCCTGAGCACTCTGCATGGTGTGAGGGCAGCTGTCTGGGGTGAGGCTGTGGGTGGTCCTGCAGGGATGAACTGCCACTTGCACTTGTCTGCTCTTGTTGCAAAGTCAGGGGTTCCAGGACCTTGGGGGTGGGAGCGGCCCAGGGGTCCCAAGCAATGGTCGGGGCATCTCGACCTTCCAGTCCTGCCCCTGCCTGTGTCAGTCTCCCAGACCAAGGGAATGGCCATTAGTGTGAGCTAGTGACCACCCACCCAGCCTCCACCCTCTTGCCACATGTGTCCCTCCTCGGGTCAGCCCTGTACCACCTGATCAGTGCCAAGCGCCACATTGTGAAATTAAAGACTCCGAATGTGCTGGGCTCTGGCCTGTGCCCCTGGCTCCTGGCACCTGGGAGCTTGTCGACTTTAGACATGGCAGGTGTGAGGAACAGAAGCTGCAAATGTCCCCAGGGCAGTGAGAGAGGGTGCTGGCCTACCCCCTGCTGCTCCATCTCCCTTCCTTCTAGCCACAGTCCCCTGGTGAGGGGAGTGAGGAATGGGGACTATGGGTTCCATGGTCAGAGTGGGTGGGGAAGGCGGCAAGTGTGGAGGCAGAGCGAGGAGCTGAGCTTGAGGGTGAAGAGTCAACCCCCAGGTTTCTGGGTGAAGGGGTAGGAGCACAGGCGTCCAGAGGGGCTCAGAGCAGGGGGCCTGGGTCACCGGGAGAGGCTGCCCTGGCAAGGGGGCAGGTGAGGACACAGGAACCTACCGTTACCTCCTCTGCTCTCAGCGGGGCCTCTGGGCTGGAGAGAGAGCGGAGATGAAAGCAGAGGAGGGGAAACACCCAGACAGCAGTGCGGGGAGCGGCCTCTGAGTGCAAATAGCAGCCGGCTGGAAAGGGCTCTGTGGGTGGATGCGAACACCAGCAAATGCCAGGAATTTCTGTGTCCCCAGACCCGAGTGGTCCCATCTACCTTCCAGAAATGCCAGCAACCCCCACCACCCCAGGTCCCCAACTGGGTCCCAGAGAAGATGCCTGCCCAAGCCTTGCTGGGCCCCTGAGGGCACAGGCCTCTACCTAGGGCTGGACAGAAAAGGTCCAGGGTATAGGGACTGACTCAACCTGCAGACCCCCTGCCGGGGCAGCCCTGGTGAACGGCACCTCACCTGAGCTTCTTCCGCCGCCCAGAGAGGGACTCTAACCCTCAGGTGGGCAGGGGGGCAGGGGAGCCTTGCTGGGCAGGGGAAATCCCTGGGTCGTGCCAATGACCCCAAGCCCTGGACACAGTGGCGTAATGAGGGCCCTGAAGTTTGAAAACCTCTCTTCTGAATAAATTAGAGAATAAATGTTTGACTCCTTCCCAAAGCAAATATTGTCCCCGGAGCCAAGAAACTGGTGCAAACCAGAGCGCGTGCACAGGAGGAGGTGGACACACACTCAGCCGAGTGACCAGCGGGCACTTAGAAGGCACCATGGTGGAAGGTGCACCCAACAGGGGTTACAAGAATTGATGTGCATTTGCCTTGGGGCTGGGCAGGGGGGCTCCTCTCACTTCCTGGGAGGGACAGGATCTGAACTTGGCCTCAACGGGCTGGGGAGGAGTTTGTTTGGGGCCCCTGTCCTTGGCTGGCTGCCTCCAGGGATCCAGGCTGTCTCTGCCACTCCTGGGCTCAGTTCCAGGGAGCAGGGACAGCTCCTCCATGTGGGGCCCACAGAACCTGAGACTGGACTCACTGGGAGCTGGTGCCTAAACCCACTTCACCTGCCCTGGGGACCAGCATCCTGGGGAGGGGTAGGTGCCCCGGAAGAAACTGAGGTCGGTCCAACCTGCTGCCCACACCCTTCGGTCAGCCCTCCCCTTGGATCTGAACTCGAAGTGCAACCCTCAGAATGACCCTGGGAGCGAGCAGATGGCTCGGAAATCTCTGCCCAGGTCAATTTCTCCCAACCGATTCGAGGGTGCGAGCTCCCTCCCCGGGGCCGTGCCCACTGAGAGCGCCCTCGTGGAGGGGACAGATGCCAGCAGCACCCTGATCTGGTCCTGCCTGAGCGGGGTGTGAGTGTGTGTGCATGCATGTGTGCCTGTATGTGTGTGCATGCGGGTGTGCTCACACCCTGGGGCCTGATGGACCCAGTGGGTGGAGGAGCCTGTGGGATGTTCCAGGGGATTCCGTGGAGCCTGGGTCTGGGTGGGAGCTGGGAAGAGGTGGCCATTGTACACAGTCCCTGATGCTCAGGCGAGGGTGGGCCACTGAGTGGGAGGGAATAGGGACCCTCCCGAGGCCTGTCACAGACAGAGCAGGAGTGTCACAGAGGGACCATGAGCCCAGAGGGCCAGTGGACCCAAAACAGTGGACCTGGGGATGTGGCCTGGCCTGGCCGCAGCCCCCCCCCGCCACACCCAGCACAGGCTGGGGACAGCTGAGGGGCCACAGAGTCGCCACACTGCTTGCAGGTCCCAGTCCCAGCCCTGAGTGGGGTGGGTGGGGAGGCATAGAGCACATACCCTCTGGGAAAGGTAACCTGTTTTATGGGCTCTCCCTCTGCATCAATAGGTTTTATTGGCTCCAGTGGCTTCCACAATGACCTTGCTCAGGAAATCCGGCCCCCGGGGGCAGGACGAGGCTGCCCTGGGATGGGGCGCAGAGGCAGGAGGGGTCTGTTTGCCTGGCAGGGCTGGGCACAGGGTGGGGGTGTGGTGCAATGGCAGCGAGTCCCCTCTGGCAGAGCAGGTGCTGTACCTCATTTTGAGGGAAACCAAGGCCAGCCTGCCCTGGGGTTGATCGAAGCTGTAATCCTAGCCCAACCCCTATCAGCACAATGATGAGGATGAGGCTGACGGATGATGGGAGCCCTGGGTGGAGAGCTGAGCAGGGGTCAGGAAGGCCCACCCCCTCGGGAGTCCTGGCGCAGAGCAACAAACGGAGGAAGGTGGTATACGTCAGGAACGACTTACCACAGGAACCCGGGGCCACAGAGATCTGTGATGTCCTTAGGTGGTGCCAGAGTGATCGAATGACTTTGAAAATAGGATCTTCACAGGTCACTTATCAGGGCTCCTGCAGGACCATGGATCTCAGGGCTGGTTGGAGACGGGGACCTGGAGAGACAGCTGGATCCATGACCCACCCCTCCTCTGCCTGGCCCCGAGGGCAGGGTTGCCTCCCCAAGCCCAACTGCCACCTCCCCTCCATCAAAGCCAAGGGCATTGCCTGCCCTCTGTAGACTGGCTGCTGCCATCCTGGCTCCTGAGGGCTGGTCTAGCTACCACAGCTCTGCATTTGTTGAATGAATAACTGAGTGACATTGGATGGTGAGGGCTCTGCCCAGGTGGGAGCCTTACCTTGGAGGTCCTGTGACTGCCTGGGAGCCTGAGGAAGGTCCCTCTCCCTGCCTTTCCCTGTCTCGGGGCTCTCACCCTGCTCCAGGCACCTTGCTCCTACCTGTGCCAGGCCCACCTTCTCGCCCTCCTTCAAGCTCTGTACCGAATCCGGAGATGAGGTCCCAGCTGTGCATCTGCCAGGTTTGTGCTGATGGAGGTCAGAGGGCACCATCTGGGCTTGTGGGTGGGGGGCTGGGGCTGCACCTGAGCTAACCTCCCTCCCCTGACCCCTGCCTCAAGGGAGGGGGTGGGGCCCTTTCTTAGAGGGTCTGTTCCTCCACATTTGCATACACAGGCAGAGGGGCTGGGAGGGGTTATGGAGCGCCTGCTGAGGGGTTCCCTTGTGGCTGTGAGAGAAGTCTGGACATAGAGGTGGCAGTTGACGACATCGTGAAAGTACAAAGGCCACAGAAATCACTCGCTGCAAAATGGTGAAGTTTGTACGTGACTTTCACCTACATTTTAAGTGAATGTTTTATTGGAATTCCACTAGGTGGATAAACCTCATATGGATAAATTGGCTCCCCATCTCTCGGGAGAAGGTTACAGGGCTGTCCCTGTGTTCGCTTTTCCAGCTTTTTTCTCATGGCACAAGCATGCTCATTCCAGACCACCACCGAGCCACACCGTGGGGGGCCTCCCGCCTGCTGTTCTGATTGTGGTGGATTCCCCTTTTATCCCCTCAGTGGTCAGGGCAGCAGCTGGCCTCATTGATTTTTGAGTCTCGCGTCCATTATCAGCTTTCAGAGAGGATGAGTTTGCCTCATCCTGCCCCGCCCCCCTGCTCATCCCCCCAATTCTCAGGCGCTGTTTGTGTGTGTGTTTGTCTGTTTTTAATCAATAAGCCCAGAGGGTGTGAGGGTGATGCCAGCACTGCCTTCTCATCCCAGACTCCCCGGCCCTGTCCTCTGGATCGTTTCCTAGCGTGTACCGGGACTCTCGGCGGGCGCTTGGCCATAGTGGGGACTTGCCTCCACACCGGCCCTATTCTCTGTGGACGCGGTGGTTTTGGCATTTGGAGGTGGTCAGATGCCCTTCTTGGCCTACTCTGGCCTCCTGAGACAGCAGCTTGGAGCAGGGCCTGCCCCTCGAATCTTGGCCGGGCTGCCCCAGCGCCTGCCTGCCCAGGCCGCTCTCACGGCTGGGTTCGTGCCATGAGATAGAAGGAGGTAGAGTGGCTGCCAGCCTGCAGACTTCCCGTGCCCAGGGCGGCCCCTCCACTGCTGCTCTGGCGGCCCTGGCAGAGGCCCTCAGCACCAGGCTGGCTGGAAAGAGGATGGCCTTTGTCTGGGGCTGGCAGACAGGGGCTTCCCCCTGTCCCTCCTGGCCAGGCTAGCCCACAACAGATAGAGGGTCTGAAGATCTTGGTCAGGGTGGGAGGGGAGTCCAGGGTCTAGGAGGACTGAGGGAGACCAGAGACCTTCCAATTCCCCCGTAGATGCCCATTCCTGTTCAGACACCTTTATCTCTACAGCAGAACCCTCTCTGCCACCTTGTGGCCCATTAGCACTAGCTCCTGAGGCACCAGGTTGCCAGGTGCCCTGGCATTTCCAGCTATCCTGCCCATAAAAGGACACAGGCCAAAGGGCCGAAGTGCAGACTGAGGCTCAGCCCAGCTCAGCATCCCGGGCCCCTCTCAGCCCTCCTGCCTCCAGCGGGCCTGGCTTCACCAGCCCACAGTGCTCTGCCCATTGTCCTTGGCTGTAAGGAGCCCCCCTCCTTAGCCTTGTTGCTACCTGCTACGTACCATGGAGGGCCTGGTCCAGCCTTGAGGTTCCAGTGTCAAGGGTCCCCTTGCAGTCCTCTGAGGTGCTGGGTCTCAGGGCACAGGCACTTGCCTGTCCTGATCTCATCTGTGGCTTTTTCAGGGAAGGGTCCTGTTTTGTCTGAACCCAAGACCCAGTGGGACGGAGGTGGGGGTGAGGCTGGGTTGGCATGGGGGGTTTGGAATCACCACCCCACCCAGGTCTGCTTCCTTGTGGAGCTGCTTCCTTGTGGAGTTGAATGTGGGACATGAGTGTCTCATACCTGGAACTGCAGGTGCCCTGCCTTCCTCACCCAGTGCTGGCCTGAGGTGGCAGCCCCCAGAGCCAGACCCTCACAGCCTTCCAGGGCCGGGCTGTGAGTAGGCATAAGCAGACACGTGCAGGCAGGGTCCATGGCATGCTGAGACGTGCCCACCGCTCAGGAGGCTGCAGGCCCAGGCTCCAGGGTGGGCAGCTGGTAGAGGGCCCCTCCACTTGCAGAAAGGCCCTGCAAGGACAGCAATCCTCTGTCCAGGCCACACTGAGAGGGGACAGTCCTGTCAATGGAGTGCCAGCTCTGAGCGCCACACACACTTGGGGGTTCTGCGGACCCTCCCGGCCTCCATTTCTTCTCTTGTCTAGGCCTTTGTGCCTCTGTTCCCTCTCTCGGCTCTCTGCCCATCAGTGGGTGGGGAGGCTCCTGGACCAACCTCAGCTCAAGGGTTTATGTTCTCATGTAATAACTGAGCTGCGTGGTGGCAGGGGGGGCTACCGTGTTCCCACTGTATCCTCCTCACCCAGTGCAGGGTCAGGAGGTGCCTATAAAATGCATGAGCCGGTCCCCACCCCTTTCTAGCCTCCTCCCATCAACTGACCATTGTCCTGAGAAAGTTCCCCAGCCCCAGGGCCAGATGGATGTGAGGTTCGTTTCATGATGGGCTGGGGTCCTGGTGGGGGTAGGAAGAGGGAAGCACCAGCCAGGCTGGGCCCTGTGTGGGCCCTGGGCCCCAAAGGTGGACAAGGACTGAGGGGGGCCTGTGCCTGCCCAGCACCCACGAGGCCCCAGGCCACTTGGCAGGCAGCCTTGGGAGAAAGGGGCTTGGGGCTGCCACCAGCCACCTCCTACTGCTTCCTGCACCCCAGCTGGTGGCCTGAGGACCCGCCTTCTATGAGGGGTCTGGCATCTGCTGCTCAGCTGGCCAGCCTGCAACTCCAGCCACTTCCACGTGGCCCAGGACCTCAGCCAGCCCACCAGGCTCTGGTGGTTCCAGACGCTGCTCCTGCCAGAGCCCCAAAGGTCTCACTGCCCCATAATCCTTGTCGGGGCGGGGGGCGGGGAGCAGCCATGGGTGGAGATGCCAGGGGAGGCCCCGCAGAGGCGGTGGCAATGATGGGCCAGAGGGGCTGGGCAGAAGGTTCTGGAATGGCCAGGGGACATGTGGCAGGAAAGAAACAGTCCCCACTCAGAGAGGACTGCAGGATGGGGCAGCCTGATGGCTTCACCC
Source organism: Macrotus californicus (assembly GCA_007922815.1). Classification (NCBI taxonomy): domain Eukaryota; kingdom Metazoa; phylum Chordata; class Mammalia; order Chiroptera; family Phyllostomidae; genus Macrotus; species Macrotus californicus. The sequence continues at coordinate 115,877 of VMDR010000212.1, read as the reverse complement.
TGCGGGGTGGACAGAGGCCTCCTGCGCAGTGAGCATGGGAAGCTCCACCACACGCATGCCTGCTGGGCTGGGGCCACTGACTGCTCCTCGGCACCAGGCCCCAGCTTCAGCGCATCTAAGCGTGAGGTGTGGGGCTCCCGGGGATCCCACAGGCTCCCACAGGCTCTGGTGTGCATCAAGGTATGGTCTTCCTCCACCACGCAGCTCACTCCAGACAAATAAGGGAACTCTGGGAGCCCCAGAAAATCAGCCCCCCCAGGCAGGACTCTGTGTTTACCAAAGATGTGTGTCCCGTTTCGGTTGCCACCCTCTAACACCCACAGAATCCAGCACGTTTCCTGCTAGAATCAGCTCCGAGAGGGCTAACACCTGCATTTGACCCCAGGACTCCCCAGTGTCCGGCCTGGCACCCAGGAGGTGCTTTGCAAATGTCTCCAAGGCTGTTGGCACAGCCCTTTAGAAGCAAAATCACTGCCCAACCAGGAGGCAAACTCCACCGCGTCCAGAGAAGCCCGCCCACCCTGCCGCACACCCACGCCCAGTCTCTCCCTCTGGAATTGTTTGGTGTGAACACTGGTCTGTGCCCATCCCACTAGCCCAGCCCAGAGTCTCTCTTGCTCCTGTCACACCCCTCAGCTCAGTGTCTGCATGCAGTTGGCGCTCAATCAGTGCACACAGTCATAGTGCAAATGCTACCGGCATCAATCTCCTCTGTGAGGGCGGGGTCAGGCTGGGGTGTCCGGGAAGTGAGTGCCATCAAGTGCTGGCGGTGGCAGCTTGTGGGCCTCTCTGAGGCAGCTAAAGTTCGGTGGCAGGCTTGACCAGGTGGCCACTGAAGGTGATGTAGAGGTCCCCACGCTCACTGTAGATGGCGTTGTCTCGGTCACGCTGGAACATGCGCACCCAGACGGTGTCACCCGAGGCCAGCGGCAGCAGCAGGCTTTGGGTCTGCATGATGCTGCGCTCGCTGGGCTGCGCGTACAGCACGGCGGTGGCCTGCTGGTTGCACATGATGTGCAGGTAGGTCTCCTTGTAATTCCAGGTGTGCACGGTGAGGCTCAGGAAGTACACGCCAGGCACAGCGCAGAAGAAGTGGCCAGACACCAGGTCAAAGGCGTCACTCAGGTTCACCAGCTCCGTGTCGAAAGGCACAGCCTGGAAGGCTTCGGTGCTGTGCAGCCCCTCGCGCCGACCCACCGAGAAGGCCACGTAGCTACGCTGGCACGGGGTGCCCGGGGGCCCCATCTGCCCCTTCTGGCCTTTGTGACCCCGGAGACCCCGGGATCCTGGTGGGCCCTCCTTCCCACTCCTACCAGAGCGACCTCTGACCCCTGTCTCGCCCTTCTCACCTGCAGAGGAGCAAGCAGAAGCCTCTGGTCAAGGCTGGGGATCCACTTACTAACCATCTGGCCTTGTGAGGGACCCCACGTCCCCAAACCTCTGCCTCCTGGTCTGTAGGATGGGTGCTAACCCACCCCTCATGCAGGGCGGTGAGGAGCCGCACTCCACAGTTGTGGCTGTTCTGGGGCCCGTGCAGACGATCAGGTGGGGTCGGTGGGACACTGGGAATGACGATAGTCCAGGCAGCAGCCCAAAGAAGGGTCTGAACTGGGCTCTGAAAGACGAGAGGCCTGGGAAATTGTGACTCAAGTCCAGCCTCCTATGGCCTGCTGTCCAGCCCCTGGATGGTGCCCTCTGGAGCTCAGCCTCTCTTGCCTTTTCCCAAGGGGTCCTAGCCCTCCCTTCCCCACCTCTGGTGGGTGCTAGGCCTGGGACAGCCCATGCAGGGCAGGTAAACAGATGGAAGGGAGCCTCAGGTCCCCTCTCTTCCCAGCCCCCTCCCAGGCCACCTTGCTTCTGTTTGAGGGGGCGGCTGGGGGACTGATGGGCTTTACAAGGCTGTCAGGAGCAAAGAGCTGGGCTCACTGTGCTCCACCGGGCCCCAGGTGCCTTCCCAGGGCCACCGGATAAATCAGGGCCTCCGAGCTTTGCCCTGCTCTCCTGGCCCCTCTTCCCTATGTCCCTCAGTGTGGGGACCCCAGTGGGGCAGGGCACAGGGTGGGCCACCTCTCTGTGACACTCACCTTTGAGGATTGAGATGTCGATGGTGGGCCGCACATGGGGCAGCTGCACCCACTTCTCCCCATCACTCTCATGGGCGTGTGAACCAGGGGCAGCTGGGGGCCAGGCCAGGTGGCAGCAGGGCACACACAGCTGCTGGGACAGCCCCAGGCTGGGCCAGACGGGCAGCACCAGGAGGAGCAGGAGGGCAGGCGCCGCCATCTGGGCCAGAGCCTAGGAGATGGGGAGTGGAGGGGAGAGAGGGGGAGGGTGTCTGAGAAGGAGATGCCCCGCTGAGTCCCCAGACCCCACAGCAGCCAGCTGTGCCCCCTTCTCTGGGGAGCCAGCAGGTGGGACCTATGTGGGTCACAGAGCTGGGAGCCCTAGAGGTGCAGTGGTGGGCAGGGCCAGAGCCGCATCCTGCCCCAGACAGAGGCCCGGCATGCCCGTCTCCAATTCTAAGCACCCCACCCCTGACACACATTACTGATGGAACCCCACGCTCCTTCACCCAGGCCTGGATGTGGCATCAGAATCCTCCTGCAGGACTACCAGGGCCACCACCAATCTGACGGGCCTGCACAGGGGACCTCTCACGCCTGCCCTTCAGAGGCCTTAGAAAAGTGACCCCAACAGCCCTACCCAGTCTGAGCTGGTATTTTCAGGCTTCTAAGGGGCTGCTCCCCTGTAGGCCCCTGCCCCTCCCAGGGCCCTGACTCTGCACTGTAGCAGGCACCCTAACTGCCTGCAGCCTGGGAGCCCTGGTCCCCAAGGCCCTCATGGCTGGGGACCCTACGCCTGGCAGATCAACGGGAGATGCCTTGACAGAGGTGAGGCTCAGAATCAGCTCTCCAAAACCCCACCCCCCTGGAGCCTCATAGAGCCCTTGGGGCTGGGCAGCTTCAAGGAAGGGCAGTACCCCAACCCCTGAGGCTGGGCCTGGGTCCCAGGTTGGGAGGGGCCCACGTGAGGCAGTTTCTGCCTCCCGTCTAGCTGGACAGAGAACAGCAGTCCTGTGCTCCCAGGAGAGACAGGGAAGGCTACCTGGGGGGCTACCTCACGTGACCCTTTACCCTGTCATGGAAAAGGTGGTACTTAAGCCCCACCAGTCCTGGGCCTCCAGGCTCCTCAAACCCTCCCCTGGAACACCCTGACCCCTGGCCCATCCTTGCCAGGAGGAGCACCACTTCCCAGTTCAACCAGCCCTACTTGGGGCCCCTGGGTGAGCCCCACATGTACCTGGGCCTCGGTTTCCCCCCAGCAAGTGGTCTGTCCTGGTCTCTCCAGAGGCTTCACCTAGGAGGCTCAGCCAAAGGTTGGTGGATGAGATGAGGGTTGTCCCTCCTCCTTGTAGCTCAACCTTGCTGAACAAAGACTCAGGCACCCTCCTCCAGGGAGCCCTCCAGAACATCGGTCCAGGGCAAAGACCCTCCTCTTACACGGTGGGTCTGAGACCCACTTTCAAGCTTAGCTTCCCTGGCAGATGGGACCCCCTTCTCTCCACCCACCTCCCCACCCCACCCCACCCCCCGGAGCCCAGGAGACCCTGCAAGATCCCCCTGGATTCCTCCTGTGGAGGGATCTGACAGGAGTGGGTGTCTCCAGGGGATCCCGCCTGTGCCACTGGAGCCCCCCCCTCATCCCACCACAGTCTGGGATCCTGGGCCTTCTAGCTGCCTAGCCTGCCCCAAAGACAGCCTGGGTCAGAGCCTCCCTCCTGTTGGGGTCTAGGGCAGAGCGCAGACCCCTGCAAGCCCAGCCTGTCCAGGGTGGCTATGAATACCCAACTCGCCCCTATGCTCCCTGTTACCATTTCACGGTCGGTGTTGCTGCCTGTCTGGCTGTCTCCAGTGTCGCTGCCCCAGCAGCCTGTGAAAGAGCCTTTTCATGCACCGCCCCCCCCCCCAAGGCGCCCACGGCTTCCCCTGGGCCGTCCAAGACCAACAGGCCTCCGGCCAGCTTCAGGGCTCCTGCAGGAGGCTCACTGGGCCCTGCCGCCTGCCACTGATCTCCCTCCGCCAGCTGGCCACCTGCCAAAGGGTCTGCACGGCCTTGCCACGGGGGCTCCAGGCTCCTCCTTCCAGCCCTGTGCCATGATGTGGGCCTGGGGGCTTGGGGTCTGGGACTGGTGGGTTGGGGATGGCGCCGTGGGCTAGCCACCTCCTCCATTTAGGGTACAGTGACTTAGGGGAGAACAGGAGAGCCCAGAGCTTCAGCTAGGAGGAGAATGATCAGGGGGTTGGAGGCCAAGGGGTGGGGGGCAGACCAGGGACCCTCTGGTGATGGTGACAATCTCCTGTCTCTGGCTGGGAATCGAGCGCTGGGGTGGGTGGGTGGAGCCCGGAGGAGCAGTGTCTGGACGGCCCATGGCATCTGCCTGTGCCCTTCTAGGGCAGGGTGCCCAGCCAATGAAGAAGCCTGCTATAGCACCCTGTTGGGGGCGCTCAGCATCAGCCTACCCTCTCAGTGGATAAAGGCTTCGTCCCTGTTATGCCCACCAGTGGGAATGACTCACAGGGCCCCCCAAGGAGTGACAGGCAAGGGCTTCACCCACCGTGAACCTGAAGCTGAGCCCGCACTGGGGCCTAGCCCAGTCCCCGCTTTGAGTCTGGGTAGCTGGGTACTGGAGGCAGGTGCAGAGCCTGCTCCCTGGCCTGTGGACATGAGGACATGCAATTCCTGAGAAGTGTACCCCCCTCGCACCAAGCCAGGCCACGTGCAGGGCAGGCACAAGTCGTGGCCTGGGAGACAAGCCAGCTGTGGGCAGCCCAGGCCGACTCACCCATTTCTGCTGTCCCAAGCACAGCCACAGGCCGGGTTCCCTCCACAGCTCCTCCGCCCGGTCCTCCTCACTGACGACCAGGGAGGGGCACAAATGCGAGGAGACAGGGAGGCTGAGGAGGCCCCCACCTGTGGGGGACTTCTTATGGCTGGCTGAGGGTGAATGGGGCCGGTGAGGGCTGTGGGTGGGAGCTGCACCAGCTGGAGCCAGTTCCCAGACTGGCTCCACCCCCCCAGGAGATGACAGCTAAGTCCAGCAGGCCCTGCGACTCCCTTTGGGGACAGCTGTCTTCACCTGGAGGGTGGCACAGACAGAGGGAGTGTGAAGACGGAGGTCCTGAGTGCCGACTCTCCCCGCTGCGGCCCCTACGGCCCCTGCAGCCCCAGCGCCTTGTGGTTTGGCTCTGAGAGTCTGGCCCAGGGCCCTGCCTCTCATCACCGTGTCCCTGTGGAGTCGATGGGCCCAGGGCAGGCTGGGGGCTCTTCTCTGCCCACACAATTGTTACTTCTGAGACTCCCAGAGGAAAGCAAATGCCCAAGCTCTGCTGCTCCCTGCCCCTGAGCCTTGATTTCCCCTGTAAGTGGGTACCCATGGGCCCAGAAGTGAAGGGAGTGGACTTTGTGCATGAGGAAGCACAGCCGTCAGGATGCCAGAAGCTTCACCACGCTGCGGGGCTGATGTCCTACCCCATGCCTCCTGCTGCCCACTCCCTGACTCCAACAGGCAGAGCCGCCACCCAGAAAAGAGATGAGCATTCACTGGGAGTCCCCTTGGGGGAGGAGACGGTGAATAAAATGTGCCCTGCATGCTGGTCTGGGTCTGGGCTGAGCCCAGGCCGCTGGGACCCAGGCTGGGTGCATTGCTGTGGCTGGCAGGCAGGCCAGGCTCTGAGCGGAGGTGGTCAGCCAACACCGCAGGTGACTCAGCGGGTGGCAGGAGGACGAGGCTTCTGGACAGAAATAGCCATCGCTTGGATATGCTGCCCAACATCTCCGTGACAACGGCAAGGCGGCGGGTGCTGTGGCCCCAGCGGGTCAGCTGCCCACAAAGGGTCTGCAGAGGCTGAATCTCTACTGGTAGCAACTGGCCAGCCTGGGGTGGACATAGCTGTCCATCCTCGCCCCAAGCCCCACAGGGAATGTGACTTGTCGCCTGAAGCCATGGCTCAGCTGCAGGGCCTGGTCGTTACTCTCTACAGGACAACACCATTTCCAGCCTCACGGACGGCCAGCAGAGAGCTGCAGACAATGGAGCCCAGTGGCCAGGCAGCCCTCTGGGACTGTGCCTGCCACCCTCCCTGCCTGGTGTCACCGCCAAGCTCTAGAAATAATGAGCTTCGAGCAGCCCCCCTCACTGAGCTCCCATCAGCTATTACCCGCCAGGAGGCCTACACGGGACGGCCCTCAGCACTGATGGGGACATTGCCTTGGCCACAGGATGGTAATGGGGTCTAAGTGGCAGAAGTCGACGCAGGGGGAGCCATTATCTCCGGGCCTCTTAATGGATGTGTCCCTGAGAGTTCTGTCTATGAGCTGTCGCTGGGGAAGAGACATCACGGGGGGCGGTGGGGGAGGGGGTGGACAGGGGTGGCGGGGGGCAGGCACAGCAAGGAGAGACTAAATGCCACCCCATCTCCCCACAAAGTGCCTGGCCCTCCCTGGGGAGCACAGTTCTGTCCAGAGAAGCAGACACAGGGTGCAGAGTGGTATGGGGGCAGCTGGGTAGCAGGGGCTCTACAGTTTCCTTGCAGCCACACCCCTGCCTGACTCACTAGCTGGACAAGGAGACTGGCCACCCAAAGTTGACCAAGGTGGCTGGGCATGGAGGCCCTCCAGAGCCCCGATGATATTCCTGCCTTCTAGGTCAGGGTCTGCCTTCCCAGGTGCCTGCCCTGTGCCAGGTGCAGGGAGAGGTCTTATGAGTTTTCCCAGGGGCCTGGCGCCATCCAGGGGTGTTGAGGCACCTCTGATGCCCAAAGCCCCGAGGGCGGATCCTTCAGGTAAGAGGCAGGCTAGCGGTGTGTCCTGATACCTCTGCCCCAGGTTCTCCTCCTGCCAGTGAGGGGAGAGTCTGTTGGCCTTGCTGTGACCACACCCAGGGCCCAGGGAAGACAAAGAGCAGGTTATTGTTGCAATGACCAGAGGCTGTGACGCGTGGTGTGGCTTCAGTGGGATGAGAGGGGACCCTTCCTCTGAAGCATCCTGCAGGTGGCACAGATGGGCAGAGAAACCATCTAGGCCTCGGCTATGGTCAGAGCTGGGGAGGGGCCTGACCTCAAGTGGTCAGCTTGAGTGATGAGGTGGGGTCCCTGTCATCCTTGGCCGACCTCTCTCCGCAGGTGATAACCGGGCCCGCCCTGGGCACGAGGAATTGCCCCTGCCAAGACTCCACTAGGAGCCCACGCCACAAGTGGAAAGCTAACATGCTTTTTATTTGAGGGATGGGGGGCAGGGCCCTGCCCGAATCTGGCCGAGGACAGCGGAGCCGCTCTTCTGTGGTGACAGCCCAGGTCACTGATAGCCAGCCAGCTGGAGGATGGTGGGGTAGTGGGCACGGTGGGCCATGCACTTCTGGCGGTCGATGAAGATGCTGTTGGTTTTGACGGCGACGTCCTTCTCCAGGCTCATGCGTGTGTCCTCCAGGTTGCGCAATGACTGCTCTGCTTCTAGAAGCTTGTCCCTCAGTGCTGCCAGGGACACGTTCAGCTCCTCTACCTCACTCACCAGCCTGGGGGATTTGGAGGAAGGAGGTGTGAGCTGGGCCGTTATCAGAGCCCTGGGCCTTGGGGCTGGGAGGGGCGAGGCCTGGGATTCGGAGGCTAGGGACCCTGGCGAAGGATCTCGGCCCAGACACTCAAGCTGTAAAGGGCCCCGGAGGTCCCCGAGGCTGGCCCACAAGCAGAGCTGGGGGTGACCAGGGCCAGGGCTCTGTGGGGGCCCAGCCTCCCCGTGGTTCCTTGTTTTCCTGGTGTTTGGAGGCTGGACCAACACCCTTGGAGCTGAGTGTCCGGAACAAACCCAGAAACGGAAGGAGGAAGGCCAAGGCGGTCGGGGTGGGGCAGCGGAGCAGTCCTGCTCACGAGGACCAGTGGCACTCGCTAAGTTAGGAGAACAAGACAGGACCCCACCGACGGCTCCAGCCCAGGCTGTGGGCGCACTGTGACTTCAGAGGCGTGGACTGGTCCGTGACCAAGATGCACTCAGCCTCTTAGACCCTGAGATTCCTCACTGGTGAAGTGGGAAGTGCCCCACTGGCCCTGGCACTCGAACCCCTGACGCAGTGACCCCCAGGGTCCGTGCAGTGTCCAGCTGGGCTGGGTGGGAGTGGGGACGCACAAATGCTTGCGTGTGTGAGCTGTGTCGGTGAGGCCCCAGGGACTCCTTACCACATCTGCGGGTCTGTGTGCGTGCGGGCCGGGGGTGTTCATGGGGGTCCCGAGGGCTGAGGGAGGCTTGGAGGGGCCTGGGTCGGCGTGGGGGGTGGTCCGGCCTGCTCCAGGACTGCACCTGAGCTGGGCGGTGTCACGGCACAGCTCCACGTTGGGCCGGTGCGAGCGCTGGTACAGGCGAGTCTCAGCCACCTTCAGAGGCATCTCCTTGTCCTTGATGGCCTGCTTCAACTCAGCTACGTTGTGCTCCTGTTCCGTAATCTCTCGAAGTGTCTGCACACGAGACAGTCCCCATGGGCCCCAGGCAAAGCTGGCTGCCAGGATGGTCCTGGCCTCCTCCCTGAGCCCTGGAGCTGCATCCAGGAAGCAACCTGTCCACTGGCTCTGGAGGAGGCGCGTGGGCAGGGAGGGCATGCACAGCTGCCTGGGCTGCCCGAGGGCACCTGGGGGCTGGGGTGAGATGGCAAAGCCTGTTGTCCGGCAGCTCTGGCCTGAACTCCCCCAGCCCTGGTGGTCACCAGCCCCAACCCTAGCCAACAGCCAGAGAGACTTGGAGGCAGTCCAGGCCGTGCTAACAGCCCATGTCAGGGGTCAGAGCCCTGCCAGGCCCCACCACCTCCTCCCATCTTCCCTCCTGCTCGCACCTGACAGACTCCTGGTTGGTCACTCCAGTAGACCACCCCCAACATCACCTAGTTTTTCACTGGTTTAGTGAGGGGGGCCCTGCCTCTGAGGTCCCTCAGGATGGGAGGGCAGGAGGAGGGGCAGGGGCGAGGCCAGGTCATGACCAGGGCATAGTAGACAGAACAGGGGCCCGGAGTTGGGGGCACAAGGAGCCTGGTGTCTCTGATCATGGGCGCCCAGAACCCAGGGCTGCTCTGGACACGGCCATGGGTGTGGCTTGGGTGGGTCCGGCTGCACCTTGTGCAGGTGATGCTCGAGCTTATGGCGCGCGTCCTCCAGCTCCTCCAAGCGGTGCTCAAAGGCCAGGTTCACCGCATCGCACTGCAGCCTCAGGTCCTCAGCAGTGTCCCGCAGGATGCAGTCAATGAGCTCACGCAGGTTGCAAGAGGCCAGGCGCTCACGCTCGGCGCGTAACAGATTTTCTTGTGTGAACTTGGCCCATGTCTCGGGCGTGGAGGCGCTGCGGGGCGGAAGCGGCCGGAGCAGCTGCCCGTGGGCGCCCTGCCAACTGTTCTGGTTCCCACCAAGCCTTCCCCTTGCCCCCGGCGCCAAGCACAAACCATCCCCACCCCCACACCTCGTCCCAGCCGCAGTGCCTCACCGCGCCTCATGCCGTCCCCTGTGTCTCCTGCGACCACTACCCCAGCACTGCCCGACGCCCTCCAGCGCCGCCCCGCGCCCCCTCTGCCTCCAGCGTCCCCCGAGTCCAGGCCCTCCGCGCTACAATGGGGGGCCTAGCTCCCCCTGCCGGCCTCTCGTGGAGCTGCAAGTCAGTCGTCTTTGTTCTTGTTTCCCAGGCCTTCCTGTCCCCCCTCCACTCCCCACTCCCATCTCATCCCCGTTTCCGGCAGCCCCCCACCCCTGGTCCTGTCTCCCTCCGCAGCGCCCCCAGCCTCTCTGGTGACTGTGTGGCGGTGGGCACTTGGGCAGGGGCCCTGATCACTGCCCATCCTCAGGAGCAGAAGAGCTGCAAGAGGGCCATCTGTGCAGCGAGCACCAGGGGCTAGGGGTGCTGTGGAGAAACCAGGAGCGGAGGAGGGGATGCTAGGGTAAAGGTGCGGGACCGGATGCGTGTGCGGAGGATCCCCTGGAGGGGACAGGCGGCCCACCTCTCCTCAAACTTGGCGGAGTGCTGGTGGAACTGCACGTCGGTGCTCTGGTTGTTGTACCGGGCGCAGGTCTCGTCAGTATTGTAGGCCTCCACCTTGTCGGACCAGTCCATCTCGCACACCTGCTTGTGCTCCCGGTTCAGCCTGGGGCAGCGGGAAGGAGCCTGAGTTTGTGCCGAGGGCCAGGGAAGCCCGGGCCGCTGGGGTGCTGCAGGGCAAGCCCCTCTACCCACCCATGCCGCGGGCCCACCTCACCTGCCCCGTGTGGAGTCCTCAGGTCCAAGGCCCACCTGGCCAGCAGTGTCCAGAAGCAGCTGCCCTTTCCTCCCCAGGAGGCTGGCCTGGGCTATGTGGACACCCAGGTCCCCCGGGCCATGCAGGAATCTGCCACCTCCACACCCACCTGGTGCCCCTGCCCAGACTGCACTCCTGGCTGTGACCTGGGGCAAGGCCCCACCTTTCTGACTTCCTGCCCGGAGCCAGCCTAACGGGTGGGAGGACAGGGATCACCCTACCAGCGGGAGACCCACCGGATCTGGTTCACAGCCTGCATAATGGTTCTTTTCAGCAGCTCCTGAATGTTCCGGATGAGCTCAGCCTCCTGGGGAAGGAAACCCCATCCCTGGTGAAACTCTGAAGGCAGGCAGGGCTGCTGTGGGCCCATGGTCAGCCTCTGAAATGCCCGGGAGGGGTGGAAATTTGGGGCCCCATCCAGGAGAGGTGGGGGCTCAGCTGGCACTTGATCCTTGGCTGAATGGCCTTGGCCTTGGGCCTTGTTGACCCCTGGTCTCTTTCCTGGAAAATGGGGCATGCATCCTGCTCTTCCCCACCAGGTTTATTCAGAGTTTTTGAACACTCTGTTCGGTGCACTGCATGGGGTCTTTTCTTCTAGGGGCTTCTAAGGGCTGCTGGGAGGGTCACCCAGAGGCTGTGCCCACTTGTTTGGCACCCGGTACCCCCGGACTCTGGGGGCTGTCCCTGTAGCCTGGCCAGGGCACGGAGGGCATCAGCTCCTGGACAGCCAGGCCTACAGTCTCTGAGGACCTAGGCCCCTGGAGAGCAGGTACTTCTGTGGGCAGGGCTACCCCTTGGGGTTGGGGACGCAGAGAGACCTTCTCCACACCAAACACAGGGGATTCCCTGCCTCCCTTTGTGCTACCTCAACAGCTTCATTTTCTATGTACAAGCCACCCTCCCCCTGATCTGAATGTTTGCCTTCAGTTGTGCACTAAACGCAGGTGTGCCTGGGTCTGTGCCCTGGTGTGTGTCCCTGTTTGTACACTACTGAAGTAGTTCATGCGCTCCTGGGCCATTGGCCTCAGCTCAGGACCGAGAGGCTACGCCCTGAGACTGGGGGGTTCTTGAGCAGGCTGAGTGTAGAGAGTCCATGGTGGGGGCCAAGGAGGGAGTTGGGGACTTGGGGGGCAGGCAGGAGGGTGAAGGGCAGGACTCAGGGTTCTGGCCTGAGTTTGAGGGGATGGTACAGGGGATGTCCTGAGCCTCTGGGCCAGCTGTTCGTCTCTCTGAATCTCATGCATGCCCACTTCTTGCACCCTGTTCATAGGCGAAGCCTCAGGCTCTGAGAGGTGTGGGAACTGTCCCACCAGGACCAGGGGCCTGGACTGGGTAACCCCGTGATTCTAATGGGGCTTTCCCAGGACAGATCCTGCCAGGTGTGTGTGGAGGGGGGGCGGGGGGGTGGTGAATGAATGTAGCCTCCACCCCATTCTTACCCCATCCACACCATACCACTGCTGGTGCCTGGATTTCCCCCACAGGTGTCCTCGGGTGAGGAGGAGTTAGCCTCCTGGAGCTCAGAGTCAGGCTTAATTTGCATGATCAGGGTGACCCAAGGGGCTGCCCAGCAGGTAGCAGAACTTGAGGTGACCAAGGGGATCATCCACTGGATGCAGGGACCAAGAAAGGCCCCCTGACCCTGGACATACTCCAGATCTCAAGTGGCTGCCCCCAGGATGCACCGCTCAGGTCCCTCTCCATCCTCAGGGTTTATGTAAAGGGGTGTCAGGGCTCCTGGGATGGACTGGCTGGGCCACACCCTGCCTCAGGGGCCTCTGACTGTCCCATCAGCAGGCAAATGTCCCCAACACACGTCCCAGGTGTAAATCCTGCCACAGCCTGGGCCCTGCCTCCCCTTCAGTGTGCACCAGAATGGGAGCCCTGCAGGGCACTGGGCACGAGTTTGAGGGGAGTGGACAAATGCCAAGCTCCAGCTCCTGAATGCGGTTGAGCCCCATGCTGGTGCTCCCAGGACACAGGCCCCTAACCCAGGGTGAATGGGCTGCAGGGCTCCGTGCAGGGAGCCCAGGCTTACCCCAAGCCTACTGTGAGAACCAGGCCGTGGGAAGGTCAGACCAGACACACTCCTGGTGGCAGGGACAACACCTGCCTCCTGGGGAGTCTGAGCCCTGCCCCTGCCCCCGGCCTGCGTGGCCCCAGCGCCCAGGCCCTTCTGGTCCCTGACCTACTAACAGAACCAGCTTCTCCGTGCCTACGTGTGCAGAGGGGTATGGGCACCAAGGCCTCTGCCGGCCCGTGTTTTGGGGATGCACCAAGTCCACCGTCAGGCCCCACGCAGGTCATTCTCCCTGCAGAGAGGTGAGGGTGGCCCGGGTCGGCAGGTCCCCGAGAGCCAAAGGGGCTCACACCTTCAGCAGCTCCTTCTCCACGTAGTCAGAGACGAGGTCGGGGTGCTGGCGGCGCTCGCGACACTGCAGGTTGTCGGTGGCAATGGAGAAGGGCACGGCGGTGGCATCCAGGGCGCGCTCCAGCCGCTGCTTCTGGGCCAGTAGCAGGTCGGTCTCCGCGATCAGCTCGCCCACCTCCCGCTGCAGCTCTGACTTCCAGCAGTGGATGTCCTGCAGGCGCTCGCCCATCTTCCGGGTGGAGTCCGCCTGCGTGCGCTGCGCCAGCTCCTTCGTCTCGGCAGCCAGCTGCCTGCTCTCGTGGCGCTGCCGCTCTGACTGGTCGCGGTCGGCAAAGGCCTGGTAGTAGCTGGCATAGCAGTTCTGGAACCATTCGTCTACCAGATACTTGGCCGTGCGGAAGCCGGCAGTGGCCAGGCCTGAGGACGTGCAGGCACCTGTGTTGCGGGCCACATCATACAGCTTGAGGGGCAGCTCGCAGGCCGGTATTGTCTGCGGGGCAGGCTGCTTGGTCAGTAGCACATCCGTCTGAGCCATGGTGCCACTGGCCTGGGTACAGGTGGGTGGGAGGGGAACTTGGCACGGTGGGCAGAGCAGCTCTGGGCACTCTGCTCTGGCCATTTTGTCTCCAGAACAGGAAGTCTCCAGGTCTCCTGGAGACAGGTACCTGCCAAGCCTTCCTGTTGCTGGGCAACAGGAACCCTCCCCTATCGGCTCTCTTAAAGAGCCAGGCAGGCCCTAATCCCACCCATCCTGGCTGGCATCTGGCTGGGGGAAGCGTTGCACCTGGGACCGGAGGTCCCAGTGAGGTCTCCCCCATGGAAGTATCTTTGGTGGGGAGTTGAATTCAGCCTCCCCTGGGTGCCTGGAGTCAGATTTCTACATCTGCTCCACGTAGAAGGAGGCTCCTGTCCTGGGCAAAGTACCCTAAGGCCGCCCAGGGCCAGGCTCCTAGCTGAGGCCTGGGTTGGGGGAGGGGGCTAGAAGGACACCAGGTCTGGGGCACAGGTCCTGATCCCCATTCTGAATGGGGAGTTTCAGCACGCGGGTGATGCCTTGTATGGACAGCAGAGGGCGCCATTGGCTATAAAATGCCATATGGGGGGCAAGACGCTGGCCTTTGGTTCCTCCCACTCTGCCAGGCCCTTGACCCCTCCAGCCCCGGCTCCTCCCACAGGATCCCCCAACCCCAGTCCTCCTTGCAGGACACCCACACCTCCCAGCAGAGGCTGGGAGAAGCCCAGCCCTCCACCACCCGCCCCTGCCCCACACCCACTAGGACCACAGGAGGCCCGGAAGCTCCTCAGACACACCAGCTTGGGCTCCAGCCAGCCTTAGCTCGGTGGTGCCCTCCTCCGAGGGCCCTGATCCTCAGCACTGGCACCTCTCACTGGGCTGATGGCACTCACTGTGTGGCAGAGAGTAGGTGCTTTGTACACTGGAGGTGGAGGCTTTCCCGACCCAGAGTGAGCCAGAGCCTGCTCTCGTGGGCGGGAGGTCAGGGGCCCCTCAGGGCTGATGAGGCCTGAGGGGCGTCCTCAAGTCTGTGCTTCCATTTTCCCCACGGGCAGCAGCCACACAGGGCCCGCTCAGGGTTGGGACTGCCACTCACCTCTTACTTAGAACCTGCTTTTCACATACTCTTTCCCCTGAGGTTGGAGCGTGGCCGAGGTGCCTGGGATCTCTTCCCAGGAGCCTCAGGAATACAGGGGCTGGAGCAGAGCTCGGTGACCTTGGACGGCCCTGGGCCAGCAAGGCTGGAGGGGGGGGGCGGTGTTCTTGCCTGTGTGGTGGTCCCACTCTAGCCCAGCTTGTGACGCAGTCTCCAAAGCAGGGGCCCAGGGCCGACCTGGTCCACTGTGAGGCTAGACCAGCAGGACTTTGCCTGCCAGGAGGCTGGACTCCCGCTTGTCAACCGCAGACCCCCACGCCTCCCGCCTTTGGTCTAAAGTGGAGGTGCAGGCGGGAGGGGGTGAAGACACTCCAGAAAGACTCCTGAGCTGCGAGAGGGCCCAGGCCTTGTCTGCCATGCGGCCAGGCAGTTTCCGAGCCTCAGTTTCCCATCTGGGAAGTGAGGTTATGCCAGCCACTGTGTTGGGCTGTGGTGGCCACAGCTGGCCCAGTGCCCAGTGCTGGGAATGGCCAGCACCCACTTGTCTCCTTCCCACCCTACACAGCACACCCGCCCCCCCCCGACCTCAAGGGGTCTCAGGGCACGAATCCCTAGTCAGGTCACAGTGAGCGCAGCTTGCGTGCTGGTGGGGTGGGCGTCGCCGCTTTTTAGTGTGGAGGGACAGGCATGCTGGCTTATTGGATTTATTTGTTTCCAGATTGCATCTGCAACAGGAAAACTGAGTCCTGGGACATGCCGAGGGTCCTGGGGACGAGGTCCTTGCCTGGTACCATCCTTTTCAACCACGTTCAGACAGTGGCTTGGAGCCTGCAGTGTGGTCCGGAAGGCCCTGCGGTCCCCACCACTTCCCTCTGGATTCTGCTTGCTCACCCCCAGGGACAAGGCACTCCCTTCCAGGACAGCCCTGGAGGACACTCCACGGTGTGCTTCTCCCTCTGTGGTCAGTCCCTCTCATGAACTCAGGCCTGTAGGGGCCCGGGCCCTGGCCTGCAGCTCAGGAAGAGGTAGATGACATGGCAGATCATGGGGGAATATGACACTCAGCCCTAAGAGCCGGCATGCCGGCCCTGCGCCAGCACTCCCAGGCCGCCTGCACCTAGCTATCACAGGCCACTGGTGTTTACTCTTCCTGTGTGCAGAAGGGACACTGAGTCACAGGCACACCACACAGTTGAGAGGCAGCAGGCAGGATTCACATATGGACCTCAGCTCAGCCTGAGCCCCAGGACCCCAGCAGGAGTCAGAAGAGAGGATAGAGGTCCACTGTTTCTGGGAAGCCCCCTCACAGGATGGGGGCAAGCACGGGTCTCCCCACGGCAGCTTGGACCTTCTCCACCCCGTGGGTGGACCTTCTGACTCCAGCATCTCTTTTATTGTGGATTTGAGGTAGGACAGGTCAGCTGGGCCCCTAGCAAACAGGCAGTGGGTTTCAAAGCTGCCAGTGGTCAAGGAGGGTCTCTGCCTCTACCAGCACCCCAGTCAGGACCCAGACAAGAGGAGGGTCAGGGCCAAAGTCACCAGACGGCAGTAAGGCTTGTGGGGAGTGAGGGTGCAGGGACACAGTTTCATGACTGGCACCCCTGTGACACAGATGGTTAGGAGGGAATGTGCCCACACAGGACCTGAAGGACAGGCCAGAGGTTGCCCTGGCCTCCACCCTGAGCTCCCAGAGGGCATCTTGCAGACTTGGCCTATGGTCATTTGGGAGGTGGCCGCAGAGCCAGTGACCATAGCCCAAGAGCAGGGCTTCCACACCATGAAATGTGGCCATGCCACAGCAGTCTCGGGGGCCTCCTGTAGCACCATTCATGGTGGGCCTGGTGGCTCCTGCCCAGCCCACCTGAGGCCCCCCTCACTTTGTCCCTGGCCCAGAAGTAGCCAGATGGGGAAACAGGAATCTGTTACTCTTCAGCGTCACAGACTCCAGCGCTCTCCAGGAGGCCCAAGGTCACAGATGGGAAGGGGGAGGGGCCCTGAGGGACCCAAGGTACTGAAGCAGAAACTTGGCCATCTGGCCTTCTCGGACCCCCATCTGTGCCCTCCCTGATATCCCACCTGGAATGAAAACTCAAGGAGCTCTCCAGCCTCTGAACAGATCCACCTGCCGTGGAAGGGCCTAAGCACATCCCTGGCTGTCTCCCTCCAGGGCTGGCAGAACATGGTAATAACAGGAGGATTTGAAGTGGCTCAGAGGGTCCTGAGCAGGGCCATGGCCACAGCAGATGCCTGAGAGGCTGAGAAGCAGGGAAGGGAAGGTGCTGCCCACACCCCACATGCAGGAAGGGAGGGTGAGGGACCCCTCTTCCAGGTGCATCAGCACAGAGCATGGACAGGAGGCGGGGAGGGAGGCTCAGGAGGACTTCCTGGAGGAATGGTCTCCTCCACCAAAGCGTGAAGAGCACACAGTCCAAACTGGGCGTGGAGCACCTCCAAGGCTGTAGGGAGGAGACAAGGGTGTTCCATCCCCAGCTGACCCCAAGGCAGCTGTGGAAGTCCCCTTCCCTGGGGAGGCATAAGCTTGGTAGGGAAAAGCAAAGAGACAGAGGACCCGAGTGTGGGTAGACAGGCTAGGCAGAGAGTGAGGGTGCACCCAGAGGCCTGGCCCCCAGCCAAGTGGGGGCAACGCTGAGGGAGACTGAGGGTGCAGCTCCCCAGCCTGTGCCCCTGGGCAATGGGCAGGGGACCCAGGGCCGCTGGCACTGTCCCATCTACCCCTTATCCAGGGAAGACATCACATGCGTGCCTCAGTTTACCTGCCAGGAAGTGGGTACTCTGTGTGGCTCCTGGGCAGCTGTGTCCACTTTCAGGACTTGGCGAGGGGAGAGGGGCTTTGCCCAGCCCCTGGCAGCTGCCGATGTCTTGGCCCCCTCATTCCAGATGTCCCCACCCCTATAGCTGAGCTCTGGAGGTCTGTGGCCCAGGTGGCAGATCTAGACTACACCACCAGACAAGGCCGTGTGGCTAGTGCCCCATATGTGAACGGGGATAGGGCGGTCCCCCCTCATGGGTGTCGGAGAATGGGGGTAGACTGAGTGCAGCTGCTGGCGTGGCTCGCTCCTTGTCTGAACAGCCTCTACCCCCGTCCTCGGCCTCGCCAGGGGACATCTCAGTCAGTGTCAGTCCCCTGCGTGGTGCCCTTTCCGGGCAATGCCCAAAGCCTATCTGGGTGGAGTGGCAGGTGCAGGTGGCAGAGAAGATGGGGGGGCCAGAAACAGGCGCACAAGAGGCATCTGCCAGGCTGCCCGTCCTGCTCGCCCACCCAGGGAGGGCCAACCAGGGGGGCTTTGACCTTCACCACCCCTCAGAACGCCCTCCCTCCAGACTAACTCCAGAAATGTCCAAGCTAAGCAGTTTTTAGAAGAAGCTATCAAAGTCCGGAATGAAAGGAAATGATGTGAAGATCCCAGCTGCGGGAGGCAGACAAAGGTCAGACTGCTGACCAAAAGGGAGGGGTTGCTAGACGTGGGGTGGACCGAGGTGGAGATACAAAACCAGCTTTCTGAGGGAGATTCTGCCCAATGACAGGGAAAGGACAGAGATGGGCCCAAGGGAGGGAGGCCTGGAGGTGTACCTGCCACCAGCGCGGCAGGGATGTCAGCTCGTGCCCATCCCCCATTCCACGAGTGTGAGGCCACCGAGAGGTGAGACAGAAACAGCATCGGAGACAGTGCCCGGCTCGGGGCAAGCCTCATAGACAGGCTCGTTTTTATCGCTACGTCTTTATGGTGGCGAGACACACCCAGCAGAAAACCTGCCATTGTCACCGTGCTAGAGTGTCTGACTGGGCAGCGTCCAGTGCACCCCAGGCTGTGAAACCGCCGTCACTGTTTAGTCCCAGGACTTCTCGTCACCCCAGAGGGACACCCGACCTCATCGCAGTCACTCCCCTGCCCCCCAGCCCCTGGCACCCACCGGTCTGCTCTCCTGTCTCTCTGGGTTTGCCTGTTTGGGGCATTTCATGTAAATGGAGCCATACAATCTGTGGTCCTTCGTGTCTGGAGTCCTTTTCTTAGAATGCTTTTAAGGTCACCCGTGTCACAGGGCAGCAGGGCTCCACTCCTTTTGCCGCTGCACGCTACTGCACCGCAGGGACGATGGACGGGCCATGCTGCACATCCATCCGTCCGTTAATGGACACTTGGGCCGTTTCCAGGTTTTGACTGCTGTAAATAGGACTGTTATGAACACGGACGTACACGTTTCTGATTGAATGCCGTCTTCAGTTTTTCAGTGCTTGGCTGTCCTCATCGCCCGGGTACCACTTGAAGTCTCGAAGACCCTGACTTTGAAAACAGGACGATGCAGTGAGGAGCTTTCCAGCTCCACCTTCCTGAGATCTTAAAAAGGGTAAAATCTGCAGGACTGCCTGCCACACCCCCATCAAACCAGGGATGAGGAGAATGTTCCAGAAGGTGAGGGTTTTGCTAAGCGGGGCAGAGCATCCAACAAGGGCAGGGACTGACACCAGGTCCCCGGGGAAGGCACAGCCTTGGGAAGGAGCCCCAGGGGTAGCTGAGCTTCAGCAAGCCCCTCACGTGCAATCCAGGCCCCAGGCTCCTGCAACGCCTGGGCCCTGAGGGCGCCTCAGCTTCCCTTAGGGTCTGACCCCCACGTGTGTCACGCTCACCCTGGGGTCCTCACGCCCGTCACCCTCGGGAGCCTGCTGACCCAGCACACTGTAGGTGGAGGCGCAGCGAGGGGGGTGCTCCTAAGCCCTCCCCAGCCGACTTGGCATCCTGGGCCGTCCACCCGCCTCCCTGTCCAAGAGTTTCAGGTAGAACGGCCAAATCCCCGACTTATCAGCTCAGCTTTATCTCCAAAACCTCCTACAGTTTCCCAGAGAACAAAATTAAATACGGGATTTAGGAGAGATTTTACATCTGCCCAAGCAGGGCCAGGAACAGGCTGACATGACAGGCAGCTGATGCCTGGGCCTCAGGTGGGCGGGTGGGCAGAAGGCGCCTAGCCCGGCCCCAGTCCAGCCAGGAGCAAGGACAGCCTGCTGACAGGACCACGGGTGGGGGTTACCAGGCCCCTATGCCGTGTTCCCCTTCTGCCCCTGAATCCATCTGTCATTTCTGGTGAGCCTTTCAGCACCCCCCTCCCCCCAACGCCCCCCGAGGCTCCATCACCGTGGGCAGGGCAGGACCTCACCTACCCCCATCTGGACCTTTCACAGATGAGGAAACTGAGGCCTGGTGAGGTCACATCATTTGCTTTCTGTCAACCACAGGCAGGCGATGGCAGACTCAGGCGCGGCCTCAGATGCAACACCACCCCAGCAGACCCAGCCCTGGGGACAAAAGGAGACAGCCCTGGGATGTGGACCCCAAAGCAGGCAGCCAGCCAGCCTGGGCAGGAAGTGTCAGGCTCCTACCAGCAGCTTGTCCCATGTCATCTCTGGAGTCCGAGGGGTAAAGGGATCGCTTTAATGACCCCCAGCCCCTCCAGGAGGCCCTGAGGCCAGGGTAGCGCCCCTGCTCCGAGGCTGGCACCCCTGCTCCGAGGTCAGCTCTGGCTCTGCACCAGGAGAAGCCACAGAGCCTTTGAAAACCACCACAGGAACCTTCTAGCAGCAAGAGTCGCGGACAGCAAAGGGGAGAGAAACGCTGGGCGAAGCAAGAGGCCCAGCTCACATGTGGAGACATCGGAGCCTCTCTTGCACGGCGTCCAGAGGCAGCAGGACCAGTGACGAGAGCTGCAGGACAGAGGCCCAGGCCCTGGTGGCCTCTGTCTGGAAGGACCACCTGGACTCCCGGCTGCGTGGGCTCAGAGAGGCTCTGCAGGGCCCCTGGGCCTGAAGTTCGGGAGGTCAGGAGACGGCCCAGCACCCCTCCCGCCCCTCCTCTACCTGCCCGGCCTGGCTGCCCACCGCCCACGTTGCCTGCCCTTGTCCCGGGCTTGTGTCCTGTCATTGGGGCGGGGGGGGGCGGGGGGGGGGAGGGCAGAAGGGCCCGCAGGGCTTTGGTGCCTTCACTCCACACCCCTCAACCAGGCTGGGCCCAGCAGACTGCAGTGGAAATGACTGGGCTAAGGGACCACCCCCAGCCAACGGCCACACCCACATCCTGGAAGCCCTTCCCCCGAGGGGCGGATCCCGGGGGTGGGAGTTGGGGGGGCGGAGTCAGGCCGGGGATGGTCATCCCAGGTACCAGAGCGCCGACCTCTGTGCCAGAGACACCGACCTCTTCTCCCTCAGATTGTCAAATCAGAAAAGGACAACAGCCAACACAACAATAGCCATCTGGTGTGAACGGATCTTGTTTTGTCAGGTCGACAAAAAATACATTTTGGGGGCGCCACAGAAGTTTAGTCGCTGTCAGTGCACGTGCGCCGCGAGATGAAAAAGGCTGCACGTCACCCTCTGGGTGACCTTCCCCTGGTCCTCTGCTGCCACTGTGCCCGTCCACCCGCCGCACACAGGCCCTTTCACAGGCACCGGGCGGGGGCAGGCCTGAGGAGGGTCCTGGGCAGCTCAGGGCTCAGCTGAGGTTATTTGCAGCAGGGCATCTCGGGAGCTGGTGATTGGTGGCAGGTCAGGCCCCATCTGTGGGGCAGAGGGACTGTCTGGACCCTGTCGCTGTCGTGGCTGAACCCTGACTGCTCCCTGTGTCTCGGGCCTCAGAACTGGCCGCCCCAGTTGCCCTGAGACTAGGATCCGGTCCGGCGGGTCTCAGCGGGTGCCCACTCCCCATCTCGCGTCCCTTCTGGACCCCACTGCCTGTGCAACCCCAGGAGGAAGAGCTTGGAGAAAGGTTGGCCCGAAGATGAGAGGGGTGCGGCCTGAGTGGCTGCCTCTGAATTCAAGGAGCACCCAGAGCTGGGGTACAACACCCAGAAAAGGGTCCTGGAATCCTTGGAGCAGGGGGGCACAGGGAGGCCCCGCCCCAGGTCCTGAGTCCATCAGAGGCCAAGGTGAGTTGCTGAGGTGGGGACAGGCCCAGGCCAGGGACCGCAGCTCCTGGGTCTCGCCCCACACAGGAAGTCCCAGCCACTAGGAAGCAACAGCCCAAACCCAGGCCAGCACTAAGCTGCAGACCGGGAGATTCGGGTAGCAGGGCCTGGAAGTGACTTCAGAGGGTGTCCCCTCACCTCCACTGCAGCAGGAGGCCCTGGCCTCACCCTGACCTCAGCTGGCCTGCCTCTGGCCTCCTGAGTCCTCCTGGCCAACCTCCAGGGTGGCCCCCATGCCCCCTTCTCCACTTCTCTGGCTCCCTGGGTGAGTCACGGCCCAGGCAGCCTTGGGCAGCCCGGCAGTCCCTGGTGGGGTTTGAGCGGCCGCTCTGCTATTAAGAGGCCGCAGCAGCAGATTCTGCAAATGCTTCTGTTGACTGATCAGGGGCATGCAGGCTGCAGATAAGAGCTCAGAGGGCCATTTGGAGGGCAGGCACAGAGGATGGTGGAGAGCGTGTCCCCCCATCCACCCCCTGCCTCCTGCCTGCCCCCTCCCTCCCCTCCTGTCCCCGTGGATGCTCGGGTCAAGGGCACAGAGCTGCCCTGAAGTCACCGCACTCCCCTGCCCTGGGAGCCTCTCATCCCTCTTGTACACTGTGTGATTTCTGGCAAACTCCTGACCTCTCTGTGCCCTTGTCTGCAAACCATGAGCTCTGGTCCTCTTCCCTGGCTGTGGAGTGTCCAGCCCTCAGCCAGCTCCAGGGCTCCAGTCTTCCCACCACTGACCTCTGGGTTCCAGGGGCTCCTGAAGTCCATTAGGGAGATGGGTGGAGAAGTCCCGTGCTCCCCCCACAGCCCCAGCAGGCTGGAAGTGAGGTCAGGGCCTGCAGGAGGCCTCAGAAGTGGGGTCTTCCTCCTGGTAGGGTGGGGTCGGGGCCTGATGCCCTCTGGGGCTGGTCTGCTTCTAAGGTACCCTGCCAGACGAAAGGAGTCGGGGCCCCACATACAGTGTGACCGGGGAGTCACCAGCCCCCAAACACTTCCACACAGGGGCCCCTCACATCACGTTGCTGTGGTTGCCTCCAGCCCCATGGGACTACCACCCATCTTATTCTCCTCCCTCAGGGTGACTTTGGCAATGTCTGTAAGGATTTGGGGGGTCACCGCTATAAAGGAAGGGGTGCTCCTGGCATCTGGTGGGTGGAAGTGTGGGCTGCTGCTCAGCACCTTACAGCATCCAGACAGCCCGCGGGGCGGTGGTGCCGAGACGCTGACCCTGCCCTGGGAGCAGCCCCCCAGCTCTCTGCCGCTGGGGATCCTGGGGACGTCTCCGTGTGCAGACTGTCTCTCTAAGGCAGCCCTTGAGCAGCAGAAGAGAGAAGCTCTTCCCTAGAATTGCCAGCCCAAGTGTGTCTGTGGGGGCGCCCAGGCCAGGCCCCCTGTGTGCCCTGTGGCCAAAGAATGCCAGCCCCTCGAGGGCCCGTGGCTGAAGGGCCAGGCTCCACGCAGCACTTAGACCAAAGAGGCCCTGAAGATAGACTGAGGCTGGACGGCACACGGCGCCCCAAATGGTCCTCGTGGGAGCAGTGGACGCTGCGGGGAGCCACTTAGCTGATGGAACGAGGGCTGCTCAGTCTCCACCAAGAGGAAGCAGGCAGCCAGTTAAGTGCTCAGAGGAGAAGGGCAAGGTCACTCTGAGCCTCACGTGAGCAGCTTCAGGCCCCTACCCACCCACCTGCTTCTGCTCTTTCCGTCAGCCAGGCCAGGCCCTCGCCCCGCAGCCCCTGCTCCCTCCACTCCACCCAGCCTCGGTTTCTAAGTTCAGAGGTCAGAGATGGGAGCACAGCCCCAGGTAATTGGTACTTCCTCGTTTCAATTTCCTGATTTCAGGTTGGTGTTTGAATTGGCCTCAGATATAAAATAAACTCCTGGGTGTTGGTGTCCCTTACCAGGTGAGGCTGGGACACTTGCGTTGCTGGCTCTCAGGGGCAGTGGAAATCCCCACCCCCTGCCACCTCCATCCCCACCCGGCCCACCTGGTAGAGGGGAGTGGAGCCCCAGAGCTCAGTGCAGCCAAAGGGCAAAGGGGACATAGAGAGGGGCAAGGACCCAAGAGGCAGGGACCGAGTTGCTGCCTCTGAATTCAAGGAGCACCCAGAGCTGGGGTACAACATCCAGGAAAGGGTCCTGGAATCCATGGAGCAGGGGGGCACAGGGAGGCCCCGCCCCAGGTCCTGAGTCCATCAGAGGCCAAGGTGAGTTGCTGAGGTGGGGACAGGCCCAGGCCAGGGACCGCAGCTCCTGGGTCTGGCCTCACACAGGAGCCTGCACATCCCAGGCACCTCTAGAAGCTGACAGTCGCCGAGGCCAGGCAGGAGGGGCAGGGGCCACAGGGAAAGCAGCGTCCCCCTTGCTCCCAGGCCCCCGTTAGCACAGCCCTTCCTCACGGCCCCTGGGCAGCTCTAAAGAGCCGTCAGTCAGCGGAGGCATCGATCGGTCTGATGGGAAGAGACCGCCCTCCCCACTTCGAGCTAATGCACTACATTATTGTAAATCTTGCTTTTTTGGTAAAGATTTTATTTATTTACTTTTAGAGAGAGGGGAAGGGAGGGAGGAAGAGAAGGAAAGAAAGAGCAAGATGTGAGAGATACACCAATTGGTTGCCTCTCTCGCACCCCAACTAGGGATCTGGCCCACCAACCCAGCATGTGCCCTGACTGGGAATTGAACCAGGAACTTTTGGGTTTGCAGGCTCAATCCACTGAGCCACACCAGCCAGGGCAAAAATCTTGCTTTTCATGAGAAGAGAGAGGAGTGTGCTCTGGGGGCCTGTCTGTGTAGGGAAGCAGGCACCTGGTCCTAACCAGCACCATTTGCTCAGATTTACAGGAAGTCCCTTCCTGGAGTGCTCTGCGTGTCTCTCCGGGCCCTGCCAGCCTCCCAGGTGCACTGTTCCACCTGCCATGCCCCCTACTCCACCGGGGCCCCTTATCTGTCAGGCTGACCTCAGGGGTCCAGAGAACACAGGGCATTCTGTCTGCAGGGCCTCCTCCAGGTCACTCGCCCTCTTGGAGTCCCCTCCCCTTCCTCCCCACTCTCTTCATCCTCTGGCCAGGTCTGGAGCCCCTTTCTCCAGGAAGCTCAGACACTGCCCTTCAGCTGGGTCTCCGGGCTGCCCATGCCTCCACCTCCTGTGGTGAGTGGCCCCCTGAGCACCTCGGGCCTGACCCAGCAGAGGGGCCTGCAGGACCTGTGGGGCCAGGAGCTTCGGTCCTCACTATGCTGAGCCAGAATCCCCTTCCAGGTGAATCGTGACTGTTGCCAGAGTCCTGGAGGGGCCACCGCTGGCAGGAGCTCTGCCCTGAAGTGAACTAGCAGGTGTCTGCACTTTGGTGCTGGCAAAGCTGCCAGCTCAGCCAGCTGGCAGAGCCCTGGCCACTCGTGAACGAGACCCTGGCCAGAGGCACCTGAGGGTCACTCTGCCCTAAGGGCAGACTCAGAAGTCCTGGAGGGCCATGGGGGTGTCTAGGAGGGTATATCTGGTTGAAAAAAAAGGTCGGGGGTGGAGGGCTGTCTTCAGTAAACAGTGTTCCATTTGAATATTACTAATCAAGAAAAGCAGCGAAAGATTTAAAGATACATCCGTACCCGTTTTACATGAGACATCGACTGTCCACATTGACGTTTGCCATTAAACCGTTAGTTAAGGTGGTGCGTCAGCTTCCGAGGGCAGCTGTGACGGAAGACTGGGAGCTCGGTGGCTCACTCCCACAGGCTGGAGGGCAAGGTGTCTCGGGCTCGTCTGCCGCCCTGGGGGAGGATCCTCTGGCCTCATCCAGCCTCCGGCAACTCCCAGTGTCCCTTGGCTTGTGACGAATGTGGATCCTGAGGCTAGGATGGGCTCAGGCTTGCCCTGCTAGCAGGATAGCTGGGGGCCAGGGGCCAGCATGGCATGTGAGGGGGACAGGTGGGGTCAGGGCATTGCAGGGGGCCTCAGGATTTGATTCCTGCACCATGGGAAGCAGGCACAGGTGAGGTTTGAGCTGGGACCTGACCTTATTTGCCCCACTAACAGATCCTGGGAGGAGAGGTCACCTGTCCACACCCACTCCCAGCTCTGGCCAGAGAGGGACACAGATGGCTTCGGTTTACTCTGGAACGTGGCTGTTTCTATGACGACCGGGCCTCCTAATCTCAGTGAAGAATTGCTCACCAGGTCTGGGGTGAGGGGGTGGGGGCTGAGCTGGGCCCTTCACCTCTGAGCAAGGAGCAGGCTTCCCGCTGGGCATCCCCGCTCACTGCAGACCCTGGTGCCTGGGGCCCGTGAAGCAGAGCATTCTGGGCTCCAAAGCGTCCTCGTCAAGGTGGCAGGTAACTTTTCACCATCAGGCACACAGCGTCCTGGCCTGAACGTTGACCCTCTGGTGGCATCGGTGCTAAACTGTCATTTTTAAAGTCTTTAATGATGCGTGAGAACCTAATGGGGTTTATCATCAGGTAATTATCCCTGATCAATAAGGAGAGTCTGGGTTTAGTGCCCCCATCTCAGGCCTCACCGTCTGTTCCTCCAACTGAGCCTGGAACACTCCAGAAGCTTCCTGAGAGTTGGAAGCCCTGGAAATCATTTCTGGAAGGACAGAATTGTGGGGATTAGGAGCAGGGGGTGCTCATAATGACTGGGGGGGCTGAACATCATGGACCCATAGCCCCTGCCCTGACTGTCTATGTGGCCCCTCTGCTTCTCCTGGAGGCCTCAGAGACTTCAGAGCACCCACAAAAGGCAGACAGTGGTAGGTGAGAATCCTGGGGTCCACGTGGGTGTCAAGGAGTGGAAGGGCCCGGTGTCCCCTGCCTTGAGATTCCTCACTGCACAATTTCTGGCGCCAGACCTCTCCCGTTGGCCATGGACAGGTGCAGAATGTGCTCACTGTAAATGAAACGCCACAGCAGCCCAGAGTTTACACAGAAGGACATGTTGGGTGGGGGCTGTGAGCCCCCTGGATCCAGAGACAGGGAGGGCTTCCCCCAGCCCAGGACACAGCAGAGAAGAAGTGTCCCACATGCAGGTAGGAGGGCCAGGGGAGGGCGGCACTGTCCCAGCCAGGCAGGCAGGAGGTCCTGGCCAGAGGGCAGGTAGCTGGGCTGGGGGCCCTGAGTCCAGGCCTCTAGCTGGATGGGGATGGGGGGAGGGGCTGGGGCTTCCTCTCTGCCTACAAGCTCCCAGCTCTGAAGGGCTTCTGCCAGCTGCTGGCACTTGGGACTACACTGAATGCACATTTTGCACTTAGAAATCTCATGCACTCGTTTTATGCTCAATAACAGAAATCCCGAGCCTATTTGACTCACACGTGTAAATCCGCACATTTGCAATGGCTGTGCCTCCCAACTGCGGCTGAGCACATCTATCTGCTGGTCTGGGCTACAATTCCCCAGGTTAGGGAGTATCCCTCCTCCCAGGAGACGTGAGTTCTCTGGCGTGGGGAACCCCTGGGACCTCGAGGGGCCCTCACCTGAGGCTTCCAGCCTCTAGGGGGCTAAAGCCTGGGGTGTCCGTGTGCCCCAATGCCCAGCTGCCCTGATCCCAGGGCGAGAGTCTGCACCTCCAGTACTCTTAGAGGAAGAGATGGCCAACTCAGCTTCCTGGGCACTCAGCGCCTGCCTGGGGAACACCCTCAGACCTGGAATGCCCTGGTTTGTATGAGGATGTAGAAGCAAAGGAAAAGGGAGATGATCGGTGGCCCAGGGGTGCAGCCAAGGCCCAGAAAGCCCAGGCCCAGAGTGGGAGGTGCTGAGAGGGAACTGTGCCTCTGTGATGGGTGGGGAGACTGAGGCTCCATACTGCCTGCAGTTTGGGGTATCAGCTTGGGGGTCCCCATGGGAAGAGGATCACAGCCAGTAAGCTGCTCCCCAGACAAGTGGCCTTTACTTAGCCCCTGACGATTACCAAAGGGTCAGCAGAGGCTACTCCCACTCCCATCCCCACCTGGTCGGAAGGCCCTGGGGGAGAGAAAACAGGACCACAGAAGATGCTGGAAAGCCTGGCCGCTCAGCAGTGTCCTGAGTGAGCCTGGCTAGACCATTCAGTTCACCTGGCCCAACGCTGGGGTTCAGCCCACGAGGGATGGACCAGACGAGTACCTCGGCAGGCAGTGTCCACATCCTACTGTCCTTATGCCTGACTGAAGAAACCCCCTATTGCCCTCAGCCCTCATCCCCAAGAAGTTTGGCAAGGGGCCGGTGCTCCAGGGCAGCGCTGGGCCCCCAGGAAGAGGACATCTCTGGCTCTGCCTCCCGCACAACCAACATCTTCTCTCCTGGAACCCATGGGGATTCCCAGTCCTCTGGCCAGCAGGAGCCCAGGGCCATGTGTCACACAGAATTTCAGGAAACAACCAGACACCCAAATGCCATGGCATTTACAGGGAAACTGAGGACTAGGGGCATGGGCCACACCCTATGTCCCCAAGGACCACAGAGGTCATTCAGAGTACCATAAAGGGGAGGCTCGGCTTGTGTGATGCTTGCCACTGAGGATGGCTTGGAGAAGCTGGACCCAGGCTGGGTCCTTCCCTCACTCTGGCCAAGCAGAGAAGACAGGCAGTTCCCCATGTCATTTTGGGCCCAGAGGAGGCCCAGGGTCTGGAGTTTCACTGTCACAGCCTCTCGGCCTCCAGCTCTAAGCCCCTGAGAGAACTTGGCCGGCCCCTGTCCTGGGAGCACAGGCAGCCCAGGGACTTGAGAACACAAGGTCCCGTGTTCTCTCCCTCCAGAAACCAGTGGCTAAGGCCCCCTTCCACCCCAGGACACAGGGCTCCCAATGCTCCATAAGGGACACTGTCCCTTCCTGCTGTTCAGAACAAAAGTACCCTAGCAAGAGGCAACCTGTAAATATTGAGACCTGGGGCTCCTCCCCAGGGAGCAGAGACTCACCCGGAGTCTCAGCCGGAAGCATTTGGTGGTTGCCTGGCAACCCTTGCCTGAGTGACCAGAGCCCCTGTACCCAAGCTGGCCTGTCCTGCCTCCATTCAGTGCCTCCAGCTCCACTGCCCCAAGGTGGGGAACTTTGGGCTGAGGACACTGGGCAGCCTCTCCTCTGTCTCACCACACCCCCAAGCTTCCCCTGAACTGTGCTCTGGGCTGCAGGCCCCAGGGTCGGGGCTGAGGGTCCTAGGCTGTTGAGGGCCATCTGCTGGACAGCCTTCCTTGCTCAGCATCTGGTGCCTGGGGTTGCCCGACCCCAGAAAGAAAGAGAAGATGGGTCCCAACCCCAGGAGGGCCCTGGACCCCTCAGGCCTTCCACTGATCCCTGCTCCGGCCTCTGGGCCATCCTCAGACCAAGAAATCAGGCGAAGGGCTGTGCCGGGCCCCCTGTGAGGCTGGAGCAGTGTTTTTGAGAAGTAGAAACCCAATTTTAGAACAGTGGGTGACATGCCACCCACATGTGAAGTGTGACCTGAGGGTCACTGGTAGGGTATGATCTCCCAATCAGAGGTTGGTATCCCCCTCAGAGCGAGAGGGTGAGGGCCCCACCTCTACTGCCACACTGCCCTGTATCACCTGAGGTCATGCCACCGAGCCACAGCTGGGACTGGGACCTGGCCCTCTTCCCCCGCCAGACCTGCCCCAGCTGCAGGGGTGCCTTCTGCGGTGTTTCATCGCTGAGGTGGTCTCCCAGCCCCGGGTGTCTGGTTGCAGAGGGTGGGGGGTGGGGTCAGGGGAGTGCCTGCCAGCCCAGTTCTCTCTACCCCAGGGCTTGGGGCTCCCGGGCCCTGCAGCCCCCACTTCCGACTGGGAGCGACAGGCTCTTTGCTGGGGCTCTAGCTGGAAGCAATGCAGCCACAGACACTAGCCTTTCCCTCCCCGTCCAAAAACTGGTGAAGAGACCTTCCCAGCATCCTGGCTTAAGACTTCAGCCCTGTGTCCCCCAAGCAAGGAGACACTGGCCTAGTTCTCTTCTCTGGGGACCACACTGGCTGTTCTGCAGGCTGGTGGGCTGGAGGGAGACCAGGTCTAGGCTCTTCCCCCTGTGGAAACGCCCCTCACCCCACCACATTGGGAACACATGCCCCCAAGTCTTTAGGCTGAGGGGCAGGAGGCCCTCCTTGTTGCTCCCTCTGATGTGCAAGCCCCGTGGATGGCAGTCAACGGGCTACTTAGGCTTAGCTGTGGGTGCTACCTTGGGCGTGGCAGGGGGGCATAGAGAATGCCTGCATGCATCCCAGGAATCTTCCAGGGGTCCCTCACTTTATCCACGTGACCGGGAGAGGCCAGGCCTTGGCCCAAAGGGAGGCCATCCTGGGTGCTCTCACTGGCCTCCCTGCCTGGCCGGGCAGAGGACGACCTGAGAACAGTGCTCCAGGAAGGAGCAGGGCCCTCACTGCTGCCTGAGTGGAGCCTGGAATTTCCAGGGGCCTCCCTCTCCTCACCGCCCGGAGAAGGGAGCCATCCAGGAGCCTCTGCCTCATGTGGCAGGTCCCACACCTCACATTTGCCAAAGAATCTCCTGGCCTCCTCTAGAGGAAGCCCTGTGGGTTTTGCCCAGAAAGCTCCATGTCACCCTGTGACCTTGCCGGCAGAGCCCACATGCCCAAGCCTCTGAGGATTCATCCGCACGCAGCCCCTCCCTCTGTGGCCCTTTCTGGTTGGGAAGGGGCCACACCACACGACACAGCACACGTTAGTGCAGACTTCAGAGTGAGAGCCGTGGTAGGCAGAGACCCCGCCCTAACGGGGTGGGAGACAGAGCGGCTGTGGAGGCTCCAGGCCTCTGTGCCCCCTTCCCACCCGGCAGCCTAGGCTGACCTGTGCGTTCTACAGGCTTGTGGCTATGACTGGGCCATGGGCTGGCCTGTGGGTCCCTGGAGGAGGGAGGGGTGTCATGGTGTGGAAGAGGCCACCCTGCCTGGCTCCCCTTAGGGACAGTGGACGCTGGTTATCTCAGCAGGAATCTGAGGGCTCCAGGAGACCCAAATATGGCTGCTTGCTGGAAACAGAGAAGCAATATTTGCATTTCAAGGCCATCGGCCCTGGAAACCAAATATTTTATTTTGGGATCAGGCCTGGAGCCACAAAAAGCAGACCAGCAGACCTGATCAGATGTCCCCTCCCCTGCCTGTTGGAGGGAGGAGGTGAATGAGGACCAAACCAGGGGCCCTCGTCACCTCGGCGTGCCCACCCCAGAAGCCAAGGGTTGACACACACATCCGCCTTTGGGTAGGGTTGTGCCTGGGGCCTTTCCCTGGCCCCCCGTGCTCCTCCATGGCGACCCACACCTCACACACACAGGAACAGCCATTAACCGAGACCTATGGCAGGGCATAAATGCCCCAGCCCCAGCCCCTGACCGTGACCGTGGCCGTCACCACCCTCCAGCAAGTGTAATCACTGAACCCATTTTATGCTCAGAGGGACAGGTCCCACGGCTAGGCAAGAGAGCGGCCAGGACAGCGTCCCCGCCAGTCCTCTGGTCCCAGAGCCCATAACAGCTCCCACGTGGCCAGAGAAGCACTGAGCGCAGTTCGCCCTTGTCCTGGGTGGTCAGCACAGCTGCCCCCTCCAGAGTGTCCTCCGTGGGAGTCAGGCTCCGTCTCAGCCTCTCCCTCCCCTTCAGCCCTGTTCTGTTTCTCCTTCAGCCCTGGCCACACCCTCAGGCCCATCCCCAGACCTGATCCAGCTCAGGAAGCTCTGGGTCCACCTGGAAGGCAGCCTGGGTGTGGGCTGTCTCTCTCGGTTCCCCGGGGTCTGCAAGACATCAAAGGGACCAGCCACCCTGCTCACTTCCTCTTGCACGGAGCTGACATTCCGCAGACCCAGCTCAGCCTGGCCACGTGGGTGCTATGTGTGGGAAATCGCCCCCACGATCACAGGGCCCTGCACTGGGCAGTTGGGGACAGGGACTCAGGACACCAAGTGCCCCTCCCTCCTCATCCCCCAGCACAGGAGGCTGCCTGGCTGCCCGCTGCACGCTGGCCAGAATGCCTGCAGCTGTCTGCAGGCCCAGGGTGCAGGGGGCCACAGAGGACGTCTGAGACTCAAGGACGCCCAGGCCAGGAAGCCTTGCTGGGCCACACAGAGCTGATGGAGGCCCTGCGAGGAGAGGGGGTTGTTGCAAGCCCTGTGGAGATGCTGGGCCCTGTGGCTGGGTAGCCCCGTCCACTCTCCTACCCTCCCAAGTGCCCAGCTCAGAGACACCCTCTGCAGGAGCTGAAGGGTGGGGAAAGGAGGGCGGTACCGCTGCCTGGAAATTCTAGAACAGCCCTTCCTAGTTCACCAGTGCTTTCATGCGGTGGGAGGCAAAGACTGAACATTTCCAAAGTTTGGCAGAATAATGGGGAGAAGGGTAAATGAGGAGATCAGTAGTCCCTAGTAGTCCCTTTTGGGGGGCAGGTGGTCGCAGACCAACGTCTTTGATCATCTGAGGAGGGTCTCTGCTCGCTCCAGCTCGATGCCCACGCCCTGCCCTCGCTGCTAGGGACCAGCTCCTCCGTGGGCTCAGACCAGGAAACTCAGGCTCGGCCCCACCTGCCCACTCACATCAAGGAACCAGGCTCAGACTCTCAAGGGACCTGGGGCTTCAGCTATCAGCTGCAGAGCAGGGGTGAGACCCTTCGTGTGCTTCCCCCCATCCCCAAGCCCACGTGACCCCTGGGTAGTGGACTAAACTTTGTCTCCCAGAAAGGTGAGTTATGTCCCAACCCTCGGTACTTGTCCATGGGACATTATTTGGAAAAAGGGTCTTCGCAGATGATCTAGTTAAGGTGAGGTCATTTGGATGGCCCTGATTCAATGGCTGGTGTCCTTGTAAGAAAAGATTTAAAGACACAGACACACAGGAAGAGGCTGTGTGAATACAAAGGCAGAGACTGGGGTGATGTGGCCATTACCCAAGAATTGCCAGCAACTCCAGGAGCCGGATGATGCAGAAACGACCCTCCCTGGAGCCTGCATAAGGAGCGGGTCCTATGACATCTTGATCTCAGGCCTCTAGCTTTTGGACAGAGAGGATGAATTTCCATGGTTTCAGGGCATCCAGCAGCCCCAAGAAACTCACACAGCCCTGTCCTTACGCAGCTCCCTGTGACTGTCCCTCCAAGCCACCCATCCCTAGGCAGCCTCCCTGGCTGGGACAACACTGAGCCAAGTCTGGTCCCCTCCCCCCAGAGTCTCAGACACTGGTGGATCACAGGGCCTCCAGCCTGGCAGTCCTAACTCTGGCCCTGCCTGCAGAGCGCTGGGATCTGGGCTTTCCTGCAGCCTCATGTGCCCATACCGGTCCACCTGCACTGCCTGCTGGGAGCCCGAGCCAAGGTGAGGGGCCTCTCCATCAAGGACCAACATGGGCCACTGACTGCATGCAGGGTTCTAACTACATCAGGACAGGTAGCTACAGCAAAGATCCTTACAAATGACATGGGTACAGGGTCATACAGGAGGGAAATAGTGTGTGTAAGGAGGAGCTGGCCCAGTCCAGGTGGGCTTCCTGGAGGAGGTAGTACCTTGAAGCCTTAACAGAGCATTTGCAAGGCAATTCCATCCCTCAGTCCTGCCTGGCACATAGTTGGCTCTTAATAAATGGGGTTCCCTGGAGGGAACTGGGGAGGTTCTCTGCACACCCAGAGAGCAGGCAGCAGGACAGTCCTCTGGTCAGCCCCGATCATTGGAACCAAATCATCCCTCTGAAAGGAACTTCTTGAGCACATGCTGTATACCTGGAAGGCAGGCCTGGGTCTGAGGCTCTTCCTCCCGAGTAGGTGGAGCCTACTCCCCATCTTTAGGACCCGTCTCTCCATCTCCCGGTGCCACCCTCCTCTCGGTCAACTCATCCTGTTTAAATATTTAATCCGGTTAAATATTAAACCTCTTCCAAGTCCCAATTACAGTCAGATCGATTCTCCGCTCTGGCTGTGCTGCCAACCTGGCGCTCTGCCTTTGCAAACCGTGGGTCAGCCTGGTGGTAGAGGGAGGGGCCTGGGGTGGAGAAGGCAGACCATGACCTGCAGCCGGCCAGGCAGGAGGCAGAGACAGCCTGCGCCTCCACTCCCTCACCCGCAGCATGCATGGCCAGGAGTACAAGGGAGCATTTCTCGGCAGCCCGCAGCGAGGGTCTGTCCTGCGCTCCAGGACGTGCGGTCCCCCGAGCCCTGGTGGCATTCTTGCTTTCCGGGCCACAGTGGGAAGTAGATGGAAACGCTCCCCCGAGGTGGAAACGTGGGCTTCCCACTGGGAGAGGGGACTCTGGGAGCCACGACCTAGCTCTGCTTAAGAGCAGTTTTCAAATTACGGTGAAGAGGGCAGAAAACAGAAGGGCTCGCGGCAGACCGCCTCCGACACCAAACACGCATGCGCACAGTGCGCCCTCGGGGGTTCCCACTCTGACAACTGTGTCGCGCGCCGTGCGCCCTCCGCTAGTTGCCGCGTCCCTCTGCGTGTGACTTGCGCCGTGTTACGCTAGTGTCTGTGCTGACGTAGGTACAGCAGCCGCTCGTGATGCATTTTATGGAGATAATGATGCGTAGCACACAGTGAGAGCGATAAAGTACATGACACTCTCTGTTGTAAATCCCACACGGCCAGTCCGTGTCTGCGGGACGCCTTCGGGGACCTTTGCTTTTGTGTCCAGAGCCACCTGGAGGGGCAGAGCTGCGCCCGGCCCACCTGTGCGTTGCCATGTGGTCCACTGTCTTCCGTTTCTGTGGTTCTCTTCATGAAACAGAAGCTGCTCTCCCTCCAGCACTCACTGGAAGTCTCCCTAATGTAACTTTTTGCAGCGGCCGTGTTTAACAAGCCATTCACCACATTCTCAAAAATGTACCCACTGGCCCTCACGAGCGGGTATGAGACTGCTCCAGCCACAGAGACCCCGCAGACATGCTCTCCCACTCCCCTGGTCGCTGCGAGGTGCCCCACGGAGGCCACTGGGCCCGGTGTGCAGGGACTTCTTTCTAGCTGTCTGCTCTGCCCCCTCTTCTTCTGTCTGTCCCCTAGTGTTCTAATGACTTTAGTTTGATGGTAAACCTTGATATCTGGTTGAGGAACCCTCCCCATTTTTTTTTTTTTCTTGAAATCAGCTTGGCAACTCTTGGCCTTTCCTTCCAGACACATTTTAGGGTTATCTTGCCAAGATCCAAGTAACATTTGTTAAGCTTTTGATGTAAATCGCATTGAACTTACAGGCTGATTTTAGGAGAATTGCCATCTCTGCCACATTGAGCCTTCCCATCCCAGAACATCATAGTTCTCCATTTATTTAGATCTTTTATATCTTTGAAAACTTTTAAAAATTATCTTCCTTATAATTGTCATGCACATCTTCCTCCTCTGTTCAGTTCCCTCTCCCCGAATCGGCGGGGGTCACTGAGTGGAAAACCATTCTGTCTAGATTGGTCTGATGTGTCTTCCTGACTCCCTCAGTGCTGGCGGGGGGTCAGCAGAGAAGTCAGGAACTCTGTCTGTAGTTCCTCCTCCTTCAGTACTTTGGGACACGATTCTGTCACCTCCTGGGCTCCCGCTGCAATGAGATGTCTGTGGCCAGTCTATCTGCCACGCCTCAGCCATCAGACTCTGCCCCCACCCCATCACTGAGGTCACTCCAACCTGGGGTCCTAGGCCTTCACTTGGCTGGGCCTAGGTGGGAGTTTGCTGCTACCCATCAGATGCACCCGCATTTACCAGTATGTTTGGAATGTGCTGTGTCCTCACATGGCAGAAGGGGCGAGGGAGCTGGCGGGTCTCTTTCATCAGGACCACTGCCATTCCTGAGGGCTCCACCCTCATGACCTTGCCACCCCCAGAGGCCATACTGACTAACATCATCACCTTGGGGGTTAGCTTTCAACAACTGGATTTGGGGGATTCCCAGAACCAAGTGGCCAGACCAGTCTCTGCATCTATGTCGTATTAGGGGGTTGAGCAGTGGGAGCCTCCATCTCTTAGGCAGCAGTTTTGGGTGTTGACTCACCTGGGCCCAGGGAAGGCGGGTGACAGAAGAGAGTCTTCACTAGAACCCCGCCATACCAGCTCCCTGGCCTCGGGCATCCAGCCTCCAGAACAGTGAGAAATAAGTATCTTGTCTAGAAGCCCCGCCTGCGCAGCTTGAGTGGGCTAGGACAAACTCCTCCTTGAACTTACGTGATGTTTGTTGCAGTTGATCCAGCATTTCTCGGGGTTGTCGGTTGGGATTTTCTCCTTGCTGCTGCTGCCTGGGATCTCCCGTATCCATTCTGCATGTCCCTGCGGAGCCTTGCTTCCCACTGAAGACCCGCAACTTCAAATGCTGCTGGGCACCCTGATGCTGGCGTGGGCTCGGGGATTCAGAGGAAGCCCTGTCCTTGTCCCTGTGGAGGTGTCAAACACTAACAAGACC
Source organism: Macrotus californicus (assembly GCA_007922815.1). NCBI lineage: Eukaryota > Metazoa > Chordata > Mammalia > Chiroptera > Phyllostomidae > Macrotus > Macrotus californicus. The sequence goes on along the minus strand of VMDR010000212.1, from coordinate 80,301 downwards.
ACTGTCGGCATTCCAGCTGGGGAGAAATCAAAGGGAAAGAGTAGACACCGGTCCTGGCAGTGCCGGGAGGTCACTTGCCAGGCAGCAGAGCCACTGAATAAAGAGGCAAGCAGGCAAGAAAGCCACAACAAAGGAGACCCGTGGAAGGCATTTCCCCTGGAAGCCTGAGGCAGCCCCAGGCCTTGCCCGAGGCCACACGAGGCTCTGTGGGAACAAGGCCAGCTCTCCCTGGTGACTGGGCAAAAGAGGGCTGAATGAGGAGGCACAATCGGTGGCTGGACACTGCTTTCAAGTGGTCAGAAAATGCACTGCCACACGGGCAGGGGCCTCAGAAGGGACCCGTGGACTGCCCCCAGCCTGGGTGGTGTGGGTGGCTGAATGGTGGCCCCTCAAAGACATACCCCCATAACCTGCGAAACAGACCTTATTTGGAAAAAGGTCTTGGTAGATGTCATTAAACTAAGAAATTTGAGGTGAGATCTTCCTGGATTATGCAGGTGGGCCCTGAAGAGAAAAGAAGGGGAGAAGACAGGGACACACAGGGCAGGGGCCCATGAAGACAGAGGCAGAGGCTGGAGTGAGGCAGCCCCGAGCCCGGGGACACAGAGGAAGGCCGGCAGCACCAGAAGCGGAAGCGGGCAGGAAGGGTGCTGCTCTGGGGATGTTCAGGGAGCGTGCTCCTGTGACACCTCAACTTTGGTTTCCAGCCCCCAGAATGAGGAGAATAGATTTTCCTTGTCCTAAGTTCCCAGTTGGTGGTGGCTTTTCCTGTGGCCCGCCACTTCCGTGGGGCACTGCTCACAGAGGCCACCCCGTGAGCGCTCAGACCTAACGCCGTTCGAGTGCTTGCCATGCGCTTCGTGCCTTGCCTGCTGAGACCCTGCCATGTCCCAGCACCGCTCAGGGGCAGTGACTAGTACCCCATTTTGCAGAGCGGGAAACCCAGGCTCTCAGAGGTCAGCCACCCGGGCCCTGGTCACAAGGCCCCAGGGCACTGAGCCAGGTCTCGGCTTTCTGCCACAGACACCTGCCAGCCCCGGACAGTTCAGCAGCAGCGGAGATGGGGACTCATTCGCTGAATTCCAGGTTGAGGAGCGTCGTCCCCCAGCGACGAGATCAGCCTGCTAAGATGGACGTGGGGCTCTGCTAGACCGGGGTGCCCAGAGGAAGAGCTGCTGGGGAGCCCAGGGCTGATGGGGGCCTCCTGCCTGCCCCTCAGGGCGGCAGCGTCACTGTTAGAGTAGGAGGAAACCCACTGGCCACAGAGGGCCGACTCTGAGCCCAGTGTGGCCACTACCCAAGGGCCTCCCTGGGACTCTCACCCCCTTTAGGGGTTCGGGGCCTCTGAGAGGTCCGAACCTCCCCTCCCTCAGCGATGGAAGCACGAGGCTGGGAAGATGTGAGGAGGGGCACTCACTGATAGCTCAGAAAAAGCCCAAAACATTCCAATTTGCAAAATTGCCCCAGAGCACATTGTGGAGACTGCAGAGGGCCCTGAGCAGAGGACCCCAGAGTCCCTGCTCTAGGCCTGTCCATGTCCCTGGCCCTTGGCCACCTCTCTGCCTGCAGGGGGCGGGGCAAACTGGAAGAAGACTCGAGTGTGAAGAGAGGGGACGCCTGTGGTCTGGTCTGAAATGAAAACATTGTGGAACTTGCTATGCTGGTCTGGAAGCTTGGCCGCCCGCACCAGGCCAGCCGCTGCAGCCTCAGTGCTGGGGCGGGGGCGAGGGTCCAGGAGCTGCTGCTTCAGTGTGGTGGGCCCAGCCATGCTCTCCGGCAGGCCCCCCCCCCGCCTTCCCGAACCGGCAGTTGTCCTCAGGCTCCGTCGCTGTATTACTGAAGGCAGCCCACCACACAGCAAGGTGCGCAGATATGGGGTGTGCGATGCTTTTTTAAAGATGTTATTTATGTATTTTTAAAGAGAGCAGAAGGGAGGGAGGAAGAGAGAGAGAGACACACATCAATGGGTGGTTGTCTCTCGCACGCCCCCCACTGGGACCTGACCTGCAACCCAGGCATGTGCCCTGACTGGGAATTGAACTGGCGACCCCTTGCTTCCCAGTCCAGCGCTCGATCCACTGAGCCACACCAGCCAGGGCCACGCATTGAATTTTGAGGGGTTATTATTTCTGAACATCTATGTTCCCCAACAGCTTCAGTAAGTTGTGATCGACGTGCAGTAAACTGCACGCATTGTCAGTTCCACATGTGTACGTGCCTGAGAGTCACCACAGCCCCAATAGTGAAAGCAGTAATCGCTCCAAAGGTGCCACCACCCCCCCACCTCCACTGCCCCCAGGCCACTGCGGACCCGCCCTCTGTCACTGCAGGCTGACTTGCAGGTGGAACTACCTGTAAGAGGAACCACACCGTGCACACTCTTTCCATCAGCTTCTTTCATGCAGTGCAAGCTCTGAGCCCCATCCAAGTTTCTGCTTCAAGAGCTCACTTGTTCCTTTGTGTTCTGACCTGAGCTCCTTGGCGCAGGTGCCCCTGCATTGTCCACTCACTGGTGAGGGGAGGGGCGTCGGGGAAATTTCCAGTTCGGGCCTAACTGAACAGGCTAGACGCCCCCAGGACAACACTGAATAGCAGCACCCTCCCCTTGTTCTTGCTGTTGGGGGAATCTCCCCGTCCTTTCCTGTCCAGCATGACGGCTGTTGCTGTGGGGTTTCCACGGACTTTGGGGTCAGCGGCCAGGGCCGCCCAGGGGCCCTCCTGCCGTCCTTCGCTGCAGTAAATGGCACCAGTGGCGGGCTGCACTTCCTGAGCACCGTGTGACAGTGATGGGCTCCATCCTCATCTTATCGTAAGGCCACAGAAAAGGCCATAAATCCACGGAAATTAAAGCACCCGCATCTGCAGGACAGAAACCCTGCGCCTCCCGCAGCTGCCGTCTGGCCAGGTGAGGGCACAGGAGCCTGAGTGGGGGTTGCCCTGGGAAAAGCCATGCTGTGGTTACCTCCCTGGCCCCCCGCACTGACCCTCCTGGTCTGACCTGGGGACCTCCCGGGTCCCCAAGGGCCTCTCCTGTGGAGGGGGAGGCCTTGCCTGGGGCCTTGAGGGCCAAAGGGAGACTCTGAGGGGCTGGCTGAGCTCCCAGGACCAGTACAAAGCTCAGTCCTGGACTTGGCCCTCCACCAGGAGCCCAGGCATGCAGGCGGTCCTCCCCGCCCCAAGGCCTGGGCAGCAGGCTGCCCCCAGGCTCCGGGGACCTCTCCTTTACTTTGTAAGTTCTCCCCAGAGCTTCCTCTTCCAGGGGCACTGTGCTCCTGACTTCAGCTGGGCCCTCTGCATGACCAGGCTGTTCCTTGGTGCCCCCCCGGGTCATCACCCCTAAAGGCATTTCTGAGAGGCCTGATCCCACCCAGCTCTACCAGAGCTGGTCTGTGTCCCTGAAACAGATCCCCTTTCCAAGGGTGTGAGGGGGGCAGCAGTCGGGGAGTCTTCCCTGCATCTGGGGCAGCTGAGATCTGCAGACTCGAGCCTCAAGCACCCCGCTCTCGGCTTCTCCCAGCAGCCCTTGCTGTCCTTCCCCAATATCACCACCTAAACGTTCTGCTCTCTGCCGTTGGAAAGCGGAAAGGACTTGAGGAATTAATTCAGACTAAAATGTCAGTGGTTACTCTAGCTCAATACACAGCCGCTCCCAGAAGGATGTGGCCTCTGAAAGGAAAAGCCCGAGGAGGGCAGCAACGAAGGAACTGCTGATGGTGGGGTTTCTGGGAGAGGCTCCTGGGGGGGGGTGGAGGGGGGTGCTGTCTGACACTCCGCACATGCGCCGTGGGTCCCGCCCTCCAGGTGCGGGGGACGAAAAACGCATAGCAGTCCTGCAGGGGCTGCCGGCTGGTCACTCTGTGGTGGTCGGGTTTGATTGATTTAGTGAGGACAAGCTGCGTACCTGCAGGCCGGGAAGGCGGGCAGAGGTGTGGACAAGACCGAGGAGGCGTGCGCGCACCCCCAGCAGCGGCAGGACCCGGAGCCCGGGGCCCCGCCCCCTCAGTGACAGATGCGCCTTATTGCTTTATCGCTGCCGCCGCCTGAAACACCCAAAAGACGCCATTTTCTTTTACCTTCACCTTGTCGGCCAACGGCGAGAGGATGAGTTACTAATAAAAAACGGGAAGAACGCAGCTTCGGGGCTGTCAGGGCTGTTTAAAGGGTGAGAGCAGGGGAAGCCACATCCCGCTTGCCAGGCGCCATCGCTCAGACGTGTCGCTGTCCGTTGAGGACTAAGGACAAGGCAGGAGGGAGCCCTGGCATCCACAGCAGCACTTCCATCTCCCCATTTGCCAGGCTCGCGGGGCTCCCAGCTGAGAGCTTGCTGGGGCCCAACACCTGGCCCCACAGCAAAGGCCTGCGGGGGACGTGGTGCAGAGCGTCACAGCACCGACAGAGACCTGGACTCATCCTCACCCCACCTCCCACTCACTTCCTCACCCAAGGGCCCTGGGCACACACGTGTGGAGGACATGCGTGTTGGGCCCTCAGTCTTGGGCCGACCTGGCCCTCCATAGCCCCTCCTCATCCTGTGCCCTCCACCAAGTCAGCCTCTCTAGGACCTCCGCCCCCTCCCCGGCTTCAAAGCCACCAGTTCAAGGCCTGACACACTAATCACGTTGAAGTGCTGACGACCATCGGTGCTGGTTTCACCGAGGGTGGGACAGTGCCCTAGAGGCCTGTGCACACTCAGACAGACCCTGGTGGGTGAGACACTCAGAATTCCTGGGCAGGCGGTGAGTGGGTTCTGGGTGGGGCCCTGCCCGGCTCTCCTCAGAGGCTGGCACAGCTGCAGGCAGGTTCCGAGCTGCAGCGGGAGGGGGTGGCTACTGTCTAGAAGGGGTGAAGGGGGAAAACCCAACGACAGATGGTGTGAGAATGCCCCTTTGTGCTCCATGGACAGGCCCCTCTGCCCTAGGTGCCAATCTTTCCAACTGGATGAGAAGTCAGGTGCTTCGGGGAGGGATGGGGCCCAGGTTCCAGAGCGTGGGTTCCCCAGGGGAGCAGAGCTGCCAGCAAGGGGCTGGCACTACCACGGACAGACCTGGGCAAAGAGAAGAGGACTTGCCCCCTGGTCCAGGGGCTTCTCCAGTTAAAGCCAGCTCAGCTGGTCTTTGCTCACCCGCATGCACGCTGGCTTTTGGCCACCCCACACCCGGGCGTCCTTCCCCAGCCTCCAGGATATGGCCAGCCTGCCAAGAGGCCCTTCTTATCTGGGTCTCCATCTCTACTCATGGTTCCAAGGCCCCTGACTGGTCCCACAACAGCAGGGTCCCTGGACAGGTGGTGGCAAGTCCAGGAGGCTGTAGACTCAATCCAGGGATTAGCGTTGCCCTGGAGAGTCTGGAAGCTGGAAGGTTCTGGAAGTTGCCATTTTAACCTGGAATCCTTCTGGCTGCTGGCCCACACACAGACTCATTTCTGCTTCAAGGGTACAATTTTCGGGAACAGGTTGGCTGTTGGGGAATGTGAGAACCATGTGCCTTGCTCAGCCCTGGAGATCCCACAAGCCTACAGGGACCATTGCCGGCTATGACAGGGTCAGGGGTCAGACTGTTCCCGGGGGGCCAGGAGGCTTGCCTGGGGGTGGTGCCTCTCCTGCCTCCACTTTTGGGCAGAAATAAAGGGGACAGGCCACTCCCGCAAATTCTGCCCATATTCTCTCAGCTCCACGTGCTCTGAGCCTCACCTCTGAGGTGCTACCCCACAGCCAGCTCCGGCCCAGGTGCCACACCATGTCTCCTTCTGAGCTCTTGGGCCGGCCACGGGGCCAGACACCACTTGTCAGAAGTTAGCACCTGCCACCGGGTCTGGGCTCAGGCTCAGGAGCCCACAGAAATCTGAAACCCTTCCACTGAAGGCAGATGTTCCTGAGCAGGGCAGGGACGCGGGCATGCTAGGTGAGCCGAGGCATGGACCCCACTGCTCTGGCTAGGCTGGTGGCCCTGGCGTCGAGACAGGGTCCCTTTGCTGGGCATGGCTTCCCTTCCCTGAAAAATGTGAACTGCCTTCAACATCCTGGCCAGCGGACTTTGGGGAAGCTAGCATTAAGTGGAATTAACAAAATATTAAACAAAGCAGGAACAATTTACAACAAATTATGGAAATGCTGTCAGAGCCTTGGTCTCTGCCTGGCCTGGTTCTCAGGGCCACACCTGCCACCCCAGTCCCCAGAGGGAAGTTCCAGACCTTTGTCACTCCTGGGGGAGGCCTCCTGGGGAGGGGCTGTTTAAATATGTGGCAGATGACAACTTAAACTGTGAGGGTTCAAAGTGCACTCCAGGAGCAAACGTATAAAAGGTGACAGAAATCAGATGGCCTGGCCCCACCCCCAGCTGAGTAGCCACGGTCCCTGCAGGCCAGTGTCTCACTGAGTGCTGACCACGGGTGCCAAGCTCCCTGCCCTGCGGCCTGGGCTGGTGGGGCCCCTCTCTCAGAGCACATCCTGGTTCCCACGAACCCTTTGCACAGGCTGTCCCCTGTCATGCCCTGCCTCGCCCAGGCTGGTTGTTCATCCTTTGGTGTCACAGGCAGCCAGTGGCATCTTTGGGACAGCCGGGCATTGGGTCACCTTCTCACCCTCCTTGCTCTGCACGTGGGAGTAGAACGGTGAAGATCTGGGGAGGAGGCCAGCAGGCAGACCGTGTCCGGGGGCCTCACCCCCACCGTGTATGAGCTGTGTTTGCCGGTTCTGGGAGAGCCCGACCCTCCTGGGGTGTTGCTGAGCTTCCAGAGCAAGGATGAGGCTGGGGCCTGGGGGGCAGCAATGCTGACCTTCCAGGGGCCTGTCTCCGAGGAAGGACGTGTGAGCAGTCTGTGAGGAGAGAAGACGTGCCTGACACTTGCCTCTGTCACCTGCTGTCCCACAGCCCCTTCGAAGTCTTCTGGAAGCAACCAGCTGGGGCTCACATGCCCCTCTCCCTTACCCAGAGTCACCACCCCCACCCCTGGGAGTATTCTTGTAGGGAGACATTCAGTGGCTCAGGCAGGAAGGGCTGTGCCCCAGGTTCAAAGCTGAGACACAGCTGCCCCCTCAGAGGAGGTCCTGCCCAAACCCCCAGGAGGCTGCCCTTCCCACATGTCCATCCCCTGTCTGGCCAGCAATGAGGCCTCAGCCCAAGCCAGATGTTGCTGCAAGGTGGGCCCCCAGGGGCCTAGAGTCCCTGAGGTCCAAGGTGGGGTGAATACCCCAAAGGGTGCAGGCTCTGTCCCCCCTGGGCCCACCCCATCCCGGGCAGCAGCCCTCTCGAGGCCTGCCCTGCTCCTGCCCCCACAGGGGTCTCGGGCCCACCGTCATCACCATCACATCCCAGCTTTATTGAAACCTGACTCACACACCACTCAATTCACCCCTGAGAGTGTAGGAGTGATTTTCGCAATATTGATAAGGTTGTGCCTTCACCTCAATTTTGGAACATCTTCATCACCCTAAAAGGATACTCCAGCTCCCTTCCTCACTCTTATCGCCCCATGTCCGTCTGTCCACTTTCTGTCTCTGTGGGTTTGCCTACTCCGGACATTTGACGTTTCTGGAATCACACAGTATACGACCTTTTGTGTCTGGCTCCCTCCACCGAGCATCACGGTTTCCAGGCGTATCTGTGTTATGCTGGGTGTCAGCGCCCTGCTGCTCCTTACGGCTGCGTGCCATCCCACTGCACGGGCGGGCCGCTCGTCCAGGGGTGTGCTAGGTCCTTGGATGCTGCCACCTTCGGGATGTTGTGAATCGTGCTTCTGTGACCCTCTGTGCACAAGTTTCTGTGTGGGCAGAGGTTTTCCTTTCTCTTGGGCACGCACCTAAGAGGTGGAACTGCTGGTGGTACGGTAACTGTGCTTAACCATTTGAGAGGAACGTCCAGCTTGGTACCGCTTCTCATCGGATGCAAGTTTCATTTTCCAGAGGAGGAAATTCAAGGCTCATCTCTCAGAGTCAGGAGGTGGTGGAGCTGGGATCCAAACCCAGCCTGTGAGGCTGCAGAGCCCAAGAAAGTCCCTAAGCCTCTCTCCCCACGGCCTCTGCTGACACGGGCCACACACCCCAGGCTCTGCCTCCATCCCCGCTTCTTGGCAATCTCTAGGGGGGCAAGGCAAGGAGCAGAAACTGAAGGACACTCCCAGGCTCTCTTCCCCTGCAGCTTCTATCCCACTGAACCGTTAGCCCAGTGGCCTAAGCTGCCTGCCCCTCCACCCCACACCCCCGGCCTCAACACAGAGGTGGCCCAGGCACAGCGTCAGGGCTGGGGAATTGTTCCCCATCCCTCGGTCGGCTCAGATGTGTGAGCCCTAGACCCACTTTGGCCTGTGTGCCCTTCCACAGCACGGGAAGGCCCCACTCAGCCCTGGGCCCAGAGGAGCCCTGCACCCCGCCCTCGCCGCACCCTCCCAGAGCTCAGTCTATTAAATGCCAGCGAAGGTGAAAAAGAGGGCAAGGAAAGGCAGGCTCCACATAAAGTGCTGATGATGTCTAGCTACCACCAGAAGGTGGTATTTTTAACCCGCCTGCAATAAAATGAATGATTCTGTACTCACTATCACAGGTTTACCATCTAATACTGAAACTTTTAAAAATGATGGCTGCTGAGTTGAGACCCTAGACAAACCTGAAATGCCACCAGCTTCCCGAGTCTCCAGGGAAAGGGCAAGCTCCCCCTCTGTGAGTTGGCAGACTGAGGTGCCTTACCAGCCAGCCAGTAGTCACCAGGACCACACCCCCATGAGCGTGGGGTCACCCGTCCCAGTGCAGCTTGGGGGATTGTGGTTCCCAAGATTCCAGTCAGCATGGATTTGTTTAAAACCTTCTAGGTATGCCAGGCACCAAACAAAGGAGAACCACCTGCTCCCACCCTCTAGGGTCTTGTGGTCCAAAGCCCCATGGGGTCTGTGATGTTGCAGAATGAAGGTCTAGAAGCATCTTTGCTCCCAGGCAACCTTCAATGCTTTTTCCTGCTTTTAGACTCTGGGGACTCAAAGAGGCAGTGCCAAGCCATACCCCAAGGCTCCACTCCTGCCCTCCCCACATGACGTGAGGGGACCCAAGCCAGGGCCCTGGGGCTGGGACTGAACCCTCTGATCCTCTGGTGGGAGAGGCAGGTGGGCGAGGGCCAGCTGCAGATGCTGGCCATGGAAGCAAACATGCTCAGGTGGCTTCCCACCCAGGTTAATGCCCCCCTCCTTTCGGTACCTGCTATTTCAAAGTACACAGGCTCCCGGGCCAGTACCCACGCCTACAGGGGGCGTTGGCTTGCGCTGTGTATCTCCTGGAGGTTGCCTGCAGAGGGCGCCTTTTCTCACAGCTCCTCACAGGTCTACCACCTCCTGCTGCACTGAGTTGCCAGATCAAACTTAATTTTAATATTTAATATTTTAATTTACTATTTAAACCCACTTAAATTTGAATTGCAGATATAAACAATACTTTTAGTATAAGTGTGTCCAAAATATAACATGGGATATACTTATACTAAAAATTCTTCACTGCTTGTCTGAAGTTCGAATAACGGGTAGCCTGCACTTTGATCTGTTAAATCCAGCGGCCCCACTCTGAAGCTTCTGTGAGGAGAGTGGATCGAGCCCACCCTGCAGACAGAAATTGGAGTGATGCCTGAGGCTTGGGCACTGTCCCCTCCTTGTCCCTGGTCTAAAACCACCCTGTATTGACCTAGGAGGCAGAGGAGCTGTGGGCAGGCTGCGGCGGGGTGGGGGCAGTGGACTGGCTTGTCTGGGCCACGAGCAGGGACAAGCGCAAAAAGATGAGCCCGGACGCTAAAATCCGAGAGAACCACCGTGCGTTATACCACTGGTATCCACAGGCTCCATGAGTTTAAAACAGACTTTAGAAAAGCCCCTCCTCTAGCTGTTGCTTCGCCCTGGACACTGGTGGGGGGCGGGGGGGCGGCGGACGTCTCTCAGCAGGGGTGCCACTGTCCAGTATGGCTGTCCAGGCTGGGCAGCCTGAAATCTTGGGTGGCCCTTGAGTGTGGGCGACGCCAGATGGGGAGAGACCGAGAATGAGGCGCCTGTCACAGGAGACGTCCTGAGCAGGGAAGGGTCCAGGCCAGCGCTGTTGTATGGCCCTGCCACCTGCGCTGGGGGCACTAAGTATGGAGCTGGTCCAGGTGGGCCTCCAACCCCGTGAACGCTGAGGGTGGTCCCTCTGGGCCCACTTTGCAGACAACAGATGCCGGGCTGGCTCCTGGGTGACAGTGGGCCTGTCAGCAGGTGTGAGGTGGTCTCGGAGGACCTGGTGGGAGGCCGAGACGAATCGGGCACCTGTAGCAGCCCAGGCCTCCTCCCTTGAGGCATGAACTCCCGAGGGGTGTGACGGGCTAGGTCCGCTCAGTGTCACTGGGCGTACTCCTGGCTCAGCCCCTGCTCCTGCCCAAGGCCACTGCGTGGCATCGTTGTTAGGACTACAGCTCAAGGTGCATACCTGCTGGGTGACCTCTGCCTCACCTTTCCCAGCCTTGGTTTAGGTCACTGCTCTTACCACTGCACATTCACTGAGCATTTCCTGTCCACCTGTCTGGGACAGGTATGTGTCCAGCTTCACAGGTACATAAAATGTGTGGCCCAAAAACAGCAGGGCCAGCAGGCAGGGAAGTGAGTGCAGAGAGGGAGAGAACCAGGTGGAGGTGTGTTGCTTTGGGCACCGCTGGAAAAAGGAAGCTGGCAACACGCGGGCCTGATGGAAGCATCCCTGTGGAGGCACGGCATGGTCAATGCCGGTGGTCTGGAGAGGCCGCTTGGCTGGTGGGACTATGGTCTGAAGGGGTGGGAGGCGGGGGTTGGAGGTGGTTCTTGGAAGCGGGTCCCCATCAGATCAAGGAGGCCTGACCCACTGCCTGGAACCAGTGGGGGCTTTAGGAAGGAAGAGGGTGTGTGGAGGGGTGGGGGACAGCTGGAGACAGGAGGAGGCCATGTAAGGAGCAGGAGAAGGAAGCAACGTGGAGCTGGGGGCCCACTTTTCCAGTCAAAGGGTAGATGGGGTGCCCAGACAACAGAGTAGTGTGGCGGGTGAGAGCAGGTGAAGGATGTGCCCTTCAGGACCCTGAGCTTGGGAAGGTATGTACCCACAGGCCCTGGCAGAGGTGACTGTGCTGCCCACTGCCCCAACACCCAGCCGGCTGAGGCAACGGGGTCCCCCTGAGGTGGCCTGAACCCCATGACCGAAGCTACATGCCCTAAGGGTCTGAGTGCTTCTGGGGGTAAGTCTAGTTCTACTTCCTGACGGCTCAGTTCATGGGATATTTGCCCCCACCCCCACTGGATCTTTGGCAAGGAAAAGCTTTGCCCTCAAAAAAAAAAAAAAAAGAGAGAGAGAGAGAGAGAGAAGATAGCAAAAATCAGAACCAAATTTTATAGAGGATTGTAGGATTTAAAAAGATACATCTGAACACTCGGTACAGTTTAATCAAACAATTTCAATGCCAACTTCCAATTGTCCTGTGCTTCATCTCTCTGTAACATTCCTTTCTAGCAATATGAACGCATCGCAGTTTTGTTGTTTTTGTGCCATTTTCTCATCTCGTATCACTTTATGATCTGCTTTTCATTTCCCTTCTCCAGGGCGAGGCCATCCACCACTTCTGGGCGGTCCCCCCTGCAGCTGAATGAGCTCAGGCTGCATTACAGTGAGCCTAACGGAGTGGGGGGGTGGGGGGCGGGGTCGGCGCCACTGCAGCATCTTCCCAGGGGATGCACAGCCCTGCAAGAATAGTTCTGGCTGCTTCCCAGCTCAGTCAGATGAAGTGGAAGCTGGTGGGAAAAGGCTTTTTACCGAGACCTTGAGGTGGAAAATGCCCCTCCAGGTGACCGCACACACAGCCCTCCCGTCTGTGAATGGGCCACGGGACACCTGAAGGCTACAGGCTTTGTCAGGTTATAGATGCAGTCTTTAAAAAATAATGTCTATTTTAAAAATCCATGGCCTTGTCTCCGGAGGGACAGCTGGAGGACAGAGCATGACAGGGGAGGGTGACAGTCTGTCACATTTAGAATGGCCCTGTCCTTGTTCCCTGTAGCTTCCTCCCTGTGCCCCAGGGTCCTTTGGGGACCCCTGCTCTCTCCACCCCACTTAGTGGTCTGCCCACCTCATGGGTCCCTGGGCCCCTCAGCTCTCTCCTGCCTGCCACAGAGCCTTTGCTCAGCTGCTCTCCTTGCTGGGGGAACCCCTGCACCTCTTCTTGAGGCTCTCTTATCCCCACGTAAGTCCCCTATCCCTGTCTATCTTGGCTCTCTCCATGACACTTTGCTGTGAATGTGTCCTTCCTCTATCCAAGGACTTGTGTGTGGCTGCCTCCTTGCTGGAATGAAGCTGCAAGGAACAAGGATGTGCCTGGGCTGGTCACAGCTGCTGTGACCCCACTTCTACCCAGGGCTTGCTTGGCCCACTATCCACCTCCTAGCAATTTCCATCTAACAAATCACTAACCAACGTTGAGTCTCATCTTAACAGCAGGCAGTGTGAAGAAGGATTGCGGGCCCAATAAGGACCCTGCCAGAGCTTTTGTGTCTGCCCCACCTTGGCAAGCTTCCCTGCAGGGCTGCCCCCCAGCCTTGGGCTCTACCCAGATCCTGCCCCCCACCCCTGCTTGGTGGCAAAGGCCCTAATTGCTCTTTGAAGACCTTAATTACCAGCCGTGACCCTCTGCCACTAAGTAGTAGCATTAAAGTAGAGTAAATGTTTTCCTTTTCTTGAAAAGTTCACATACACAAGTGGAGGTGCCGCTGAGCAGTGAGTGGCCTGTGCAGGGCACCGCCTGGGACCTGCACCCAAGCTGTCACATGGTCTTGCAGCTCTAGTACCTTCCTCACCGTAGGGACCAGTATGCCTTTCCCAGGACCTATCCGGCAAGAAGCAGGGCAAATCTACCTACTGGGGCCTTCCCTGCCCCCTGGGGAGCAGGTCCATCAAATCACGGCTTTACTCTCTGAAGTGCCACCCTAAAAGTGAAGAAGCCCCAGCTGGCAGTGACTTCTTCAGAGCCTTTCAGGTTGGGGGTCTCCAGTGGGCCCTTACCCCCTTCCCACCCCAGCAGCTGGTGAAGACAAAGCCCCTGGAGCCAGTACATGATGACCAGACATCCATCTCTTTGTCCATAAGAGGTGGGGGTCTCTCTCCTCCACCCTGAAGATGGGCTAAGGAGAGAGAGGACCCCCATGGCTTGGCTGGGTGTGGGGAGATCATGCACCCAGCTGTGTGGTTCCACTGTGAAGGTAAACTGATGGTCTTGGGGGAACTGAATAGCTCAGAGCCTTAGGGGGTGAGGGGCCCAGTGAGGGCACTGGGGTGAGGAGTCAGGAGCCAGGCCCCAGCTTCCCTCTGCTGACACCTTAAGAGGCAGTGACACTGTCCTTGGGACATGCCTTGCTATCCCTGGTGTCTGAAGGGGGTAACTGTCAGGGCGGGAATCTGTAGGCCTGGTGGTCTGGTCCAGGTCATGAACCAGACCCTGCCACGTACCAGACCCTGAGGTGCTGACTGCTCCCAAGGCAAGTGGGCTCCACAAAGACTCCTCCATGGAGGGGACCCCTGGAGCACAGGAGTTCTGATGATCTGTCCCTCATTGTGCCTACTGTGAGAGTGAGGGTCTGCTGCAGGGTCTGGTCTCTTCGGCAGGGTCCCGCAGGGTCCCACGAGGGGCTGGGCACCGGACAAGTTCACAAAATCTGCCACGCGCACCGGTGCGCGCGTGTAATTGTAAGAGTGTATGTGTGGTGGGGGAGGTGCGGATGCAGGAGCACCCAGAATCCCACCCACGGATACAGCAGCACATCACACACGCACGGTCACACCCGGGACACACACACGGAGGGGGAGGGGCACGCAGCTCTTGGTCACGGCCATAGCGCGCCGCGCGCGCCCGCCCAGACCCGCCCCCTGCAGACCCCAGTCCGCGTCGTAGTGGGGGCAGGGGCGGCTCGCCTCGGCAGGAGGGGGAGGGGAAGGCCCGCCTCCGCGGCTCGGGCCGCCCCCGCAATTGGGGGCTGGGAGGACGTTGGTGCCGCTCCCCCGCCCCCCACTCGAAGCCTCTCCGAGAGCGCCCTCTGGCGCCCTGTTAGCCCGGGAGAGAGAGGGGGCGCGGTGAGGGGGCGGGCGGGGTCCACCTCCAACCTCCCAGACCTTGGAGGGGCGGGGCGTCCTCCGAGATGGAAAAGGGATAGCTCCCGCGAGTGCCTCAGGGCGGGAGCGGCCCTTCCCGGCGGCGCCCCTAGACTTCCCGGGGAGGAGGGGGGCGCCCCCGGCCCGCTCTCCCCACTGCCCTCCCGGCCCCGCCCCCAGCGCTGGCCCCGCCCCTCCCGCCCCCCTCCCCGGCACCCCCTCCGCGACTCACTCCGAAGTTTCCTGCGCCGCGCGCGGACACGCTCCGGGCTCGCTCGCTCGCCGCTACCTCCTCCGCCTCCGGTCCGCACCCCTCCGCCCGCGCCCCCGACCCGCGCTCATCCGCCTGGTGGTCCCCCTCCGCTCCCAGGCCACCGTCGTCGCCTGGTCAGCCAGAGCCGTAGCGGGAGCAGGCGCTGCGGCCGAAACCGGCAGCTTGCGGGCCGGGGGCGCGAGCCGGGGGCGGCGGTGTTCCAGTCGGGGCCGAACGCCGTGCCGGGTCCGCGGTGACTGCGCCGCCCGGGCAATGCCCGCGGGGACACCGCCGGCCGCCGGAGTGAGGTGAGACGCGGGGAGGACACGCGCCCCACTGCGCGCCGGGACCCTTTCAACTTGAGCGCAGCGGGCAAGGAGCCCCTCAAGTACCCGCCCCGGCCCCGCTGGTGGGGGAGGGGCCGCCCAGCCCTCGCCGGAGGGAGGGGGCGGGCGGGGGGCGCATTTGTCTCTAATAAGAAAAGACAAAGACATCCCGGCGGCCGCGGCTGTTCCCGTAGCTCTGCTCCGCCCGAGGCGGGCGAGGCTGTCGTTCCTGGGGCCCGGTCACTGCCTGTCCCCCACAGGTGCTGCCCTCCACTACCATGACCGAGGGCGCGCTGGCGGCGGATGAGGTCCCAGTGCCCCAGGGCGCGCCTGCCCCCGGCCCTGCGGCGACAGCGGGGGCGTCCCCGGCGAGCCCTGGGGTGCTGGGGCGCGAGGTGGATCAGGGGTCCGGGCCCAGCGCGTCGACCCCCGAGAGTCCGGCTGTTGAGCGCAACGCGGAGCTGGGCGCCGACGAGGAGCAGCCCGTCCCGTACCCGGCGCTGGCGGCCACTGTCTTCTTCTGCCTTGGGCAGACCACGCGGCCGCGCAGCTGGTGTCTCCGGCTGGTCTGTAACCCATATCCTTCTCTGGCCGTTGGGTTGCGGGGATCCGGGACGGGGGACTCCCTCCGCGTGCGCCCCCGCGCTCCAGGGTTTGTTGTACCCCGCTCGGGCTGGGTGTGCGGGGGACGCAGGATGCTGTCATCGCGCCCCTCCAAAAGAGGGGGCTTGGACCGCTCTTTGGGGGACAGTAGGGTGTCTGCCCCTACCCGAATGGGGTGTGACCGGTCCAGAGCCACTCGAGACGGCAGAGAGTGAAAGAGTAGCGGCGAGGCTAGCGCGGGCGTGGAGGGGAGAGGGGTCGTCAGAGAGGGGAGGTCGGAACTCCCTGCACATCCGTAGGTTGGGGTCAGAAGAATTCTTCCTAGGCTTACAGAATGTCTGCGTTGAGGTAGGACCCCCGCTGGGGAGGGGAAGCCCGGAAGGAGCTGGAGTAAGGGGAGCAAAGTTTTCAACCTGTGCCTTGCGCTTTCGAGCGCTGCGGGAGATCCGTGGGGGCCAGGGAGCGATGCGCATTCTCTGGTCCTTTTCCATGGAGAGAGGCGGTGACGTTGATTGTGAACTCGCCTTTCCAGGCTGAACCTAGTGCTGGGGCCGATTTAAGTCATGCGCAGCTGGGGGTGAGGGTGGGGGGCAGGGAGGCAGTTGGCACTGCACCCTGGAGTCCCTTCTCCCGGTGCTTTCTCTGGCTGGAGAGAAAGGGACCACCCGTTCTGTTCCTGGCCAGAAAGGCACAGACTTTCAGAGAAGGTTCCAGAGCAGAGCTGAGTCCTGCCGGGGGCATTTCTGGGATGCAGGCAGCAGGTCTGCTGCCATCCCCCGCCCCAGTAGGTGGCCTTTGGGGACTGTCAACCTTGGTTCACCTGTCTCCTGGCTGCTTCTCACTTTTAGCCTGCCCTGGGAGCCGATTGCCAGGGGGCCAGGCTGCGGGTGTGGGGCTTCCTGCCCCTGGATCTGGAAGGACTGCACGTCCTAGACAGGCTGTTGGACTGGAGGGGCAGCCTAGGAGAGGAGGTTTGACGGGCGGGACCCCAGACGCAAACTTTGCCTGTCAGAGTTGGGAAGACAGACAAAGGCAAAATGAGCAATGCGTGTATATATTTTTCGTACCTTGTGTGTTTAACTGTGTAAATATTAAATACAAAAGAGGATCTGTACCAAAAGAAAGGAATAAAACCCACGTTTCTCTTTTCTCAAGTCCAAACATCGGTTGAGGCAGAATCACCTTCTGGTTGTAAAGGAGGTGGTCCAGGGTGGTGGGTCTTGGCCTTGGCCAGAGGGCCCTCTCGGAGCATGGCAGCAGGCTTCAGAGCCTGCCTTTGTCCTTGCAGCCGTGGGTGGGCATCCGAGGGCTTGGGCCTCTGAGCAGCAGCCTGCCTAACCTTGCAGGGCACTGTGGGTGTGACTTCTCTCCAGAATCCAGCCTGGAGTTGGCCAGATCACTTCATTTTGGCAGGAAGGTGGCATGGCTGGGTGTGGTGCTGGGCCATGGTGGGGGTGCCTAAAGGCCCTGGGACAGATGGGACAGGAGGCTGACCCTTCTTGCGTGTCAGTCATTTCCGAGCACAGAGACCAGACAGGGAAAGAGCCCGGCAAGGCCTGCACTTTCTCTCCCCTGACAGCCCCTGGGTCTGGCTGCTCTGTCACCTCGCAGCTGAGGGAGTCTTCGAGCCTGACCCTGGCGTTCTGGATGTTTCCAGGCTGGTCTGTGTCTCTGAGGATGTCTTAGGGGGTTGTTTGTGTTACTCCGTGGAGGGGAAGTGGAGGGATGCCTTGTGCAGGTGCGGTGGGCCCAGCGGGTGGGGGTGGGGCTGGCAGGACTGTGTGGGGTGTTCCTGGCCTTGGGCTCTTCTGTGACCTGAGGAGGAAGATGCCTTGTGGACCCAGGAGCAGGAAGGTTGCCGAGGACTGTCACCCAGGGAGGAGAGCAATCCCCTCTGACTGGCAGGGGCTTGCGGACTGCATAGTTTTACCCCAGGTCCTGTGGAAACCCCACATCTGTCTATTAGGATGGGCTTGTCTGGGGCCCCACCCACACGGGGACGGCTGCTGCCCTCCAGCAAATGCGGGCCCCTGGCTTGGAGTGTGTGCTGGCCACAGGGAGAACCTAAATTAAGCTGGAGTGCCCGGACAGGTGGGGATCAGCTCCCTTAGGGAAGCCCGTGGGGCCTCTGCACAGGCTTCAGATTCCTGGGAGTGTTGGGGGGGGGGGTGCCCTTGTGTGAAACAGGGGCACGGGGGCTGTCCGTGTGGCTGGGTTTTCCAGGGACTGAGGAGTGTCCTGTAGCTACAGGGTGTTTCCTGGTCTCATTCTCCCTCCCCACAGGGAGCTGTCTTGTTAGGGCACTCACTGCCCTTCGCTGAAGCCTCCCCTGCTGCAGAGGGTGAGCTGGGAGGGGAACAGGGTAAAGGGGTTTGCTCTGGGAACCTACACTGAGTAGAACAACTCGCTGCCCGGAGCCTGGCAGTCCTAGCTGCTGTCCCCCCAGCTGGGGTGCCATTGGCAGTTGGAATGCAGGGAGGGACCTTCCTTAAGCCCTGAACCTTTCTGGAGCCCCCGAGTGGATGGCCCCCCTCCTGCGCCCAGGAACACGTGTGGTCTGTTTTTGCCTTCAGGGAAACTCCAGTCCAAGGCAAAGGAACCTCCAAGGATGGTCCCTACCTTGACTGACTGACTTTGCTGTTTGAAAAGATGGTCGTGCTGGAAGTTTCGGGGCAAGTGCTCTTCCTCCTACGCGGGTTTATTTATAGTGGAAGGTGGGTGGGGTCTGTGCCGTGTAGCCTCTGGCTGGGCTATGTTTTGCCCGGGTTCCCCAGGGTTCCTGACTCGGTGCTTGCCTGTGTCGCAGCTGCTGTGTCCCAGCACCCAGGCTGAGCTGGGCGCTCCAGGGATGCTGGCCTCTGGGATGGAGGCCCTGCCGTGGTCCCCCTGTGAGTGCGGGAGGCCTGCTGCAGCCCAGCCTGGGTGTTTAGGGACTAGGAGGTGGCGGAGGGGTGCTTGGGGGCTCCAGAATGGTGGGCACCTCCAGGAGGGGAGTCTCTCAGGGGCCAGACAGTCAGTGCCTCTTGGCTTCGGGCTTGGAGACAGGCCAAGGTCATGCAGCTGCTGAGGACAGAACTGGGTGAGCCCATCCTGACTCTCAAGTCCATGGGCTTGGCAGGCCCTGCCCACCGGGGAGGTGAGGGTGGACGAGTCCACGTCCTTAAAGCTGATGCTCCGAGCTGTCACACCTGTCTGTGGTTGCTGCCAGGCACCTGAGGCTCACAGCAGGTCTGGGCATCCTAGTGAGGACAGGCGGGGTGGCGATCTGGAAAAGGCAGGCCCCACGCTGTCCTTACCTGCTTCTCTGCGCCCTCAGCTCTCTCTGACCCCGCGGACTTGATGTGCACAGGGCAGTCCCAGGTCCCCCACTTCTTGATCTCGTGACCCTGACCCTTGAGCCCTCTTCTTTGGTGGGCACAGAGCTTTCTCACATGTTCTAAGGTTCCTCCTGACCTCAGCACCTTGTTCCTGGCTCCGGACCCCTCTCCTAGCACCAAG
This sequence comes from Macrotus californicus, assembly GCA_007922815.1. Classification (NCBI taxonomy): domain Eukaryota; kingdom Metazoa; phylum Chordata; class Mammalia; order Chiroptera; family Phyllostomidae; genus Macrotus; species Macrotus californicus. Next base: position 61,520 of record VMDR010000212.1, on the reverse strand, counting down.
ATGTGTTAGTTTCCCTGGACATGGAGGCCCAGGTCACCCCCTGGGGTGCTCACAGGCAGGGACTGGGCAGCCTGGGACTGGGCAGGTGGGAGGGCCATCGTGGCCTCAGTAGAATGATGGGATGTCAAAACGGAGGGGCCAGAGGGGACTCGGAGGGCTTGGGCTCTGGGCTGATGCTCGCGGCACCGCCCAGACTCCCTCTGACTGAAGAAGGGAGGGGACGAGACATGTGTCCCTGCACTTCTGGAGCCCCCATCACCACCCCATGCTCTGAGGGCCTACGCTGTTCACGCTTCACACCCACCATGTGCCTAGCAGGGACAGATGTGTTTCTGGCCTCTGAGGCTTGGGGAGGTAGCGGGTGAAGTAAAGATGCCCCAGCTAAGGCAGGAGTTTCGTGGTGGGGTTTTGGTGGGGAAGGGGCATTTTCCCTGAGAGCTGGGGAAGGTAAAAGTGGGAGGCAGACCTCAGGGTGCCTGCAGGAGGTGGGGTTGGGGGACCCCCTTCCTGGGTGGCTGCTCCTGGAGGGGCTGGTGGAGGCACCCCTGGACCAGGAAGTGGTGATTAAGTGCCCTGTATGTGTGGGGCCGCCGTGATGCCCAGCGTGGCCCCTGCCCCCACATCTGCTGCCCAGCTGGATCCTGGGAAGGCTCCTTGTGGGTGTGGGTGCGGGGGGGGACTCTGATGAGGGTGCAGAGGGTTCTTCGAACACCCTCTCACTGATTGCAAGGCACCCTCACTCAGCAGGGGTCTCTGGCCTGAGCTCTGTGCCGGCCCCCACATTGGGCCCACCGTGGGTCCCCCCGACAGACAGGCACCAGGACTCTCAGCTCCTGCGTGTGCCCAGCGCACCCAGCTGTCTGCTGCTCTGCAGGAGAGTGCGTCTGGCTCCATCTCAGTGAGGACACTCAGGAGAATAGGATGGGCTAGACGGAGGCTTTGGGGGCTGGGAGCCAGGGGAGACCCCGTCACAAGGACCTGTGGTCAGAAAGACCTGGAGGTGGACGTGGAGCGGGAGTGTCCCAGGCCGAGGAATGGTACATGCCGAGGTTGGGGGCGGGTGGATCGTGTCCCTGCAGTTGGGGGTGGGGTGTGCTATGAGGTGAAGGTGAGGAGGGGCAGAGTGGGCTGTGGTAAGAGAGGCCAGGAAAGGCCTGTGAGCATGATGGGTAGGTGATGGGCCAGCCTTGCGGTTCAGGAAGGAGGTCTGCCTCCAGCTGGGTTTGGGGCTGGCTCCTCAAGGAGGGAGCAGCACTGGGACCAGGCTCATGGAGGAATTGAGCAGTGGGCACGGAAGGGCAGGTGGCAGGCATCGAAGGAGCAGAGGCTGGGAGGTGGGAACAAGCTGATGCTCTCCTTACCCCCCCCCACACCTTCAAGGTCCCAGGTGGGGACAAGGCTGTTGCCCGCCCTTCAAAGGAAGCCCTTGGACTTGGGGGGCATCATATTTGGACCACCCAAACTCTTCCCTGATCCAGGGGGGCCTGGGCACCCTCCCTCGAACAGTGGAGTGCTCACAGGTGCTCCAGGTTGTCCTTCACAGTGAAGGCGGTGAGGCAGCCCAGCCCGCCCCCCCCACCCCAAGCTGCTGGCCAGACTCCCTGTTCCTGGGTCAGGATGTGAGGGAGTGCGGGGGAATGGGCCAGCCTGTTTAACGTTCTAGGGGTGGACCCAGGTAGCAGCTCTGCAGTCAGAGTCAGGCAGGAGATGTGTCACCTTTATTCACTGGGTGCCATCGCACGTGTTCCCTCTGCCCTGCCCCTCAGAGCCCGCCCAGGAAGTGGGGGTGGCGGTCCTTGAAGCTGAGTGAGGAATATTCTTTTTCTTTCTCCTTCTCGCAAGTAGGCATTTAACTCAGTGGCACGAAACAACAATCACTCTCTCCTCCCCTCGGCGGTTAATTTTGACACAACTGGCAACAACTGTAAGTCACGTGGCTCTCAGTTGAATTTTCGGGCGGACAGCGAAACGCGGGCACCGGTCCTGGACAAACACGAGGAGGGAAGTAAGTCTGGCGGCGCACGGCCCGATGGAGGGCCTGGACGCCCAGTCAGCGACAGAGAGGAAAGCAGCCCGAGCCTTGCTCCTCGGCAGCAGGTTCAGCACTGTCCCCCGGGGCAGAGCGCTTTGCTTGTCGCCGATGACAGATGGGGGTCTCTGCTTCAGTGCCTTCACAAAGCGAGTAGCAGCAGCACGTGGTTTTCCTCAGAAGGGGCCCCGCAGAATAGACACGTGCCCTCCAAGGGAGGCCAGGGTGTGCCAGCCCACGCGGCCTTGCAGGCAGGCGGGCTAGCAGACACAGGCTTCCCGCCTCTGGGGCGCGTGTCCCTGCCCCTCTGCCGCAGCAAGGAGGAGCCGTGATGGTGGGGCTGTCAGCCTGGAGTTCTGACTGGTAGGGACAGTTGACGAGCTAAATTGGAGCTCGTGGTGGCTTTGCTGCTGCCTCGAGCTCCCCCAGATCGGGGGGAGCGGGGAGCCTCATACAGTGAGCGGCTGCCTCTCTGTGCCCCAGCGCGTTTCTTGGACCTGGGAGGATTTCTTGGGCACCAGGAGCAACCCCTTCTTACACGGGATGCAAACAAGGGTCAAGGTCATGTCCCAGAGCAGCCCCCCACCCTGGCCTCAACCACAGTTTGTCTTTGCAAAGTTGGAAGCAGGGCTGGCAAACAAGGGAACCTGGACACCACCCCGCTAGGCTCCCAAAAGTTCGGGGTGGCCCAGGGTGAGACCAGGTATGTCCCCACAACCCCCCGTCTGGTGTAAGGTAAGAAGCTGATGGGGATGAAGACCCCAGCAGAGGTCTTGAGTTTAGGGGAGTGAGGGCATGCAGGGCTGGCTAGCAGTACAGGAGGGACTGGGAGCCCTCTGACCTGTGCGAGGTGGGGGTGGGACACACCATAGGCATCATCCTAGGTGGGCATAGCCTCATACCCCCACCTGGAGCCGGGCAACGCCTGGCCTGGCACCCTGGCAGATGTGCTTGGCAAGCAGCTGCAGGCCTGCTTGGTCATGATGTCCTCTTTCTGTTCTGGGATCTGTTATTGGCCCTGCTGCCAGGCCAGCCCCCAGGTGAGGTCAGGATGCTGGCACGGTGGGGACCATGCCTGGGGAGGTGAGGGAGGGGGCTCAGTGCCCCTTTTCTAGGCTGCAGGGGCCTCCAGCTGGGAGCCCTAGCCCCTCCCCTCCCACCTTTGTTCTAGTCCTTTCTCTCTCCCTTTCCCCTGCCCTGCTGCACCAGGCGGGCAGAGTGCCTGGCAGGAGATGGTGGTCTCTCGGACCCTCACTGCTTAGAGGGCTGTGGTAGGGACACCCTTACACCTCTTCAGGAGATGTGGCCTGAACAGTGGCCTGAGAAGTCAGTGACATCCCCCCTGGAGAGGCCAGGTCTGCGGCCTCCTGGGATTCCTGGGATCTCCCAGGCCGCAGGAGGAGGGGCTGTCAGCTGCCTCCTGCAGCCTAGGTGGTGTCTCCCTCACATCACCTCTGACCATCTTTCTCCACCACTGACAGGGTGGGTTGTACCCTGATGTGGCTGCTAAAGGGCCCAGTCCAGTCCTTGGCCTGCTGGTGAGAGGACCGTGCAGTGGAGCTGCTGAGGACCTCCAGCCCCAGCGCGCAGAGGGTGTGGACCGTGTGACGCGCTAACCACGGGAAGGAGTGGCTGGGGGAGAGTTTTCCAGAAGGCAGCAGATTCTTTGGACGGAATTTGTGTCCTTGAGGTTTCCCTCCTGCTCCAGCCCTTGTCGGGGTGTCAGGCTCTGGCCCTACTGCCAAGATCGGCACCCCAAAGCCACAGGGCCTTGGTGGTGGAGTAGGTCGTGTCCAGGGCCTTGGTTTTTTCAACTGAACAGACCTGTGCCCCTCGAGACCTTTAGTTGTGGTTGCCCATGGACAGCTGGGGTGCCAGTCACGTGCCCCCCTACCCACTTGCTCCCCTGGTTGGAGCGGTGGTCCCACAGGTTGTCAGGAGGAGAGTGGTAGCTGGGACCATCTGATGGACTGAGGGCTAAGCACCCACACCCCCCTGGAAGGATGCCCAGGGAACGGCTTTCTCAGCCTCTTCCAGCTACTGGCAAGCTTCCCCAGTGGCATTTGGGGAGTGGGGGGTGTCTGTAGGAGCAAGGTGTTTTCAGGTGTGTGCATGGGATGGGGTGTTCCTGGTTCCAGGAGTGACACTGAGGCCTGGGCCACCCACTTGTTGCCTTTGGGGGTGACTTTTGAACCCCTTCTGCCTCCAAGATACCCTGAGAGGTCTGGGGCTGGCTGTGTCCTGGCTTCCCCATCCTTTGGCTGGTGCCAGGGAACTGACAGAGGGGCAGAGAGAAGCAGAAACATAGGAGGGCAGTGTTGGAGGTTGGCAGAGGTGGAACCCCTGCTCTGTGCCGAGGGGGTGGCATAAAGCAGCAGGCTGGGTGAGTGTGTTAGGAGCTGTTGGAGACAGGAAGGTGGACAGAGTGGCAGGAGGGCACACCTGGCGGTGGAACACAGTGTCTGGGGGCGTGGCTGTGGGGGTGTGAACCTCCTCCACAAAACCTGGCACGTGTGGGCCATTGTACTGGCTTGAAGAGCATCCCCCAAATTCATGACCACCTGGCGCCTCTGAATGTGAGTTCATGAGCACATAGGGCCCTGAATCCAATGACTGGTGTCCTCATAAGAGGACACAGAAGCCACATGAAGATGGGGCAGGTATGGTAATGTGTCCACAAGCCCAGGGACACCAAGGGCTTGCTGCAGGTACCAGAGCTGGACGGGTCTTGAACAGACCGTCCCTCACAGCCCCCAGGCGGAGCCAGCCTGTGGTACCCCGCTTTCTGCCCTCCGGCCTCCAGACTGTGAGGACTCCTCTGGTTTAAGATCCCATCTGTGGAGCTCTCTCAGCAGGCAGCCCGTTCCCCAGCCTGCACACCGAGGCGTGCCCTCGCCATCCACAGAGGGGGTGGAGGAGGTGCTGGGCCTGCTAATGAGAGGCAGTCCCTTCTGCGATAAGTCGCCGTCAGCCACCAGGTCAGGCTGTCTGATGAGGAGTGTAGCCACCTGGGGAGGGAAGCCAGCTGAGAATCGGCCATTCTGAGCCTCATGGAAGGGAGGCCTCATCAGACCCTGAGCCCTCACCTGGGAGGAGCCCAGTGCTGTCTCTGAGCCACCCAGGGGGCTCTCTGAGGGCGTGTCCAGTGGTGTCTGTCTGTGGTGTTGGGTCTTCAGACACCTTTCCCCTAGACTGGCCTCTTCCCCCAGGTAAGAGCCTCTGGAGACCTCTGTGGGAGTCTCAGACCCTCACTCAGCAAATGCTCCTCCTGTGGTCTCAGGTGACAGCTGCAGAGGGAGCCTTGGTTCGAGTGCCACCTGGCTCTGTCCTCAGACCCTCAGCCAGGTGGAGAGCTTCCTTCAGTGCAGGTGGCTGGCAGGGCTGACCCGGCTGGATTCCTAGCTGAGGACCCCTCTGCGGCGGCAAAGGCTCTGAGAGGCGTCTGGGCTCCAGCTGCTGCCGTATCCTCTTCTGAGCAGCCATTGAGAGGCACTGCCCACAGGTGGCCGGAGAAGAGACAGGCTCAGTGCAGAGCTGGGTTCCCCTTAAGGACCTCCCATCCCAGAGGCTGGCCTGGGCTTTCCTGGGTGATGAGTATTCACTGCCTCAGATGCAGGTTTTCCGAAGTCCCTGTGGTCCCAGCTCACCTTTGGAGGGTCTGGGGTGTCTCAAGGCCATAAGGCTCCTGCCTGGTGACCCTGGGCTTACTGGGGCCCTTGTATAGAACGTGGGGCAGTGGTTGGCTATGTGGTGGGGGCAGGGGGCACAGATGGATGAGACCCTGAGAAGGCCATGGACAGTGTTCAGGTTCAGGGCTGGGGGATAATCCACCAGGACTAAGGTTTGGGCGTGAGCAGAACGTGGGATGCTTTGGGGTTGCTGGGGAAGACCACGGCCAGGTGGGTGGGTGGGCAGGTGTTGGGGTGGGCCCCTAGGTGCCTCTCTGAAGGGTGGGGTGGGCAGGGACCTGATCTGGAGAAAGGGAGGTGTAGAGGCATCTGAAAGTGGGCTGGGAGCTTCAGGTCTTGGAAACATCTTAGATCTTAGAAGGGAGAGGCTCCTGGCATGGTGTGACCTGGGAGGGTCTCTGAGCAGCTGACCTGTGCCCACCACTCTCCCCTGCCCCATGTGGCTCAGTCTGCTACAAGGACAGGAGCCCAGAGCTCAGGGGTGACTGCCACCTGCCAGGAAGTTGCGGAGGGCGGTGCCTCTCCAGGGCTAGCGAGGTGGAGGCCACACTCACCATCGAGCTGCGTCCCTTTGTCTTTGCGAGCGAGCGTGGCTAGCCATGGCCGCAGTCTGATGAGTCAGCCTGCATTAGCACCTCATTGAAATGGATGAGGGCACTTCCCTGGTCCTGGGCTGCTGGCAGGGCAGCCTCCCAGCTCTGGCCACAGAACAGGCCCGCTGCGTGACCATGAGTTTGGTAGGGTGCGATGCACCCTTGGACCTGGCCATCCGGGCGCTCCTCAAGTTCCCATCTAGCAGGAGCACCTTCAGCGGCTGAGCTTAGGGTTGGTTATTGGTTCAGTGGGAGTTTGAGGACATAAAAGGTGTCACACGTGGGGGCACAGGGAGTGGAGCCCACCGTTGGGAGGAGGGCAGGCAGTTCAGGGGGGCCTCTCCAGGTGGGGGTGCCTGCAGGTGGAGCATCTGGGGTGAGACAGAGGCAGGAATGAGGCTGGCTGAGTGTTGGAACATGATGGGGACCCATCTAGCCTTCCATTAGCTGAACTGGGGGCTGCAGTTGATAGGGAGGGGGCAGGAGGGCCACGTCCTTATCTGGAGGAATGTTCCAGAAGCCAGCAGCAGTGTTGAGGGAAATGACCTGCTGGGTGGGCTTGGGACACAAAGGCTCACAGTCCACAAATCCTAAACCAGTTTGTCTTAGAAGCTGGGCTTCCTGATGCTACTTCCTGAATACATTCCAGGGCCTTTTTTCTTTTAAATCCACATTCAAAATCTAGATCAATTGAATAAGGAGGGGGAGGCAGAACCATCTCAGGAAAGCATCGGCCCAAGTGGGTGGGCTCTGGGAAGGGAGTCTGGCCCCGCCCCACCCAGTGGAATTTCTGGGCGTTGTTGCTGGGGAGAGGGGTGCCGGGGTCCAGTGTCTGGGTCTTGGGGGCTTGGGGGGCCTGGCTGGCCCTGAGAATGCATAGTGGGGCTGCCATCTTGCACCTGGCTCTGAGGCCCGGGCAGCACCCCACACGTTCCCTCCCTGCCTCGCCCAGCCAACATTTCCTTTCTGTAGTTCAGGGGTGAGACCGTCCCCCCCTGCCCCGCCAGCCACTCAGTATGAAAGAGTGTCCTGGGTTTGTGGCTGTCACCCACATGAGGTGTGAATGGTGGCACTTGGGCTCAGAACAGGCCTGGGTACACTCCCGTGCTGTGGTGGCTCCTTGGCCATCTTGCAGGTGCCCCTGGCATCTGTCCTGTCTGCACGTTCAAACTGAGCAGCCACGACGTGGTGGCAAGGGTCCTTGCGTCTGCACGTTTTCTTACTGGGACAGCACCAGGGCTGTAGGACGATGGGGGCAGCCACTCCAAGGGACCGGCATGGGATTGGGGGTGGCCAGGCTCTTCCCAGGAGGGGGGTGTCTTGGAAGATCATGCTGGGCTCTGGGTCACGTTCTTTCCCGCAGCGGATGGAGGTACCCTGAGGGTGAGGCACCGGTCACCTCTGACCTTGGAGCAAGGTAACAGTGAAGATGGGCCTTACCCCATTTTCCAGAGGAGCCCCTCGTTCTGTCTCAGCCCTGGAGAGGCACCTCGGCACCCAAGTTCTGTCAGCCAGTGAGGAAGCAGGCTCCGAGGGGGTCCCCGTGCGGCCCCAGGGTTTGGAACCTGCACGGGTCACCTCGGACCCCCGCCCTGTGTTCTCTCGGGTTTGCCGAGATGTAACACACCACGCAACTCACATAACACGTGCAACTCGTTGGTTTTCACTGTAGTCAGAGTCCTACAGGTGTCACTACGTCAATTTTGGGACTTTTCTATCACCTCAGGGGGAGACCCTACCCCCGGGAGTGGTTGGTCACTCTGTCCCCCCCTTATCCCCTGTCGCCCGCTCGCATGCTGCCTCTGGGTTTGCCTGTCCCGGACCCTTCGTGCAAATGGGGTCAGTGTTTGACCTCTGTGTCTGGCTTCTCTGGCTGGGCATTACATTCTCAAGGTTCACCCGTATTTGTTGTGCCGTCTCTGGTGGTGCTTCACTCCTTTTCCTGGCTGAGTAATATTCTAGTAAGTTTTGTCTGAACCCCCATCTTCAGTTGCTGGGTCACAGGGGAACTGAGTCATTTGGGGAGCAGCACCTGCTTCCTAACCCCTCACCTGCCGGACTCGGGTCTCTGAGCCACAGCAGCAGTCGCCCCAAAGGAGGCAGCCAGTGGGCATGGGACACCACATGTGGCCTCAGCCCAAGGCCAAGCCAACCTGTGGGAGCAGGACGTTCCCCAGTGCGCCCTCAATAGACACTTCAGGTGACGCCCGGGAGGTGGGCAACCTTGTCCCGTTGGTCTAGAAGAGGGGCTCTTTAAAAAAAAAATATTTTTAGAGAGGGAGGGAGGGAGGGGGAGAGAGAGGGCAAGAAACATCAGTGTGTGGTTGCCTCTTATGCGCCCCCAACTGGGGACCTGGGAATCGAACCAACAACCCTTTGGTTCGCAGGCCGGCACTTCAATCCAGTGAGCCACCTTTCTGACCTGGATCTCCCTTTGATGGTCCATCCCGCAGGGCATGGCTATAGGAGCCACGTGGGCGCCGCATCCTGGCACACGGTGGGCACATGGTGGGCGGGGCATGTGTCAGCAGGGAGCCCTGGCAGGGTTGTGCCAGGCTGCGGGTGGGAGTACCTGGCATGTGTGTTTGCTCGGCATCCATCCCTCCGTCAGCCCTCTGGAGAATTTCAACACCCACACTTGGCATAAAAAAAAAATTATTAATGAGCTTGGTGTGGTTGCCATGGGAACCTGTTGCTAATGAATCTCTTGGGCTTCCTTTTACCTTTGCCTAGCTGCGTGCGCCAAGGCCTGAGCTGAGACGTAAGTTTCCCACTAATCAGGTTGCCGTGGCAACACCTGTCACTAATCCCCTGCCAGGCTCCTGGTTTACTGGTCTGGTCCAAGTTACATAAAGCAATTTATTGAGTTCAAGGCTGCTCCCCGATTAGAGACCTCTCAGCCTCCCTCCCTCCTGCCTCCCAGGGCCCCATGTGGGATCCTCAGTCACAGAAAATGGAGGCACCCGGAGCTGGTGGTGTTGGGCACTTGACTAGAAAGAAAAGCCCTGGAGGGTCAGTCATGGCTTGGTTCCCCGAATCTGCCCAGCTGCTGGTGTGTCATAAGTGCTCAGTGGGCGCCGAGTGGGTGAGCAGGGGAGCACTCAGGCCCATGGACGCTGGCAGCTTCCCAGGTGGCCGCTCATCCTCAGGGCTGGCGCCCATCTCTCTGTCCCACACCCAGCATCGTGAGAACTTTCTAGAAGGAGTGAGGCCACCTGACCCCGAGAGGTGGAGCAGAATCGTTGGGTTTCTGTGTGGGATGTGAGGGTGGATTCAGGGGCCCTCACCTGTCCGGTGACGGGAGTGGGGCTGCGTTGGTGCCCACAATGACTGCTCGTGCTCTCTGCTCGTTCCTAGAACCCACATGGTCCAGTCTGTTCTGATGCCAGCCGGACACCAGTCTGCACGTGGCGGGCATCTGCATCAGGCGTTGACGGTCCCCTCCCCTTTGGTTCCTCTCACCAGAGTATCTGAGGCCCCACTGTGCGGCAGGCCCCAATGCAGGGATCTGAAGCAGGCGCGTGGGTCCTGCCACAGAGGCCCAGCCGCCTGCCCCCAGGCCTGGCTGCAGGGCAGGGCCAGCCACGCTGAGAGGCGCTGTGGGGCTGCTGAACTGGGCCAGACGACCACTTGACGTGAGGTCCTGGCTCGCTCTCTAGCCGCTCTGGGACACCCTCCAGTTGCCTGAGTAGATCCCGGGTGAGAGGCAGGTGGCCCCAGACCTGGGGTGATGCAGGGCTGCAGGGAGGATCTCCACGTGGCTCTGACGGGAACGGGCTGGGAGTCAGGGTCTCTGTCAGGGCGAAGCCCAGTGCGTCTGGTGGACCCTGAAAGGCCCTCATTCATTCAAGGCGACCCCTGAACCCAGCTCAGGGGTCTGCTGGGAACATAGAACCCCCTGCACCTCTTCGCTCTGGGGATGCCTTGTCCTGGGGGGACTAGGACACCCCAGACTTTGCCCCTGAATCTTCTGCTCAGCTGTCCAGAGCTCCACAGACAGGTGACGTGCCCACAGACAGGCGACGTGCCCACAGACCTTCATTTTCTCCTGGCCTGGAGGCTGGAGTCTGAGGTCACCTTGGTGGGGCTGGTTCCTTTTGAGGCCTCCCACCTTGGCATGTGGATGGCTGTCTTGTGTGCTCACCTGGTCATTTCTCTGTGTGTGTCTCAGTCCCCTGTCCTCCTGAGGACGCTTGTCACACTGGATTAGGGCCCACCAGGGTGGCTCCCTTTCACCTTACTCACCTCTTCAAGGTTCCTTTGTCCAAGTGCAGTCACAGTTGGAGGCCCGGAGGGCCAGGACTCCAAGGGAGGGCTTTCTGGACGAGGCACCCCAGCCCGTACCCCTCCCGCCCGAGCCCCGCAGCCCCTGGCTGGGCTCTGCCTCCAGCTCTGGCGTCTCTGGCCTTCCTGAGTCCCCATGCAACCCCCCCGGGAGCAGCTGCAGTTGAGCCAAGCCTCCCTATGCCCTCCTGACACCTACGTGTACCCACGTGGGCTCCTCTGGCTCCCCACCCTGGGGCCCCTGGGTGGCACCCCACCCTGAAATACCCTGGTAAGTGGGTTTCTAAGCTGTGGGCCTAAAATAGGCCTCACGGAGGCAGCACTTGTTCTGGCAGCTAAATATGCAGCCCCATGCCTCTGCGGCCCGTCCTCTGCAGGGCTTCCCCCTGCAGACTCCCCCCAGCTGGCAGGTCCTCATGACCACTGACGGGGCAGCCTCAGGAGAGCCCAGTACCCTCCCGGGCTGAGCTAAGGGGCACCCTTGCCTGAGGCCCATGGTCTAGGAGTGGGGTGCTCAGTAAAAACGCAGAGTCAGCCAGGAGGATGAAGGGAAAGTTCTAGATAACTCCAGTTCATGGAACGATCTCCCAGGGTGGGATTTGCCGTTGGTGGGCCGAGACGGAGGGGGCGTGGAGGGGGCCAGGCCTGGGCGGCAATTTTAGGCCCAAGGCATCACCTTGATACAAGGCTTATAGGGCTCCCTGGCCTGGGGCTGCGTTCGCTTCGGGTTGCCACCCATCTCATTGCTCAAGGAGTCCTGGGCGGCAGGTGGGGTCTGGAAGTTGCTCCACCCCCTCAGGTGTCCTGCAGGCGGGTGGGCAGGTGCAGGCGGTGTGTGGAGCCAGGGTGGCGCCTCACACCCGCTGCCAGCTCATGTCATGCACAGGGTGTTTCTTTCCGCGCCGACGCCATGGCCGGAGGACCAGCTGTTAGATGAGAGGGTTGTTCTTGGGAGCCCCAGGCTCCCTGGGCTGGTCGCATGAGGACCCCTCCTGACCATGCGCCCCTGCCCTGCTCCCCGGAACTGCAGAGTCTGGTGGGTTCACACCTGGAGTGGCGGGCCCCTGTGGAGCCAGGAGTCTTGGTTCATCGGCATCTGCTCCTCAGCAGCATCCAGGGCGCGTGGGGCCCCAGGCGCCTGTGCGGCTCGTTTCTCTCCGTGGCCGCGGTGGCTTTAGACCAGCTGCTGTGGCGCTGTTGGGCTCCTTCCTGAAGGGGTGTCAGCTGCCACTTGCCAGCGGAGGCGCTGGGCTGGGCAGTCACGGCCCTCACGTGGCCCAGGGGGGTCGGTGCAGAGACATTGGGCGAGCGGCAGTGTGGAGGGTGTCACCAGGGGGTTCTGCAGGTGCTCACAGCCCGAGGCAGGACAGGCCGAGGCAGGCTGGGTGGTGTCTGTGGCCAGATCCCCAGTGTTCGCTCTGGCCATCCGGGTTCTGTGGGTCAGCCCCCTGGCCTCCCTGCTCCTCTGAGAGTTGCCGTGACGAGCATGTGCCTCCTGAGGCATGGCTGAGCTTTGTCTGCTGACTTCGTGGTGAGGTGTGGGCTGGGATTGGTGGACGTGTGTGTTTGGGAGGTGAGAGCCAAAAGGGACAGGGCCTTGCTGTGCCCCACGCCCAGACGGTGGTCCACTGTGAGCAGCCAGAGCGGACAGGTCTCAGCGGTTGTCACCAGACGGGTGCCCAAATGGGGGTGTCGGTGAGGGCATTGGAGCAGGGCTCCCCATGGCAGCGGAAACCCCAAGAAGCATCTCCTCCCTGGCCTGGGGCAGTCGCAGGCGGTGTCTACGTTGGGGGTACTGCACGGGGCAGGGGGAGCCCCTCCCTTTGCCAGTCCTGCCCTCCCAGCTCTCAGCTCCTGACACACCGCCTTGGCCCTGAGTCCTCTACCTGGACCCCCCCCCCCATGAAGGTGTGATCCTCTGGACCACCCTGACACTCATTCCCCGCCTCCTGGGCCACAGGTGACCCCTGGTGGACTGGGCAGCTCCGATACTGGGCCAGGCGGCTGGAACTCGGGAACGAGCCCTGGAGTTCTGTTGACACTCTGATGCCTGAAATTCCAGCACAGAGCTTCCTCTGTTCCCGCTGCACCCTGTTCCAGGCAGCACCCCACCCCCAGGTCCCACTGGGAGTGGGTGGGCAGGAAGCCTGGTTGGGGGAACCCTGGAGCACAGGGAGGGGTGTCCTGAGGGTGGGCGTACCCGCCTGGCCCCACGGAGCCCTCTCCCCGTGTGGGAGACGGTGCATTTGCCAGGGCAGTCAAGGGGGTGTTTACGCCTCCCAGTCATGGCCACGGGGCTGTGTGCCCCCCTCCGCTCCCCCTCCTTGGGGGCTGGCTGGAGGCTGGGCAGGGCAGCCCGGCCCCACTGGGCACTGGAGGCCAGCAGCTGCGCCCCGACACAGGCTCTGCCCTTCGTGTGGCCAGATCCCACAGAATCACGTTAGGAAGTTCTGGGGCCGCCGTGGCTGCGGTGTTTCCTGCATGTTTGAAATACAGCCTGCTGGCTGGTGGGAGCAAGGGATGTTTTAATTCCTAATTTAGACTGTTTATCTGCAGAGCTCTGGAGGCCGGGCAGGAAGAGACAGTGCCCCCCCCACCCCAGCACCCTCCCACCCTTCCCAGGGTGCCTCCTGCCTTCAACGCTTCAGTGCCTGGTGGGCACAGAGCTGGGGGCTTTGCCTCTGGACTCCAGGGCAGCCAGCCCCAGGGGCATCTGTGCAGTCTGCTGGGCAACTCCCAACCTCCAGAAGGGGCAGCCCCCTTCCCAGCCTTCTGGGCCTTTCTGTGGGCCAGCCATTCCAACAGCAGGGTGGGGCAGGGCCTCGGGCCTCGGGCGTCTGAGGAATCTGGGGCAAGGCCACAGGCTCGGCTGTGGCCTCGGGTCAGGGTTTCAGTGTAGACCAGAACAAGGGAAACCGGGGCACGTGGCAGGGCAGCTCGGCCAGTGATAAGCAGGTCAGACTCACTCCCCTGGCCTGGGCAGAGCCCTGTCCACGTCACTAATGTGCCCAGTGCTTGCTGGGGATCGATGCCTCTCCGATTCTAGCCAGAAGTATCTTTCTCTTTTCAACATGTAATGATCCTGTTGCGGTCCGGGCTGGCTTCCCAGTTGCCATGCCAACCGGGTTTGTCTCCCCTCTGATGTCCCTCCTGGCACATCCTCTGCAGATGGGGTTCAGCAGGGTATGTGGCAGGGAGAGGCCGGGACCCCTCCTCTGGTGAGGGCCTGGGGTGGGCACTGGCTCTCGCCTCCCGTGTGCTGTATTTTATTTTGATTCCACACGTCCGTTTGCCTTTGGGGAGCCTGTGACGTGCTTGCCACAAGTAAGTCACCACTAGGAGGGCACTGGGCTGAGCGCACCCCTCACAGCCATGGAAGGCAGCTCCGTGATACTCCAGGGTGGGAGCTGGCGGTTCAGAGGGTGGAGGGACTCGCTGAGGACCCACAGCTCTTGGTCCTGGGCTGCCTCGTACTTCAGTGAGCAGCCGCCTGGCGCCAACCATGGGGAGTCTCCTGGGGACCTTGGTGCCGCCAGTGCAGGTGCTCCAAAGGGCTGTGCTGGCCAGGCCCCCACGTCCAGCTCTGCCCTCGCCCCTTGCCCAGATCCTCCCCTGACCCTGTCGCCTCCCCACCTCCACCCAGTACAGAGGCCCCAGCCCTGTCTCCCCTCTCCGTTCGCACACACTTGACTCTGGCCAACCAAACCCCATCCTGGTCCCACACAGGCCTCTGTCCCTGCTGAACAGTGCATGCCCCCATTCTCCTCGAGTGCACTCTGGGGAACCCTTGCTTACTCAGCAGCCCCCTCATGGCAGCCTCCTGGGGGGCATCCCCATTCCTTTGGGCTGGAGCTCCTGAGTCTGGGGGCCTGCAGGGGCCCTGGGCTGCTTAGGGCAACTGTTGTCCAGCAGGTCCTCATGGGGACATGAGGGGGAGGCCAACACTGGAGGTGGTGACAAGCTCTCCTTAGAGAAGCTTCCTGGACTGTGGCAGCAGGTTCTGGCCTGCCGGAAGCTTTCCAGGCCTCGCACGGCCCCTTCTGGGTGGGGAGCACCCCTTAGTTCATGTGCTGGCCACAGGCTCGAGGTCCAGCCTCCCTGGTGCTCCTGTCATCCAGAGCCAGAGACCAAATTGCAGACCCTCACACTCCTGAACCTTGACCTCAGAGAAGCTTCCAGAAATGTGCGTGGGGCAGGGCGGCAGGCTGAGCTGCCCTCCCTCAGGCAGATGCAGGTGTACTCCGCCCCCCACCCCACCGGCTTCCCCAGAGCGCTCTGCCCCGAGCGCTGCCCTTCCCCCAGCAGCAAGCGGCGTGGCCCTGCAGCGGAAACCCTGAGTCGAGGGAACAGCGGGTAACCTGCGTGCCTGTCCGTGGAGCGGGATTCCCTAATTAAAGGATTTATTATTAAAGCGCCCGGCATCCTCAGAGCTGCCTTCCTGTAACCACAGAGATGGCCCTCAGTCCAGCAAGCAGCCTCCTGGGCGGTGAGGGTGAGCCTCGGGGGTGCCTGCCCCTGGAGGGGTCACTTTGGTGCCTTTCATGGGGGAGGGTCTGCCCATGGGAAGGGTGGGTTTCATGAAAAGCCCTCCAGGCACTGAGTGGCCCCTTTCAGGGACTTTGTGGGGCAGGATCCTCGGGGCTTGGGCCAGCTCTTGGGTGGTGTGCTCAGGTCCGTGGCAGATGCAGGGAGGGGATTCTCGGAGGGAAGCACAGGGAGGCGGCCTGCGTTGGGTGGGGGCATGGGGCACTGTCCATGGGGGAGTGGCGTGTGTGGCCGAAAGACCCGGCAAGTACCTCCCTCCCCTGTGAATGTTGAGTGTGTTCGGGTGCAGTTATTACTGGGCTCAGTTGGAACCTAGGGGCTGCCATTGGGGATCACTGAGAAATGAGCAGGTTCAGGACCTGGGGGGCAGCAGGACTGGAGGGACCAGAAGGGAGCCCATGGAGGGGTGGGGGCTGTGGAGCACCGTTGCTGTGGGTAGGGGATTTGGGGGCCAGCAGGCAGTGGGCTGGGCAATGGGGAACCTTCTTTGCAGTGTGGGAGGCCCTGGCCAGATGTGACGCGCCCGGACACCCAGGTGTTTGCCGACAGCACCCTGTTCCCCAGCTCAGTGGAACAGAGGCTCCCAAGCCCAGGCTGTCAGAACGGCCCCGCTCCTGGGTCAGTGGGGCCCCAGAACCTCTGTCCCAGGGTTCTGTCTCGGCATCCTCTTCACTGGAATTAAAACTGAAAAACTTAGAAATTGCTGTTTAGTAATTCATTTAAAACCATAATAAACCTCTTGTGTGTTAACCTAGCATTTTTCTCTTAATGAAAAGTGAGTATATTTTCCAAAACAAAAATGTAGCAAGAAAAGGGGCGTTTTGTGGTTTTGGAAGTCTCCTGACTGCCTGGCCTGATGGGAGAACCCAAAGACAGTGGCCTGCCCCTTCCCCCACTGCACTGGGCCAGGTCGGAAGCCTCTGGAATAACCCCGTGTGCACAGCAGGGTGCCATTGAGGAAGGTGGTCCCCTCAGGAAACGCTGAGGGGCTGGGTCCTCAGCCCACGTAGAATTCTACAGGCCCCATCCAAAACAGCTTTTCCTGGGTGGAATGTGAGGTCCGGGGTCCCCATTTTCTCGAGGAGGTGATGTCTGCAGTGCTTGAGAAAGTGCCAGGGAGAAGCGTGGGACTCCTGGGGGCCTGACCCCCTCCTGTGGCCCCAGCAGGTGGCAGCCTCAGACTGCTCCCCACCACTGCGGGCATTGGGGGCAGAGTCCCGTGGGCTCGTTCTGGGCCTAGGCCACTGTCAGGCCCCTCCCCTCCTTTGGCCCAGGTTCCCTCAGAGCCCACCCTGGGTTAGGACTGGGCCCTTGAATGGCACACGTTCCTCCAGGAGATGGTGCTAGCGTGCAAATTCCCCCCCACGCCTCCCCAACCCTGCGGTGGGGAGCCGGAGTCCCGAGTCCCCAGCCGGACTGGACTCAAGAGGGAAAAGCTGTTATGTGGCCAGGCTGCAGGTAGGCAGGGCAGGGCCCCATGAAGCTTGGAGGGAAGATAGTGTCCTGCCAGGCTGTGGGGTTCTGCATGCCTGTGGCCTCCCCACCCCCAGCAGGTGCGCACCCTGGGCCTTCCTGGATGCCGTGAGCGTGGACGGATGCTGTGCCGGGGAGGGGAGAAGTGCCCCGTTGTGTGTTTAAAAAAAATGACTCAGTTCACAGAAGCCATCCTATCCCTGCTGGTTTACAAGAATTTTGATCAAACATTAATGGATCGAGTTATTAGGGGATCGATTCAGACTCGGGTGGCTGGAGGGGAACCAGGATGGGCCATTCCCCACGCTGCATGGCTGCGAGACTCCCTGGGGCCCGGCCTGCAGTCAGCTTGTGGATGAGCAGGTGGCCAGTGCAAGATGCCTACCCTCATCAGCCAGGCTGAGCCACCAGCTATGTGGTGGCAGGTGGGGACCAAGGGCCTACTGTGTGTCTAGTCTGTGAGTGTGCATCTCCTTCAGAGGAGGCTCAGCTCAGTTCCTGACTCTCAGAGGTGAGGCCCCATTATGCAGAGTCCATCCACAGCCCCACCTGATGTGAGGCCCTACTGAGCGCTCAATCCATTAAGAATGAATTTCTACTGTGTGCACAGGACTGAACCCAAGTCCCACATATTTTGAGGTCCTACAGAGTGATTTCTTTGAGTAAGGTCCTACTGTGTGCACCAACCCCAGTGAACAGTCCTATGCACCCTGCTGTCTTCGTGATCCATTTGGGAGTGAGGTCCTACTGTGTATACAGGTGTACCAACCAAGCAAAGCCGGCAGTGTGCTGGGCCTCCGGAGATCCGTCCCTCTGTAGGGGTGAACAAGGTGTGCTCCAAGGAGGCCCAGGGGGCTCCTTGTCCTGCTTTAGGCCTGCGCCTGCCCTCGGTGCGCTATTCTGTGCCATACCACAAAGCCCCAGCCATGCTGGGAGGGGCACCCACGGGACCCCGCTCTTCATTGTCCAGTGCTGTGAGGGAGGTAAGGAGCCAGGACCGGGATTTGCCTCAACAACTCAGGAGACTGCCACGTCGCCAGCCCATACTGTGCTTGCCCACGGGACTCCCCATCTCTGCCACTCTGTCACTACCCCACTCCACTCTCAGTCAGGGCCCTGGCACAGGCTGGAGTACCCTCAGCAACCAAGGAGTTCCTTTCCTTTCCGGCTGAGAGGTATGAGGCGTGTTCAGGCTTCAGACACTCCTCACTTCACGGGTGTCCTTGTTGGCACTTGTGACTACGGGGCCCGTCACCTGGTTTACATGGTCTACCCAGCCCCATGGAGGCTCGCTCGTGTGCGCTCGCTCAAGCCCCAGGACCTGGAATGGTCCCTAACACATGGGTGCTCAGTGACCAGCTGAGTCAGCAGAGGAGCTCCTGGGCTAGTTCACAGAACTCAGAGGAGGAGTCCTTGGTCTGGGTTTTGAGGGGTGAATAGGAGTGTCCCCAAGGCAGGAAGGTAAATGGGTGTTGCAGGTGGTGAGCTCCCTGGGATTGGACTGCAGAGGTCACATCAGCCAAGTGTGCTCCAGTGATTGTGTCAGGCAGAGTGTGGGTTTCCCCTCTGCTCCCTGGTCCTCTGTCTACAGCTGGCCCAGGGCTGCGATATTGAAGGATGTCCTGGTGGCCGTCCAGGGGTCGGTGCTCCTGCGGTCGCCGCCCCATCTCCAGTCACGTGGGTGTGCGTTCAGCAGTCTCTGCATGCGGCACTTCGACTTCTCTGCAAATTAGCTGGTATAATGGCTCAGCTGGGGTCTCAGCTTAAAGACTTTCAGCCCATTAAATGTAAATACTGTGTCTTTTAAAATGTTTGTGCCTGGCCTCCCCAGCTCCTGGTGGTGAGTGTGCTGCTGCCTGGAACTCTAATTAGTGCTGAGGGGAGCTGGTGTCACCTGTCTGAAGGGCTCCCTCCTTTGTCTCCGGCGCAGGGTTGTGGGACTGACTGTGACTGCTGACAAAACGAGGGCCTCGGCCCGTGGGGAGACGTGGCACCTGCTCCTGTCTGTCTGCACTGGTGGCTTTCCGGAAGCCCAGCTGTGCGCGACCACCTGGGTCAGGGTCTTGGGTCTGGGGCCTGTACCTGCAGAGCTGGTGGCCAGTCTCGGGCAGCACAGGGAGCCTGTCTCTGCATGTGACCCAAGCTGCTGGGTTTTCCTCTGGGAAGTGGCAAGGACAGCCTTGGCCCTGGGGAGGGTGAGGGCACTTTGCAACACGGTAGAAACGGGCCCAGTCGCTGCTGGGGAGACCCAAGAGCAGCGTCTGTGGTAGGGCAGAGTGCCCTTGGGGCCCACGGAGGCTGAGTCTGCTTGTCTGGGGAGGATTCCCAGAGTACAGGGGACAAGGGTGCCAGATTGAGTTTCCACAGGTGTTCGAGACCTGCTCTGGCTGGGGAGCTGCCCCTGTTCAGTGATTTCTGTTTCTGGGCAGCCGGTACCCTACCCTGGCTGTTCCCCCAAGGTCTCTTTACCCCAACTTCTGGAAGTTTGTGGGGACAGGGCATCATGACCACACCCCCCAGGGGGCTCCAGCCAGGACGGACCAGCAGACAGGAAGGTCCCTCAAGGATGTGGTGGCCCATGGTGGGTGCACTTGTCTGCTCAGGGCTGCAGAAGCAACATCGGGCGTTTGCTGGAGTCCGGGGGTCTTGGGGCAGGGCGTGGGCAGGGCCGGTCCCTCCCGAGGCCTTTGTAAAGGCGGTCTCCCTGTGTCCTCATGTGGTTGGTGTGGCTGGTCATTGTGCCTGTGTCCCAATCTTACCCCCTTACAAGAACAACAGGTTGGATCAGGCACTCCCCCACCCCTCTCCGTGTGGCTCCTTTTACTTCGATCATCTCTTTAAAGAGGCTCGCTCTCCAAGTAGTCGCATTCTGAGGTCCTGGTGGCCAGGGCTCTAACGTATGAATTTGGAGGGAATGCAACTGAGCCCTTAACCGGGGCTGGGGGACAGGGCTAGGAGGGACCTAGAGAGAGGCAGTGTCCCGTCAAGGGTGGTCAAGCAGGGAAGGTGACCGTGGCCCGGGCAGAAGGATTCAGGGAGCCAGCGTCCCCTGGGCCTGGCACCAGGGGCTTTTCGCACCTTGGGTCCAGGATTCCTGGCGTCAAGCATGCGCTGCCTGCTGTGGCCCAGGCCAGAGCGCCACCCTGAGCTGTGAGCATCTTTTCATCCTCTGTGCAGAGGGCCCATCGGCCCTCAATTGTGGCCAGTATCTCCAAGGACGCCAGATTGGCATTGTGTAAATGTCAGGTCTGGGGGCTGGGCTGGTGGGAACCAGGCCCTGGAGAGCCGTGGCTGGAGGTGTGGGATGGCAGTGCTGGGTCACTGACCCCAAATCCGGCTCCTTTCACTTTGAAGTTGACATTCTGAGGGCCTGGGCTGTCTTTTTAAAATGTCACCGCTATTAATAACACGCCTGGTGGAGAGAGGACTGAGACCAGATACCTAGTGTCCCAACCTCCAAGGCCAGGGGGCCTCTGGGGCTCAGAGGTGGGTGGTGCCAGTCGCGCCCAGTGAGGAGCAAGCAGACTTCCCAGGGGAAGCGGCATGGGTTGGGGGGAATGTTCGAATGGAGGGGCCCTCAGGGTCTGGGAAGAGGTGCCCTGGTGTGCACGATAGGAGACTCCCCTGTGTCCTCACAGCTTGACCTGGAGCAGCGAGTTGCCCTGTGTGCCCATCTGGGAGACGAGAAGTCTGGCCTCCACGCCCTGCCCCCCAGCCCAGGCCATTCCTGGCCCCTGCCCCCCCCCCCCGCCACGCACACGCACGCGCACACGCACGCGCACACAGAGCTTACGGCTGGGTACTTCTCCCCCTCGGCTGAAAACCTCCTCCTCCTCCCGTGGCCTCTCCCACCACAAGCCTGCCCCTCACCCCCAGGTTCCCGTGGTGGGGGGATTTTGCCCCAAAGTTGTCTCCTGACTGCTGCATCTCGCTGCCCGGCCTAGCCCCCCACTGGCCCTAGGCTGTCACCCCCTCCTGCGGTCCCAGGATGCTGGGTTCTCATTCTCCGGTCAGCGGTGCCCGGCTAATGTTCTGCTCGCTGTGTGGCCAGCTGAGTCTGTACCCACTCACACCGTGTCCCATGGGCAGGGGGTTTTCAGTGCTGTGGGGGAGTCACTGCCCTGGTGGGGATCTCTGGAGCCATAGTGCCTGGGAGTGGCCTGGCGGGGCATCAGGCCGTACCTGTGTCCAGTGTCTGTCCCGGTGTTGGTCTGCAGCAGCCCAGTGGGGCTGCTCTGGAGTACAGAGGCCACCTTAACTCCTAGTGATGGGACTTGCCTGGAAGGTTCTGGATGCTCCCCACAGAGTGTGGGACCGTTGCCCGGCCTTGGACTCTGCTGGAACATCCTGCAGAGGGGCCCAACCCTGTCTGGTAGGGCACTGCTGTGGTGGAGAGACCATCCTGGTGTGACGGTGATGCCTGATTAACGGTGACAAGCTGGTGGCCAGGTGGGCACAGGCTGCGGAGGGCCCTTGTGTTCCAAGGCTGGAGAGAGGTTAGCTCTTCTCTGACACACTGTTCCCCAGACCTGCCCGGGAGGGGAGACACCACGCCCTGGGGCCCCAGCCAGCTGTCCCCACCACTGGGGGAGGGGCTGTATTTTTATCCAATACCCCAGGGATTCTTGAGCATTAGCATGTCTGGAAAGGCGCCCAGGGGCTGGTGGAGGGAATGTCTGGTCCTGTCTGTGGGTGGAGTTGGCCTCTGGGGTCTCTGACTTCAGCTTTATGGCTCTGGGGCCATTTCCCTTCCCCCCACCCCAGAAGGAGACCCTGGCTGACCCAGTCCTTGGGCTGTGCCCTCGTGTGATGGGAGAGCAGGCCCAGAGGGGGCCTGTCTTTCCTTCTTTCTACTGAACACCTGGTTGACAGGCAGCGCTTGTGGGGAGGCCAGGGTTTGCAGGGCGTGCCAGGGCTGGGCAGGTGCTGCATACCTGCATGTCGGGGCGAGCTGGCTCATGTTTGTGCAGAGGCATATGCCCATGTGGAGTGCGTGTCCCCACCACTGTCACATGTGTCCCAGTTGTGAGCTGGGTCTTAACACAAAGGATGAGACCACGAATGTCACCAGCAAGGGCAGGAGGGAGGGACTCAGCTGCCTTGGATTCCCACCTAGGGGGCAGAGCAAGGGAGGCCAGGCCTACCCAGGGGGACTCCTGGCCCCGGGGTGAGGAACACACGTCCCAGGTGCTATAGCCCCAGACTTGTAGATGCCCTGTCTCTACCTCCCAGCTCTTGGACAGGTGGCTCACCCAATTTTCTGGCAGGAAGGACCCTTCTTCATCCAGTTTCTTATAGGCCCTGAGCCCCCTCTCTGGGGCTTAGGCCAGCAGTGGGGCACTGCAAACCTCATTCCCATGGAAGGAGCATCCGGGTCCCACGGCGTCGCTAATTCAGGCCACGGGCAGCTGTGCAGTTGTGCTGAGGCAGTTATTTATGGCCTGGAGAATTCCTGCCTGGAGCAGGCCCTGCAAGCCTGTCCCCGTGGGCAGGCGGTCATCTTCCCCAGGGGCCCCTCCTGGCTCTGTGCCCCCCCCACCCACGCTTTTCCTATTCAGGGTCTGGGTGGGGTTGTGCAGAGCCCCCGAGGGGTTCCAAGATGGGCAGGGGTGTGGCTGGGAAGGAGGCCTCACCTGGCAAGGCCAAGTTCCTTCCAAGCTTTCCTCTCCCAGACCCTGTCCTAGGCGTGGCTCTGAGCCCTCAGCTGCCCCCGCAGGAACAGAGCCAGAGCTGTGACGTAGAAATCTTCAGGGGAGCCTGGAGATGTGGTACAGACAGCTCAGGGGGGCTGGCTCCCCTGTCAGGCCAGAAGACTCCCCGGGAGGAGGGCCTCCCAAGGCACTGGAGTGCGCCACCACAGAGTGGCTGGCGAGGTCTCCGTGAGGCTCTGTGGGCTGCAGGGCCAGACCGGAGACACAGGGCGCTTTTCCGCCCGGTTGTGCCTTGCAAAAAATCCCGAATCGAGGTTTTTATTAAGAGCTAAGCAGAGACATTAGCACTTTTCCTAATGAGCATGGTCTTTTGAGAGTGTGCAGTCAGAGGGAGCTGTGGGCGTGTGCTCGGCTCCGTGGTGTCTGTGGGAGCCTTTCGCTCAGTGCTCAGGGTGGGGATCCTCCTTCCCGAGTAAAGCCGACCTCCGGCTCCTCTTCAGGCCAGTGCTTCGAAGGGCGCATCCAAGCCTGTGTGTAGGTGTGCGTGTGATAGGTGTGAGATGGTGTTTGGTGGGCGTGGGGGTGTGTGTGCAACTCAGACGGTCCTGCTCAGATGCGTGGGGGGAGGGGGGGCGCGGCGAGCGAGACACACAGGAACAGGAAGCGCACACACATCCAGGCGCTGATCTCTAGTGCCCGGTGCATGCGCCTGCTGTGGGTGCCGGCCGGCTCTGTAGCCAGGGCCTGGGCTCCGTGTGCCACGCGCCTACTGCCACTGGGCCCGACCTGGCTGGAGTCAGGGGACTGCCCGCCTCATTCCCTCCCTCCCATGGCAGATGGGCGCAGACACCGCTCTGCTCTGCGGCTGAGAACAATGCACTGCCCAGATTAGCTCAGTAATTACGTAGGCAGGGAGGGGACATCCGTGTCATGAGCTAGAGCTGCTCAGAACCCCATGGCGGTTGGGTTCTGCTGGGCGGGAGGCAGGCCTCAGCCCCTGGGCCTAACCCCAAGCTGTGTAGGAAGCCAGAGACCCAGGTCCTGCCCACCCAGAGGTCTGCAGCGCTCCTCTGTCCTGAAGGCCTGGGTCTCAAGTACTCAAGGCTCTGGGGAAGGGTTCCTTGCAGGCCAGGGTCAGAACTCATTTCCCTTGAGCCTCTGGGCACAGGGAGAAGCTCTCAGAACACACACACTTGGGTCCAGGAGAAAGGATGTTCTGGCGATGGAGTCATCCACTGGTAGGGTGATGAACTGGGTGGCTCCCGTGGGGTGTGGGCCCGCAGCCCCTCAGCTTCCCAGGGACAGCCCAGCTGGGCTTTAACTCCTCCCATGTGACCTTGAGCCATCAGGGAGAACAAACAGCTCCATGTTTGGCCAGCTGGCTCCCCACCCTGGCCAGACTACCGAGTATGAGAGCTAGTGTGAGTCACGCAGGCCCGGGCCACGGTGGGGATGGGCTGGGGGGAAGAAGGGCTCCCTGCACTGGAGTCCAGCCAGAGCGAAAGCTGGGAGGAGGTTGGAGCTCAGTCTAGGTGAGGCCTGTGGGATGCACACTGGGCAGGGGGCCAAGAGAAGCTGTAGGTGGGGACCCCCAGCCTCAGTCCCCATGGTTGCTTCTAAATCGGACCCTCCTTGGCCACCCTCACCTGTCATGACCATGGGTAGGCCATGGCACTGTGATGGAACTGGGAGGGCAGTGGGGATACTGCTGTACCCCACACTATCAGTGCATCTTAAAACAAGTGCTCAGGCCTGTGGTTCCGAGAGGTGTGAGCAGCCTGGCAGTCACCTGTCCCCACAGGAATGGATAAAGGGGCACCTGGGCAGGGATTTCCCCCATGTAGAGCTTGTGTGAGGGGCTCCCAGTGACCCCCAACACAGCCACTTAATTTCTGACTTCAAAGTAATCTGCCTGCAGCCTGACCAGCTGACACCCGCCCATCTCTAGTCTCTGCACCCCCTTTCTCTGGCCCCCTTCTGTCCCAGACTAAGGTAATCCTCTGGACCCCACCCCCTACCTCAATTAAAGCCTTGTGGCGATGGTTTCCCCCAGGGCAGTTTGGTGGGGAGGGAGCTGGGGATCCCCTGCCAGTGAGGAGTGATGGAGGGTGGGCTGGGGGACCCTTCTTCCAAAGGCCCCCTTCTGTCCTCAGAGGCTGCACCAGCTCTTCCTCAGGAGTTGGCATCTTGTTGTCATGACAACAGCTTCAGGAAAGGAAACTTCAATAGTGGCCGCCTGCCCCTGCCCTCAGAGGCTCTCTTGGGAGATCTGAGTGCCCGTCTGGGCTTTGGGGCGGAGAATGCACTCAGGCCCTGCTCTAGGAGCTCTGAGGGCCCTGTCTGCTCCCACGAGCTGTTGGGTGAGGTTTCTGTCACCTCCTCCATGAGACAGGGGGCTCCTTGGGGCCATGGCAGGTCTTGGGTGGCACAGTGGGCTGAGGATCCGAGTGGCTAGCTTTGCCCTGAGGCCTTGGGGGGCAGTACCTTCCCCCAGAGCCCTGGGTCAGTGCTCCTCGATGTTGGAGGGGGCTGATGTTCCTGCAGGCAGTGGCCTTACCCCCTGTCCCCAAGTGAGGCAGCTGGGCTGTACCAAAGGGGTATAGCCACAGAGGTGTCTGTGCTCCCTTGTGTGGCTCCTCCCAGCTCCAGGGGGTCCCAGTGGGATTCCCCTCCACCATGTGGGACCTCTTCGTTTCAGCTTCTGGATCCGGCCATGGTGGCACCCTCACTGACTGCCTGTGGCGCTATAAGGGGGTGTCTGAGGCTGTGGGTCAGTCCCACCTAACAGGGACCCTGGAGGTTGGGTCAGGATGTCTGATGCCACCATGGGGGCAAGCATGTGCACATGTGTATACACGTGTGTCCCAGACCCGGTGCCTGCTCCATCCCATGGCCCAGAGTTCCCAAAATCTGCAGATGAACACCCTACCCTGGGCCGGGCCCCATCAATCCAGTTGGAGCTTAGTTAATTAACTACCTCACTAATTACTTAACCAAGAACACTTATGGAATAATTGTCCCAAGCCACCAGGGATGGCTCATCTAACCTGGGGGGCTATACTAGTGCTTCAGGTGGGACCAGCCCCCCCAGACTGAGGCAGAAGTGTTACAGCCTCAGGGGGCTCGATGGTGGCTGGCAGTGGGGAATTGGTGA
Source organism: Macrotus californicus (assembly GCA_007922815.1). Lineage (NCBI taxonomy): Eukaryota > Metazoa > Chordata > Mammalia > Chiroptera > Phyllostomidae > Macrotus > Macrotus californicus. Next base: position 36,102 of record VMDR010000212.1, on the reverse strand, counting down.
TGGTCCACCCGCAGGGTATAGGCAGGTTCCATATCCTCTGCCCAGAGGGGGCTCTCATTGCCTCGGGCATGGGAACCCCCCCCACAAGCTGCCACCCAGGTCAGATCCCTGAGATGAGCAAAACCTTCCAGCCAGAGCTGAGTCCCCGAAGTCTTTGGGCATCACTTGAAAAACGAGAGCTGGGAATGAAGGGGGGTATGCCTGGCTCTGGGGTCAGGGGTTAAGTGAGCTGACATCCCAGGGCGGGCTGCCAAGTGGCATGGCTTCAGCACCCTGCCTGTACCTGCAGCTTCGCCTTTGAAGGTGCAGAGGGCCCGGCTCCCCATTGGTTGGGCTCAGCCCTGCCTGGTGAGAATTAGGTGCAGCCCCAGCTGCTGATCCCATCCCTGAGCCCCTCACCCTGGCTGGTGGCCATTGAACTCTGGGAGGAGTGGCTGGACTCTGCTGCCTGACCCCACCCTTCCGTGCACCTGGATCTACCCGTAGGAGGCAGATTTCAAACAGTATCACCCAAGCCTGGGTGACAACAGGCCACCAGGAAAACTCTGGGGTGCTGGGGGCCCCTAGGACGTGCTGGGGAGCACATTGCCCAGAGGGTGGCATGCATCGAAGTTGGGGGGCCATTAGGCCCTGTAGGGAGGCCACATGGCAGAAGAGCCAGGACGAGTCCTCACTGCGCTGCCCGTGTGCTGGGTCTCTGCGCCTCCCTCCTAACCGTACGGTGAGTCGTACCATGGTGAGTGATGGCGACTGCAGGCTGGGGGCTCAGGCGAGGTGGATTGTTGCTGAAAACCCCAAATACACAGATTACAGTGACTGTTGAGGTGAAACTCCTATACCATACAATCAGCCACTTTAAAGCGAACAGTTCAGCCCTGGCTGGTGTGGCTCAGTGGATCAAGTGCCAGCCTGTGAACCAAAGGTCGCCAGTTCAATTCCCAGCCAGGGAATGTGCCTGGGTTGTGGGCCAGGTCCCCATTTGAGGATGTGCGAGAGGCAACCAATTGATAAATCTCTCACACGTTGTTTCTTCCTCTTTTTTCCTCCTTTCTCTCTCTAAGAAGTAAACAAGTAAAATCTTTTAAAGTGAGCAGTTCAGTGGCATTTAGCACATTCACGATGTTGGGTCATCACCACCTCTTCCTAGGTCCAGAACATTGCCATCACCCCAAAGGGAGTCCCGTCGCCGAACCCCAGGAAACCACCATCTCCGTGGGTTTGTCTGTGGGCGTTTCATGTCCTGTCTATGGAATCGTGTCCTTCTTGTCCTTTGTCTGGCCTGTCTTCACTGAGCATCATGTTTTCAAGGTTCATCCATGCTGAAGCGCATGTCAGTGCTCCGCTCCATCTGTGGCTGCGTGGTGGTCCATGGCGTGGTAGTCCATGGCGTGGTGGTCCATTGAGTGGATCTACCATGCTTTATTTGCCCATTTGTGCACTAGTGGACATGGGGGGCTTCAGCTTTTGGCTGCAGTGAGCCGTGCTGCTGTGAGCACGTGTCTGTGCATCTGTCAGGGCACCCACTTGCAACTCCTTTGGGTGTGTGCCCAGGTGTGGCATGGCTGGTGACAGGGGAGCACTGGGTTTTATGATAAGCTTCTAGACGGTGGTGACTTGTCTTCCCTTGGGCTTGTTCGAACTGCCTGGGTGGGAGTGCACTCAGATGGTCTCTGTGGGTCCTGCCTGGAGCCACCCGAGTTCCACATGGAGCTGGCCGCTTACAGAAGGCCCTGCTGCCCAGGTTAGCCATCGCCCATCCTGTCTGCTCTCCTGGGGCTCCTTGGAGGTGCCCAGGAAAGCCTGCATGTGGGTGATAGGGACAGAAGGTGGGGACAGTCACAGAGCCACAGGTATGGGTCTGGGGTGTGCACTGCCAGCCCTCCTTCAGGATCCCTGCAGGTGTGAGGAGGGTTCGGGAGAACCCTCATTAGTGCTGTATGTCTCGGCTCCCTGTGAAGATGCCTGGCTAAGGAGGAGCCTGGCGTGAGTGTGTTGCCATGGTAACTTGGAAGCTGTAGTTCACCAGCTGATGCACAGAGCAGAAGACTGCGGTGCTGCTCCACTAGCAACGAGCTCAGTGTGTCTGCTCTGGGTGGGCAAGGAGCCCCCCATTTGCTGGGGGAGCCCGTGATGCAGGGGACCCTTCCCCCTACTCACTCACGCCGCCAGTTGCACAGATGACACAGCTGGGCCCTCTGACCCCCCACTTCGGTAACTCCACCAGCCCTGCATAGCTATACTGTGCGGGAACCCGGACAGGAATGAGGGAGCAAAAGTGGCCTTTTGACACTTCCTGAAGCTACTCTGCTCCCCTCCCTGGGCCCCCATCTCACCCCCTTCCCACAGTGAGCCGTGCATGGGCCTTCCTGTGAGGGAGACGGTCCCCCAGAACGTCCCTGCTCCCTGTGTGCACATGTGCCAGCGCGTCCTAAAGGAGCATTCTTCCGCACTACGGCCTTTCCATGAACGAGGCCGCCTGTTCCCCACTGCTGGCCCTTCCCACCCCACCCTTCCAGCCCACGTTTCTGGGCCAATACAGGCGGCACCGCTGCCCCCTTTTAAGCTGCTTTGTGGTGCTCCGTGGCCTCGTGCACCTGGCCACGGAGACATCCTGACGTTGCCTGCCTTACAGGACCGTGAACCATGCTGCCCGGCGCACCGGCCCTCACCACAGGGTCTCTCTGCACCCTGGCCAAAGAGGCTGCAGGTAGCTGGTTCCAGGAGCCCGACGGTTCTCTGGAACTGCTCTGGTTCTCAGTGGACATCTGGATGGGGCCAGGAGGGCTGGGGTTCAGGAGGGCTGTGCTGCTTTCTGAGCGGTGGGTCTCTTCACTGAGTGCTGCCCACTGGGCCCCTTCATCTGCAGCCAGCTTGGCCTCGTGTGGGGTACTTTCTTGGGCTCTGGAGCTGCTGTTCTCTCTCCAGCCCTCCTGACCCTCTCACATGGGTGTGGTCAGCTCATGTTCCCTTTCCCGTGGCCCAGAGTCAAGTACGCAGGATAGGCTCTATCCCACCAATAAATGTGCTTTTCTTGAGTAAATTGGAAAAACAGGGTTGAGTGCTCCTGAGAATGAAGGGGCTGGGAGGGGAAGATGGCGGCAGTGTAGGGGTGCAGGCAGGGGGTGGCAGTCCCCACAAGCAGAGCAGTGGGGAAAGGCTCACCCAGTGCCTCCGCCCCCAGGGCATGGAGGAGTTTGCCCACCAGGAGTCCACACTGAGCAGGGAGCACTTGGCCCAGGGTACCAGGGTGTCAGTCGCCCACTGGCTGTGTGCCTGGGAGCAGGTGTGCATGAGTGTGGAAATTCTGGGCCTGCCTGGACGTCCGCCCTTTTGATCTTGTTCTTATATCTCCCTGCCCGTTGGGCCACTTGTCCAGACCACATGGGAAGGCCTGAGATCACGAGTCTGATCAGGGTTGGAGGCCAGTCTCTGGGATTGGAGGCTACGGGAGGCCCACACGTAGCCAGTGCCCCCGGTGCTCACCTGCCCCTGAGGCCAAGATGGCCTAGAGCACAGGAGGCAAACACAAGGCCAGTGGGCCGAATCTGGCCCAGCACCTTGTTTCTACCCAGCGGCAGCACTGAGTTCTCACTTAACTGTTAAGGAGTAATTACATTTATACAGTCCTAAATTACATTCGGCCCTTTGAAAGCAACCGCCAACCGCGAGGCGGATATGACCCCCGGTGAAAATGAGTTTGGCACCTGTGGCCTAGAGCCACCTCTCTGGTCTGTGTGTCCCAGGCCAGGAGGCTCCAGCAGTGGGGTGAGGAAGTGTGAGGGGCCTGCTGTGCACAGCAGGAGTCAGCATCGCTTGGCTTCGGTATGCTGAGTGGCAGGCCCTGGGCTCCCCCCTTCCTGTTCTGGGCTCCCCCACTTCCTGTTCCGTGCCCTGGTGCCCTAAGGGGCTCAGGAAGCTCACATCAAGCTGTTGTGGATTCGGCCTAATGGAGCTTAGCCGGCTGAGCAGATTGCTCTGGGGAGTAGCAGCAGGCAGCACAGGGTAGGGTCAGCAGCTGGTGCCTCTCCTGCCTGTCCCTGAGTGTCTGTATGATTTCATGACAGCCTGGCAGGGAGCTGGCCTGTGGGACCAGGGCCTCGTACCCGCACAGCCCCCCTCTTACCATGGGGGCCAGGCAGCTGCCCTGCCTGCAGATCGCATTCCTTGTGCCACCGTGTCCCCCATTGGTCTGTGCCCTGCGGTTGGAACCACATCTTAGCAAGGGGTGCCCAGCTCACCTGTCTGTGTCCCGCAGATTAAAGCACCCCTCCATCCCTGACTATTGTGGCTCGGTTGGAACGTTGTTCTATAACCAAAAGGTTGCAGGTTCAGTTCCCAGTGAGGGCATGTACCGAGGTTGCCGGTTCAACACTCGGTATAATTCCCCAGTCCGGGCGCCGGTCCTTAGTCTGGGTGGGTACAGAAGGCAACCAGTCGATGCTTCTCTTTCACACCAATGTTTTTCTCTCGTCCCTTCTCCCTTTGTCTCTAAAAGCAATGAAAAAAAAGTTGTCCTCAGGTGAGGATAATAAAAAATGTTACAAAACCTTTGTCCTGCACACAGAACCAGCCCACCACCCCGGGCTCTCAGTGGGGAAGATGCCATGTCTCCCCACTCCGTGTGTCTGGAGTGGGGTGATTTGTCAGGACAAGGGACAAGATGGGGGACTTGGAGCCTTTATAGAAGACACTTGGACACTTTATTGAAGAGAATCTGGGTGAATCCTGTAGCCTCGCTCACCCCCAACTCAGCCAGGCAGTGTGAGAAACGGCTGGCTCTGTGGACCCCAGGCACCCTGAGCGAGCAGGCCTGGGCAGGCCGAGGCTGCTGCCTGTTAACAGGATTTGATTCAGGGGCCAGGACCGTCTATTGGTCCACATTGTCCTGCACTATACAGGCCATCGTGGGGACCCCTGCCCTGTTCCAGGACTTGGGAGGTCACTGTTACCGGTGAGAGCGCATGTCAGGGTTCCCCGCTGCTGCCAGGGAAGGGCTCACAGCCCCTAATGTGCACTAAACAGCCGTGCACCCCTTCTCCTGGCTTCCACACACTCCCAGCAGCCTCAAGCTTGGCCTCCCCTTCAGGTAATTTCCACCAGATGACAGGCGTGTGGGCTTTGTGGCACTCAACAAGGCGGGTCACGTGCCCTTGGGGTCCTCCTCGTGCACATGCCCAGGAAGAAGGAATTTGTGGCCTATTGCCATCTTTAAAAGAGGTCTTTGGTGGCTTTTATTAACCCCCTGGGAGTCCAGTAATGAGAAAGGGATTTTTTTTTATTGATTTGAGAGAGAGAGAGAAAGAAACATCAACTTGTTGTTCCACTTATGTATGTGTTCATTTGTTGATTCTTGTATGTGCCTGATCAGGGATTGAACCCACAACTCTGGGGTATCGGAACAATGCTCTAACCAACTGAGCTATCCAGCTAGGGCAATTGATGGGGTGGTTTCCACTGAAGCCTGGGTGAGCATTGCCCCTCCCCAGCCCTGAGTACGCCCTTCACAGAGTTGCTTCAGCACCATGGACAGAGATTGTAGCCTGAGCTGTCCCACTGGGCCTCATCCTCCCCTTGGCCACAGGGGGCCTCGCATTGTAGGGTTTGGGGTGTGTTGGAGCCATGTCTGAGAGGGAGCACTTCTCTGGGGGAGAGTCACACCAGGCCCTTCCGAGCCAAGCTCTCCAGCAGGGGCCTGTTTGGCTGGGGGAGGTCCCTGTAGTCTCCCTTACAGCTGTCCAGAAAAGGGAGAATCAGGAAGCTCCCTGGAGTCCAAGGAGCTGGGCCCAGGGCATTCAAGGATCTTGGGTCAGGAGGCTCGCTGCCGTTCCTGAGGCCTCTAGGCTGGGTAAGGGCCTCCCTGACTGCACGGTCCCGCTGGAGAGATCGTCACACTGAGCTGTGGACCCAGGCCCAGTGCCCCTCTGTGGCCAGGCCCCAGGCAGCTCGAGGGCCGCCTCCCTATGCCAGCATGGCCTCCACTTCCTGACCACATGTCAGCCTGGCTTTCTTGGACCCGCAGTGGAAATTGATTCTAATTTGTAAAACTTGATTTAAAACCTAAAGGATTTTTAATTAAAACCCAGAAAATCCATCTGTATAATTAAGCCTCCAGAAGTCACTGGGCTTCATGTGATGAGTGGCCAGCTGGCATGGTCTGTCCTCAGCTGTCCACCAAGGCGTGACTAGGGCACAGCTATGACGCGTGGGGATCAACCTGGTGTGCAAGGGTGCTGATTGAGCCCGAGCCCTCCCTAGGGGGGACCTGTGCACCCTGGGCTGGTCATCACCCCAGGGCAAGAAGGGCAGATGGCTCCATGGTGCTTCTCTCAAGAGCCGAGCACACGTGTGTGCGCCTTCACACGGACCAGGGCAAGGCCTCAAGGCCCAGGTTCGGGGCCCTGGACCTCGTTCCTCCCAGGCGTGCGTTTGGAGTGATGGGAGGAAAAGGACAGAGGTGCATCTTAAGGGTAATGTGGTTCCAACCCCAGGGCCACAGAACAACGGAGGACACGGTGGCACAAGGAATGCAATCCCCAGGCAGCCCTGAAAGGGTGAGTGCTTCCAGGGATGAACAGAGAACTTTCTGGGTGCCAGGGATGTGCTGATGGGTTCGTGACTCCAGCCACTGTGGTGATGTTCCACTTCTCAGACGAGCCTGTGTTCATGGCCTCCCTGCTGGGTCCTGGGTCACCGTTGCACGGCTGGTAGTCCTGAGTCTCGGGGTGCACCTCAAGAGCAGGGAGGTAGGCTGGGGCCAGCAGGGTCAGGGTGAGCTTTGCTTCTCAGAGGTTTGGGAAGGTGCTGACCCAGGGACCTCAAGCCACCTTGTCTGCAAGTTGCTGGGGCCCTGGGATGTAGTCCGTTCTGGGGAGTGGGCCTTCCTACCCCCTGACCTGAGTGGCTTCTCAGGGGCCCTGGCCCAGGCCAGTTCGGACACATTCACTCCACCACTGAGGACCGAGGTCCTCAGTTTCGTCCGACATCAGCTCCGGGGTCCAGAGCAGGTTCCTTCAAGAAGCCTCCAGGTCAGGAGATTCCCGTACCTGCCCCTTCCTTCTTTGTGTGGTACCCAAGAACCAGCTCGCATGTATGGGCCCAGCGTCCTGTGACATAGCCTGGGTTCCTCAGGCCCCTTAGTTGAGTCACCCAAGGCCCCAGTCTGTGTGGTGGAGCCAGACAGTCTGCCTCACGGGCTCCTCAAGACGTGACACGGAGCCGTTCCAGTGCGCAGGTGTGATGTGGGTATCTGGTGCAGCTTTTCGCCACGGTGTTCTCCTGTCCCCCCACCCACTCACGGAGACTGACATGCAGCAGGCGAGGCCTCCCGGGGCTGGCTGCAGGCCCTGCAGGCCCGGACTGCAGAGTTGCCCCGCCAGACCATTGAGCCTGTCCCCGTGGGGCCCGGGTGACAGAGCCCTCAGCGCCGCTTTAGCAGGACGCCGATCTCCATTTCTCTGCAGCTAACTCACAGCACAGGCGCTTGTTACTGCCAAACCCATTAAGTGTGCTTACGGCACTCTCGGTGGGAGCGTGCAATTACATCGGTGGCCCTGTGCCACACTGCACACGCGCTGTGGGCATGGGCCGCCAGCATCCACTGCTGTCCCGCCCTTGTCTGGGAGGCTGCGGGGAGAAGGGGCAAGGCTGGCTTTCGGGGTCCCACAAAGGAGGGCTGACACAGGGTGTGACCTCCTCCTGCCCATCACTGAGCCCGTCCGCCTGTAGATGGAGAGGCCCGAGCCTCGCCAGACCAGTCCCCTCCTTGACCTCATCACAGCACAGCCCTTGCCGGTTTGTTGCTCAGGGCTCAGAGCCCCTGGAAGGTGGGACTGCATGGACCCCTGGCCCCAGCGCCCCCATACAACAGGCACGGTGCGGGTGCCCAGGGCTACTTTATGGGGCACAGCCACGTGCCAGGCAGGGGTCCTGCTGCCTTGGTCACCTCCCAGCCCCACCAAGGGAAACATGGGGCAGGGAGCAGGACAGCACCGATCTGAAGGTCCTGGGGCCAGGATGTGCTGCAGCTGAAATGCTCCCATCCCTGTTGCCCCAGGACAGCCCCTGCAGGGCCGGGCAGGGGAGAGCCTACACAGGGCCCTGGCTTTCCCTGGGCTGTCTGCTGACACGTGGTATTTTCCAAGCTCCCCCAAGCACCTCGAAGCAGCTTCACTGTGGGCTGGGGGCCCTTGCTCTCCAGCCTGAGCAGGGCAGGCCGGCGACCCCACAGAAAGCCCACCTTAGGGTAGGAGTGTGTAGGAGGGGATCCTGACCTGGGGATGGTGTCGGAGGTAGGTACATGGAATTCCCCTGAAGTCTTGGGACCCTCCCAGCCATGAGGGACAACTAACTGTACCCACAGTGTTGGGGTGAAGCCTCAGCCCTCCAGCTAGGGGCCCCTACACACAGCCCTGGACTCCCACCTGGCCCTGCTGGCCTGGGATCTTGGACCTTTCCTCATACCTGATGTGGCTGGCTCACCGTAGGGCTCCCTGATTTCCTGGTGAACCAACTGGTGCAGGTGCACCCCTGCCTGGAAGCAGCCGGGGAGGCAACCACGCTACACCAAGGCCTGCATGAAGCCAGGGTGCCATCTGGTGGCCACTTCTCAAATGGGCGGGAGTTGTCCCTGAGGTCCTGGGTGGCCTCTTGTTCTTGTACCCAGGGCCAGCAAGCCCACAGGGTGGCAGAGGCTCCTGTGCTGGGCGCACAGTATGCCGGATGCTGACTTCGCACCCTGAGGCCCCGTCCTGGGCCGGACACCCTCCTTCGAGCAGGAAGATGTTCCTGGATATGGCCGTCCAGGGAGTGACTGGTGGGTAGGGGGGCAGGAGGGTGCGGGCCTTCCCCCACCTGTCCTTTATCCACATCCCGTCACCCTTTATCAAAGCACACAGTAGGGCTGTGCATCCTTTGGGCCCAGTCACTGAACTGACCCAAAGCTCACAACTTTCCTCCCCATCGCCATAGTTGGGACTTTCTGTCTGCTGGAGTCACAGGGGGGCCAGGGCAGTGCTGTGGGCAGGGGGCTTCGGGGTCCCCCTCCCAGTCTGTGGGCATCTACAGCACTTGCCGGAGCCCAGGCTGGCAGCCCCTGTGAGATGCGCACCTGTGTGTGACCTGGGTTTAGGTCACTGTGGTTGGGAGAAACCTAGTGAAGGGCAGCAGGTAACCTCCAGCCTCTGTCTAGGGTCTCACTCTGTGCCTCAGTTTCTCCTCTGTACCCAGGGTTGGTGTCAGGGTTCTGTCCCTTAACACCCAGATGGGGCAGGTGCAAGGGTGTAGAGGGTTTGGCACGCTGGCGGCAGTGGGGGGAATAGGGTGCAGCCCCCCTCTCCTGCTTCCCCTTGGCATCTACCAGCCTCCCGTATCAACCCTTAACTGCCTGTCCCACGTGGTTCGAGCACATCAGCATGCTGGTCATCATGCTCAACTGTGTCACCCTGGGCATGTTCCGGCCTTGCGAGGACGTCAAGTGCCGCTCGGAGCGCTGCAGCATCCTGGAGGTGGGGGCCTGGGCAGGCGGGGGCTGGGCCAGCCCGCTTGCCAGGGGTGACCCCAGGGACAGCCCCTCCTGGCATGTGGAGGGCAAGGGTCCCACTCTCGGGCCTCCCCCTGCCAGGCCTTTGACGACTTCATCTTCGCTTTCTTCGCGGCTGAGATGGTCATTAAGATGGTCGCCCTGGGGCTGTTCGGGCAGAAGTGCTACCTGGGCGACACATGGAACCGGCTGGACTTCTTCATCGTCATGGCAGGGTACAGCTCCATGCCACCCACCGTCCTGCTTTGCTATGCCAGGGCTGGCCTGGGGCCACAGTCCCTGAAGCAGCCTCTTGTCTGACCAGGCCAGGCCAGGAACCCCACCCCCTCAGGCTCCACAGGTGGCTCAGGGCCCCCCAGGGAGAGGGATGAAACAGGTGCATTCTAGAGGGGTCCAGGTGCGGCCTGGTCTGGGAGTGGAAGGTCAGTGTGGCCTATGTCAGGGGTGGACACTTGTCCTGGGGACCCCTGTGCTAGCAGCAGCAATGGTGGGATGGACATGGGATGTCCAGGAGGGTGAAGGAGTGCCCAGTGGTGACTCAGGGTGGTCCTCCTGCCTCAGGATCCAGCCTGGCTGGGTGCACGGCTGGGGGACTAGCTCTCCAGCATGTGGTCACCTGCCGACTGCCTGAGCCTCCCTCCCTCTGCCCCTCCCCAGCATGATGGAGTACTCTCTGGATGGACACAACGTGAGCCTCTCGGCCATCAGAACAGTGCGTGTGCTGCGGCCCCTCCGCGCCATCAACCGTGTGCCCAGTAAGTGACCACTCCTCCCTGGCACAGAGCAGGCTTTTATGTCTTGCTGGTCCTGTTGAGAGCTGTCCAGGGCCTGCTGGGACACAGGACCAAGATGCCACATTGCACATATGGCTTCTGGACACTGTGGCCCCAGCACTGGAGGAGGGACTGTGGTACCTGAGCATTTGCCACTTTTTCTGGGAAGGAGAGAGCAGACCCAGACTGAGCTGGGGTGTGATGGGCAGGCTGCGGGGGATCCTGACCGCCCTGAAACTCAGACCGTTCACCTGCACAGCCTTGAGGGTGATACTGGGTGAGGGGGCTGCCAGGCCCTGGTGGCTTCTTCAGCCCATCAAGGAGGCATGGAGAAGCTTCTGGGAAGTTACATAGCTGCTCATTGGGAAGATGGCCTGTCCTCACACTAGTCATCTGCCCACACGGGATGGTTCGGGATTTTTCGGTGTCTTCAGAGTGTTCAGCACTGTAGCTGAATTCGGGGAGGGGTGCAGTGCCCATGTGACTGTGTAAGGTTGCATGTGTGTACCTGGATTGGGGGGGCCTCTGCATGTACCATGTAGCTGTGTACACAGCTTTCTGGTTGCCTGGCCCAGGTCCTGATGGCCTCACTCCACAAGTCTGGGTTGTTAGTACTTTTCCTACAGCCCCCCCTGAGAAGTCATATACCCCCCAGGGCAGGTGCTCCCTCCCCCTGGGGCCATCAATTCCACAAAAGCGCAGGTGGGTCAGGCTTGTGCTGTGGGAACCCCCCACTCTGCCTCCCTCCAGGACAGGGCTCTGCTCCCTTGTGATTCACACCGGGATGGAAAGACTCTGCTCCCCAATCCCATACCTGGTGCAACACCTCCAGGTTCCCCAGCATGGAGGCAGACCAAAGCCCGTGTTGCTGGCAGTCCCTAAGGCTGCTGCTCCTGTGACGGAGCTAGGACCGCGGGACTCACGACCAGCCCTGGGGCGTGGATCTGGCCATCGTTCAAAGGGAAGAGGGTTGCACCTGGCCAGCAGCCTTGCTCCCCTTGCTGTGGGCCTGACCCAGAGGTGTCATTGTCCCTCAGTGTCTGCTGGACTTGTAGGGACCAGGTGCATGTCCCCTGAGTAGCTGCACTGCCCATTTGTGAGCAGTGGGATGGCTTGGGAGGGGTTGGGGGCCCAGGGGACACTCCAGAAGGTCCCTGTGCTGACTCCTACCCTACCCCTTGCAGGCATGCGTATCCTGGTCACACTGCTGCTGGACACCCTGCCCATGCTGGGGAACGTGCTCCTGCTCTGCTTCTTTGTCTTCTTCATCTTTGGCATCGTGGGCGTCCAGCTGTGGGCTGGCCTGCTGCGCAATCGCTGCTTCCTGGACAGCACCTTTGCCAGGTGTGAGGCCACATCCACCAGCAAGTCACGCCCCCTCCACAGGCTCTTCTGAGCGGCCCGCCCCCTCCACGCCCCGCCCCTTCGGCACCGCCCCCAGGGGCTCACCCTTCCTGGAATACCTCTAACTTGGGCCTAGGGTTCTGGCTTCTGGGTCTTAGTCTCTTTACCGTTGTTTTTATGTCTGTTTTTGTCTCTCTCTGTGTCTGTGTCTGTTTTTCTGCCTCTTTATCGCTCTCTCACTGTTTCTGTGTATCCTCCGCTGTCTCCCCCTCATGCTCCTTTCCCTCTGTCTGTCCTTGTGCCCGCACTGGGCCTCCCGCCCCCAGGAACAGCAACCTCAGCTTCCTGCGGCCGTACTACCAGACGGAGGAGGGCGACGAGAACCCCTTCATCTGCTCGTCACACCGAGACAACGGCATGCAGAAGTGCTCACACATCCCCAGCCGCCGTGAACTGCGCGTGGAGTGCACACTGGGCTGGGAGGCCTATGGGCAGCCGCAGGCGGAGGGCGTGGGTGGCACCGGCCACAATGCCTGCATCAACTGGAACCAGTACTACAATGTCTGCCGCTCCGGCGACGCCAACCCCCACAACGGCGCCATCAACTTCGACAACATCGGCTACGCCTGGATTGCCATCTTCCAGGTGGGCTCCTGCTCTGGGCTGCATGGCCTGCTCCTTTGCTTCCCCGTGGTGTCGGATGCCAAGTCCGCAAGGCCCAGAGGAGGGGCGGTGCCCGGTCGTGTTTACTTGCTCTGCCAGCCCCACATTTGGACCCTGAGGGGACACAGGGCCGCCACACTGCCGGTGCCACCCCCCACCTCCTGGGGCTGGGCAATCTGTGTGTCTAGCCACCTGCCCCCCACAGGTGATCACGCTGGAAGGCTGGGTGGACATCATGTACTACGTCATGGACGCCCATTCCTTCTACAACTTCATCTACTTCATTCTGCTCATCATCGTGAGTGCGGGGCGGGGGCGTGTCCCAGCTGGCAGGGCCAGACTTCCAGGGCGTGGGTGTCGGTGGGTGGACCTGCCTCTGAGTTGTGATAATCTTAGATCCATAAGCTCCTCAGTAGATGTGGTTCTGGGCCCCAGGGTCCATTCCTGAGCCTGCTGGTGCCCCCAACTCACTCTGTCCCAGCCTTTGCTCGCCCTTGGGGGTTCCGGCGTTGGCTGAGCTAGAGGGCACGGGCCGCAGAGACCCAGGGCTGCCCTCGGGCTGCTGGGCAGGCACGTGGGGCCCATGGCAGGGCTCAGAGCTTCCATGCAGTTCCCAGGGGGAGGGACTGGGAAGGTGCAGGAGGACAGCAGCCAGCGTGGGTGGTAGGCAAGCGCGCACTTCCAGGGGGCTTCAGACCCCAGGCCCTCCCAGGGCCAGATCGTGTCTGGAGGTTTCAGAAGAGTTGGGCCTCTGCACAGCCCCCGCCAGTGCGCGTGGCCCCAGGTGTGTCCCTCGCTTAGTGCAGCCAGGGTCTGTGAAGACCCAGCAGGGCACAGCACAGACAGATGGCCATCCTTGTCTCAGATGGTCATCACAAGCAGAGGAGAGTTTCCCAGGGTGACCGTGTCACAGAGGAAGGCCTGACTGCAAAGGGCAGGATGGCCACAGTTGAGAGGGTCTCATCAAGGACAGACCTGAGAAGGAGGGAGCAAACCTCACAGATGATGGGAAGGAGGGTCGCCCATGTGTCCTCCATTTGTCCCCAAATAGATGAGAAGCACCTACTGTGCACTGCTTGGCCCAGACGCTGGGCTCAGCATCGAATCAGCGGGGATCCCACCCATCATGGGGCGCTCCCGCTGGCCACACTCAAAGCCATGCTCTTGGCCCCTGGAATGAGCGGCGCACAGTAGGCCTCAGTGTTTCTCTCCTCAGGGACTCAGTCACTGTTATTTAGACACCACAGCCACTGCCCCGGCCTCCGGGGCAGATGGGTCTCCGTGTCCCCTCTTCCCCAGTTCCCTGGGGCACACAGAGCCTGGTGAGCGAGGCCCTGGACAGGCTGTTGGAAGGCTCAACACCGCCCGCCCGCCACAGGTGGGCTCCTTCTTCATGATCAACCTGTGCCTGGTGGTGATCGCCACGCAGTTCTCAGAGACGAAGCAACGGGAGAACCAGCTGATGCGGGAGCAGCGTGCCCGCTACCTGTCCGACGACAGCACCCTGGCCAGCTTCTCAGAGCCCGGCAGCTGCTATGAGGAGCTGCTCAAGTACGTGGGCCACATCTGCCGCAAAGCCAAGCGGCGCGGCCTGCGCCTCTACGCGCGCTGGCAGAGCCGCTGGTGCAAGAAGGTGGATCCCAGCAGCACCCTGCACAGCCAGGGCCCCGGACTCCGGCCGCGGCGGGCAGACAGGCATGCGGCCTCCATTCACCATCTGGTCTACCATCACCACCACCACCACCACCACCACTACCACTTCAGCCACGGCAGCCCACGACGGCCTGGCCCCGAATCAGGCACCGGAGACACGAGGCTGGTCCGGGCGAGAGCACTGCCCTCGCCGCCCTTGGCCAGCCCTGGGCCGCTCGACACCGAGTCGGTGCACAGCGTGTACCACGCAGACTGCCACGTGGAGGGGCCTCAGGAGAGGTCTCAGGGGGTGCGCGCTGCAGCCCCTGCCACCAGCCTCAAGCTGGCCATGGGCCTGGGTGCCATGAATTACCCCACCATCCTGCCCTCAGCAGCTGGTAGCAACAAAGGTGGTGCCAGCCCCGGGCCCAAGGGGAAGCGGGCCAGTAGGCCACCAGGAGCTGGAGGGCACAGCTCCCTCAGCCTGAGCAGCCACGACCCCTATGAGAAGATCCAGCATTTGGTTGGGGAATATGGTAAGGACCCCAGCCTCGTTCTGCCGAGACTGGGATGGGACCCAGGCATGTTGTCCCCACCCGTGTGCCTTCCAGCGAGGCCCTGGGTTTTTTCTTTGTTTGTTCTGTGCCTTGGAAGAGGGGAGGGGCTGGGGTACCTCGTACTCTGACACTGACACGGCAGGGAGGGGAAGGGAAAGAGGGTACCCCATTCTGTCCACCCTGTAGTAGCCCCAAGCAGCTGTCAGCGTAGTGGGCCAAGAGCCTTTGCCACGTGGATGTGAGAATGCTGAAGCTGGCAGAACATTGCCCCCACTCGGCCCTGCGGAGGATTGTCTGCCTGCGTTCACAGCCTGGCCCCTTCTCCTGAGGAGGGGTCGGACCCCTTCTGGGTGGGGAGACTGAGGCATGGGAACAGGGAGGAGTCAAGGTTACAATGCCCTTAAGGGTTGAGGGGGGGGGCCAGGAGCCCCTCACCATTCTCCCACCTCGGGGCCTCTGCTTCACCCCCCTTGGACTTGTGGTCGGAGGAGAGACACTGGGCCCGATGCAGGTTGTGAGGGCCTCCCAGGTGGTGTGTGCAAGTATCTAGACCAAGGTGCACCTGGAACAGGTAGGGTGTGTGCCGGGGCCATCATGCGTGTCCTCGTGCCCCGTGTGTGAGAGCCAGTGTGTCACCGCGCACCTGCTTTGAGCCCTGCACTACCCCTTAGGCAGCCCTGGCCGCGTGGGCCCCTGAGTAGCAGGGAATCTAAGCCACAGCTTCGGATGCAGAGTGTCCCCGCGTCCCAGAAACTGAGCACGAGGAAATGGTGCACAGTGCTCCTCGGTCACTCTCACGCCCGATCCGTGGTGGAGTGGTGATGGGTGACGTGTCAGGTTATATGCAGTGTCGAAGTTAATTTCACCTACTGAACACAGCTACTAGAAAGTAGCTCACGTCACATTTCTGAATAGTGTGGCCCTAGGACAGATGAGCTTCTCTGCCCCTCTGTGTCCCTGCCCCTGTACGTGAGCGGAGCACACCTGTACAGGGTGTGTACGAGTGTGCCCAGGTGTGTCCCTGGGTGTGCACCTGCATGCCCAGGTATGCGTGTGCAGGTATGCCTGGATGTGCCTGTGAGTGTGTCCAGGGGTGTGTATGTTCCCAGGTATGAGTATGCCCAGGTGTGCACTCTTCACCTTACACCAGCCTCCATGTGAGCACAGGTCCCAGGCACTCGCGGGTGTGACTGCTGAGTGGCCTGATCCTGCCTGTGCCCTTCACCACTTAGGACTGGGCCTGGCCCCCAGCCACCTGTCGGGCCTGAGTGTGCCCTGCCCCCTGCCCAGCCCCCAGTCGGGCACGCTGACCTGCGAGCTGAAGGACTGTCCCTACTGCGCCAGTGCCCTGGGAGACCCTGAGTGGGAGTTCAGCGACTCCGAGAGCGGAGACTCCGAAGGCAACGCTGTCTATGAGTTCACACAGGACCTACAGCACGGGGACCACCGCGACCCCATGCAGCCGACCCCAGCGGCAGACACGCCGGCCCAGGGCGGTGTGCGGAGGCGGACACAGCCGCAGGTGGCCTCTGGCAAGCGTGGCGGGCTGGTCCGCGTGTGGGCCGCCATCAGCGGCAAGTTGCGCAGGATTGTGGACAGCAAGTACTTCAACCGTGGCATCATGGTGGCCATCCTCACCAACACGCTGAGCATGGGCATCGAGTACCACGAGCAGGTAGGCGGGCGCAGGGACGCTTTACTCAGTGTGGGTCGGGGCCGTCGTCGGGACCCCTGGGGAGCACGTTCCTTGTGTGTCTCAAGGTTGCAGGGGACTCGTGGTGGGGTTGTGGAGGTTGGGCAGCAGGGGTGATGCTGGAGCCAGATGATTTTTATCAGTTACTCAACAAACGCTCGTCCCTCTTCCCCGGGCTGGGTCTCTGCTGAGTGTTGAACACGGAGACTCCACGGCTCTGGCCTCGAGGTTCTCTCCATCTGGGGAGGGGGTTGAGACCACCCCAGACCCAGAGACAGCAGAGTCGTCTGGTGGCTCTTCTCAGGAGGGGACCCCCAGCCCAGTTCTTGCAGAGAGAGGCCCCCCTTGCCTGAGACCTACTGGCAGCACCTGCTGGGAACCCCTGGTGACCAGGAGAGGTGGTGGTGTGGAACGGCCCCGGGAGGAGCACTGGGGTGGCGCCCAGCTCCCTGCCCCTGGGCACTGCACCCGGAACACCAGTCCGGGACAGCGCCACCCCTGGGGCTGCAGCGGCTGGGTCTGGCAGGGGTGGTATCCTCTCGGGACCAAGGCCCATTCACTTTTAACGACCAAATGAGCTTCCTCATTTCTTACCTGTTGGTCTTCTCGAGTCAGTGAAGCCATTTCCTTTCATCCTGGAGCAGTTGAGGGGAAATCCAGCAGTGTCAGCCGAAGGGAGGCCCTACATGGGCAGTTCTATCTGTGAGGGGGAGACCCAGGGCAGGGACAGCAGCTGACCTTGAGAGACCCCTGGTACAGAAGAGCCTCTTCCACACACGCACACACAGGTGCACACACAGGTACACAGTCATACATGTCCACATGTACATGTACACAAGGCTCGCCCATGCGGATGTGGACGTGTACAGACACGTGGGTGGCCATGCACACACCCACCACACACAGTACGTTTGCAGGCAGCACACACGCAGGTCACACTGGCACATGCACAGGTACGTGCATGTGAGCACACAGGCAGGTTAGAATGGCCCCACTAAAGATGGGCCTCAGCCCTGGCTGGTGTAGTTCAGTGGATTGAGCGCGGGCTGCGAAACAGAGGGTCGCCAGTTCGATTCCCAGTCAGGGCACATGCCTGGGTTGCGGGCCAGGTTCCCCAGTGAGGGCCAAGTGAGAGGCAACCACACATTGATGTTTCTCTCCCTCTCTTTCTCCCTCCCTTCCCCTCTGTCTAAAAATAAATAAATAAAATCTTTTTTTTTTTTAAAAAAAAGATGGGCCTCTGGGGCCTTGTGCCAGCAAGGAAGGGTAAGGTTTCCAGAGACCAGAGGGGCTTTTGGAGGCACCATCCCTTAATGTCTGTGACCCCAGCACCCCCATCCTAATCCCTGGCACAGGTGCTCCAGGTCCTATTCCCATGGCCTGTCCTTCAGGGCCCAGGGAGTCTTTAGAGCCCCAGTGCTCAGATAGGCCTGGGGGAGTCAGGGACAGTGATGCTGGGGAGGCCAAATGGGCCAGGGTCCTGCTGGAGAGGACACCCATGGGGCCTAGCTTCCTCCTTCAGACAGCAGCCGATTAGGTTCCTGAGGTGCCTACTATAGCCTCTGGGCCTTTGGCTCCTTGATGCAGCCTTACCTGCTCCCCATCAGTAGGGGCAGTGACTCTTCTCCCCTGATGGTCCCTCTGCTGCCCACAGCCGGATGAGCTGACCAATGCCCTGGAGATCAGCAACATCGTGTTCACCAGCATGTTCGCCCTGGAGATGCTCCTGAAGCTGCTGGCCTGCGGCCCGCTGGGCTACATCCGGAACCCTTACAACATTTTTGACAGCATCATTGTGGTCATCAGGTAGGTCCCTTCTCCCACCCTGGCCACGAGGTCCTGGGAGCCTCCAGTGTCAGGGAGCAGAACCCCCGTCAGAGGGAGGGACACTGCTGGCGCATTTTCTGGCGGGCTCCGGAGATGGGAGTGTGGTCAAGCTCCCTCACTGGGACCGAGTCCCTCCCTGCAGTCACTGTGGGGCATGCACAGTTAGGTCAGCTGCATGTTTCTAGAATCTACTGGAGCTACTCCCTGCAGGAACAGAGTAGGCATTCAGTGACCCTTCAGCCTCCTGGCTGGCCTCTGCTCAGAGCTCAGCCCTTGCAGGGAACATCAGCTCGCCTCTGGGGTGTCTGCTGCAGCAAAATCCATACAGAAAGGAGCAGGCGAATCTGGGGGGGAAGTTCCTTCTCCAGGAGGAAGTGGGGCCCTCGGGAGTCAAGGAGTCCCTGCTCTAAAAGAGAGAGGGATTTGAACAAGGACAGACGTACCAGGCATGGCGGTGAAAAGTGCAGGACAGGAAAGCCCTCAACTGAGAAGCTTCTGTTGGGGCCAGAGCCAGGGATAGCCGCTGGTTAGGTGGCTTTGGAGATGTTACCGGCAGTCCCTCAGCCCTCCTGGGTGCCTTGATGCAGCCAGACCTGCGGCTCCTCATGGGGTTGAGTGCAGGCCACAGTGGCTCCCAGGCTGGCATTCCTGCTTCCAGGAAGAGGAAGTTCAGAGTCAGGGTAGGTGCGGAGAACCGCAGTCAGAGAACAGCACCTCCTGACCCTTGGCCTGGCCCATAGCGTCTGGGAGATCATCGGGCAGGCGGACGGCGGGCTCTCGGTGCTGCGGACCTTCCGGCTGCTGCGGGTGCTGAAGCTGGTGCGTTTCATGCCTGCGCTGCGGCGCCAGCTGGTGGTGCTCATGAAGACCATGGACAACGTGGCCACTTTCTGCATGCTGCTCATGCTCTTCATCTTCATCTTCAGGTGGGCCTTGCCCCCCACAGGGGAGGACCCCTTCCCACTATGTTGGCTTTGGGGCCCTGGGCTATAGGGGCAGCCAGGAGCCTCAAAGCTTCTGCAGAAGCTCAGATGCTGGTTCCTTCATCCTAACAACTGATTGGGTGCCTTCCACATGCAGGCTTGAGGCATGTGGGGCCCCTGGCCAGGCTGTGCTCTCATGGGCTCACAGCTTAGTGGGGGGGACAAAGGGGGCCTCTGGATGGATAGATTGGGGACTGAGGAGAGGATTGGAGAAGGGGTGGAGACAGCCAGGCTGGAGTTCATTTGCTGAGCACCTGCTGTGCCAGCCTGGCCACAACTCGGGCCTCAGGGAGAGGCTGGGGTGGCGGACAGCCCTGGCAGGCTGAGTGAGACAGGCGTCCCAGGTCCCAGCCACTGCTTGGAGCCAGAGTGGCCTCTGGTTGTCCCTTCCTCCCCTGGCCTTGGTCTTCCCACCATGGACGTAGGTCCTGGAGTCCCAGCGGGGAGAAGCATAGAGGAGCAGCTGCTCGGTGCGCAGGTGACCAGCAGAGTGGCTCCCCTGCCTCACTCCCCTCTGTCCCTTCTCCCGCCACTCACCACACCCCTGCCTCTCACCCTCAGCATCCTAGGCATGCACCTCTTCGGCTGCAAGTTCAGCCTAAAGACAGACACTGGAGACACGGTCCCTGATAGAAAGAACTTTGACTCTTTGCTGTGGGCCATTGTCACCGTGTTCCAGGTAAAGCATGGGTAGGGACTGTCCCCTGATGTAAATGTGGCCAAAGGGGCATCACAGCCCCGCTCTAGTGCATGTCTTGGGCTGTGCAGGGCCAGAGCAGCTGAGCTCTGAGCCACAGTAGGGACGGCGGCCCCGCCCCCGGCACGTGTGCTCGCTGGTGCAGAGCTGCTTCTGTCCCGTGGAGTTGACAGCATGTCCGAGGTGGGGTTCACCCCGTGCCGCCCCCCACCCCCAGATCCTCACGCAGGAGGACTGGAACGTCGTCCTCTACAACGGCATGGCCTCCACCTCCTCCTGGGCCGCCCTCTACTTTGTGGCCCTGATGACCTTCGGCAACTACGTGCTCTTCAACCTGCTGGTGGCCATCCTGGTGGAGGGCTTCCAGGCGGAGGTGAGGGGGGCTTCCAGGAGGTGGGACCCCAGCACGTTAGGCGGGACTTGTGCACAGATTGACGTGGAGAGACGTCGTCCTCCTACCCCCTTACCTGCTGGGCCTCTTGGCACACCCAGCTCCACCCGCCCGGCCTCCCCGTGGGGAGCTCCACACGGGGGTGTTTGGCATGGATGGCTGCCACCCACGGGGAACCTCACACGTGCCTTCTGCTCTGTGGGACACAGGGTGACGCCAACAGATCTGATACAGACGAAGACAAGACATCCACCCACTTGGAAGAGGATTTCGACAAGTTCAGAGACCACAGGGCCTCAGGTGTGTTGGGGGATGGCGGGGCGATGCCTGGCCTGGCCCAGCGGGGAGGGGACTCCCGTGGGTGAGTCTTACGTGGGCAGATCCCCCTTCTCGAGAGCCCTGTAGGCACGAGTGGCCCCTTCCTCCGCCAGAGATGAAGATGTACTCCCTGGCCATGACCCCCAATGGACACCTGGAGGGCCGAGGCAGCCTGCCCCCGCCTGTCATCATGCACACGGCGGCAACGCCCATGCCCACCCCCAAAAGCTCCCCCAACCTGGACACGGCCCATAGTCTCCTGGACTCACGGCGTGGCAGTAGCGGCTCCGCGGACCCCCAGCCGGGGGACCAGAAGTCTCTGGTAGGTACTGTCTCCGGCCCCAGCTTTGGGGTGCCTTCAGGCTCCACGCACCCAGCTCCCACGGCCTTCCCCAAAGATGAGGCAGGGCCCCACGTCCCCACGCCTGCCCCCGCCGCCCCTCACCATTTCTTCCTGAGCCCCTGGCCCTGAGCGCTTTCCTCCCCGTGAACAAACCAGACGAGGAAATGCAGGGTTGATCTGCTTTCTCTGGTAAAATGCCAGGTGGAAGTTTATCTTTCAAGTTACAATCAAAGATGAAAGGTGACAGAGCATAAATCAGAAGGAAAGGCAGAAAAGGAGGCAGCAAACTGGCAGCACAGCAGCAGGTCACACATGACAGAGGCCCAGGGGAGGGCTCCCTGAGTCAGGAACAAGTGTCCCGAGGGGACTTCCCACACAAACCAGGAAGTGCCGTTCCCAGGGACACAGCCGCGTGGCTTTTCAGAAGGACGCGGGAGGGGTGGACGAGCAAGCCAAGCGGACACGCGAAGGGGTGGGATGGGACGTGGGGGAAACCCTCCTGCGGGCAACAGGAAGCACTGCCCGGCTGGGCCCAGGGTGGCCCGGTGACTGCAGCATGATGAGAGCAGCCCTGAGGGAGGTGGGCAGGGGCGGTTGAGGCAGCGCGTGCTAGACCCAGGAGGTGACGGCACCAAAGGAGAGGACGGGCACCGCAGCAAGTCCCTCCATCGATGTCAGTTTTACCTCATAAGACAGTGGCCGAACTTCTTTTTACAAGGCCATAGTCTGCCAATCAGAAACTGCTGTGGGCCCCACCCCAGAGGTCAAGGTCAGCTGTGGCAGTGTCCAAGGACGGCCAGTGGCTGGTCCCCAGCCCGCTGATGGCCTGCGCCTGCCCTCCGGGAGGCCTGCCCAGTGACACTTGGTGGCTGGATCTCCCGCTCATCGTTAGCCTGCTCTGCAGCTCAGGCACCCCCTGGAATAGCAGTTCGCTGACCTCTCCCTAGCAGGGTGGTCTGCACTCACAAATCCTACTTACGGATGTTAGTGCTGGTGGTGGTCCACAGATAAATCCCACCTGTGGGGTGCCCCGGTGGGAAAGGCCCCTGCGGCTGGGTGCCTTGGAGCCTGGGATGTTTAGGGGTACTTGGGGACTGAACCCCCTCTCTCCTTCCCCCTCCCCTGCAGCCCAGCCTCCGCAGCTCACCCTGTACCCACTGGGGCCCCAACAGCACCTGGAGCAGCCGGCGCTCAAGCTGGAACAGCCTGGGTCGGGCACCCAGCCTCAAGCGCCGGAGCCAGTGCGGGGAGCGAGAGTCCCTGCTGTCTGGGGAGGGCAAGGGCAGCACAGACGAGGAGGCCGAGGATGGCCGGCCCAGGGTGGGGGCCTCGCCCGGCTCACGCGCCACCCCACTGCGGCGCACCGAGTCCCTGGACCACCGCGGCACTCGGGACGTGCAGCCCCTGCGGCCGGCCACTCTGCTGCCCACCAAGCTTCATGACTGCAACGGGCAGATGCTGGCCCTGCCCAGCGAGTTCTTCCTGCGAATAGATAGTCACAAGGAGGACCTGGCCGACTTGGACGATGACATGGAGGATGTGAGTGGGTGTCGGGGCCCATGCCTCCCTCCTGTCACGGGCTGCTTCCCTGAGCAGAGCCTGCACATCACTCACAGGGGGCGATCTCAAGAGGAAGGGGAGGAAGTGGGCAAGCTGAGCAGGACTTGACCCAGTTGATGAGCCTCAGTTGATCCTCGGGAGATCGGGAACGGGATGGCCCCAGGGTCGGCCCCACCTCCAGCTCAGGGCCGTTGTGGGCCCTGAGTTTTTAGCCACAGATGGGCCTTTAAGGGGGAGGCGAGAAGGGCAGGGCCACCTTCTCGGTGAGGCACACGCCATTCCCCAGGGCAGTTCCCCGGGTGGAGGGCAGCCATGTGGGGGGCCGCTCTGTGTGGGAACCTGAGCACATCCATTCACCTGGCCTCGTGGACACCAGCATGGGTCACTCACCCAGTGCCCGTGTGAGGAGGATGAGCTGGCACAGCTGGGACTTAAGGGGTGGAAGGACAGGGCTAGGAGAGTCTGGGGTGGGCCTGAGAATCTGCCCCCTCTCCCCAGAGCTGTTGCTCACGCCTGCACAAGGTGCTGGAGCCCTATAAGCCTCAGTGGTGTCGGAGTCGTGAGTCCTGGGCGCTGTACCTTTTCTCCCCACAGAACAGGTAAGGGGTGCCTGGGCGGGAGAAATGCTGCCCTTTTGGGTCCTCGGGTTCCCTGGCAGTCTGGGAGCTCCCCGGGCCTCTGGGTCTCCCGCCTGCCCTCTCAGGACTGAGGTGAAGCAAGGGCTTCGGCGAGGCTGTCCCCAACCCCTCACCCAGTGTCCCCGGCCTCCCAGGTTCCGCGCCTCCTGCCAGAAAATCATCGCTCATAAGATGTTTGATCACATCGTCCTGGTTTTCATCTTCCTCAACTGTGTCACCATTGCCCTGGAGAGGCCCGACATCGACCCAGGAAGCACCGTGAGGCCCCCTTCTCCTTCTGGGGAGGGGTGGGTCTCTTGGCTGCAGCTGACCCCTCCCACCACCCTGTCTCTGCAGGAACGCGTCTTTCTCAGCATCTCCAACTACATCTTCACGGCAATCTTCGTGGCTGAGATGATGGTGAAGGTACCAGCATATCTGGGAGAGACCGGGGTCTGTCCTCTGGCCTTACACCCCCCCCACCCCACCCAGCAGCTCCCACCTGCTGTGCCCCTGTCCCCCACCCCATCTGCTGCAGCACCTCAGACCTGGGCTCCTCCTCCTCTGCACCCGGACAGGTGGTGGCCCTAGGCCTGGTCTCAGGTGAGCACGCCTACCTGCAGAGCAGCTGGAACGTGCTGGATGGGCTGCTGGTCCTTGTGTCCCTTGTCGACATCGTAGTGGCCATGGCATCTGCTGGCGGTGCCAAGATCCTAGGCATTCTGCGTGTGCTGCGCCTGTTACGGACGCTGCGGCCTCTGAGGTGGGCGGGGAGGGGAGTGGGTTGGGCCTGGGCCCAATAAGCAGACAGAGACAAATGCGGTGGAGGTGGGGCTGGGATCCGGCAGTGTCTTTGCGTGGGCTGTGCCCTCCGCTCCCTCGGTGCGCCCAGCAGCAGGCCCCTCTGCCCCGTGCAGGGTCATCAGCCGTGCTCCTGGCCTCAAGCTGGTGGTGGAGACCCTGATATCGTCCCTTAGGCCCATCGGCAACATCGTCCTCATCTGCTGCGCCTTCTTCATCATCTTCGGCATCCTGGGGGTGCAGGTGGGCAGCCCCGCTTGTTTGTGGGTGTCCTGTTCGAGAGACAGTGGCCTGTGGTCAACAGCCACTGGGCAGCCCCAGGCAGGCCCAACCTCGCCCCTCACCCTGGTACCCAGGAGGCCCCTTGTGGGGGCTGGTGGACTGGGGGGCACAGGGTCAGCCCTCTGGATGACCGCCTGCCCCGTCAGCTCTTCAAGGGCAAGTTCTACTACTGCGAGGGCGCTGACACCAGGAACATATCTACCAGGGCGGAGTGTCGGGCAGCCCACTATCGCTGGGTGCGGCGCAAGTACAACTTCGACAACCTGGGCCAGGTGGGCGGGGCGAGGGCGGGCGGGAGGGGCGGGCAAAGGAGCGGGGTGAGGGCAGGGCCGGACTGTCCTAGTCTCCCAAGAGGAGAGAGGCCGGGACCGCAGGGCTCCGGTGCCGGTGGCGGAGCTGTGTGGGAGGCCTGTGGGCGTGTCTGGGGCAGGAGGCAGTCGGGAGTGACCGCCATGCTGTGGCCCCACAGGCTCTGATGTCCCTGTTCGTGCTGTCCTCCAAGGACGGCTGGGTGAACATCATGTACGACGGGCTGGACGCCGTGGGCATAGACCAGCAGGTGCGGACAGGCCTGGCCCTCCAAGAGGACCCTCTCTGGGTATCCTCTGGATCATCTTAGAGAACCTCCTCCAAGATGCCGTCTTTGATCTCTGAGAGCTTGGGAGAGTTCCTTGTCATGGGGCCCTTTCTCTGGCCCTGCAGGCTATCCCACCATGGGACCCTGGGTTGGGGGGCGGGGCCCTGGGCAGGGCCCTCGGGCAGTGGGGACCCTCACACCCTCATGTGCTGCAGCCGGTGCCCAACCACAACCCCTGGATGCTGCTCTACTTCATCTCCTTCCTGCTCATCGTCAGCTTCTTCGTGCTCAACATGTTTGTGGGTGTCGTGGTGGAGAACTTCCACAAGTGCCGGCAGCACCAGGAGGCCGAGGAGGCACGGCGGCGGGAGGAGAAGCGGCAGCGGCGCCTGGAGAGGAAACGCAGGAGTAAGACACTCCTGGCGGCGGCGGTGGGTCGGTGCCTGTGTGCCTGTGGCAGGGCAGCGGGAGCCAGCCAAGCGGCGGGCTTTGAGGCTGGGTCTCCCTTGCACTTGTGTGCAGTGGGCACCCAAAGGCCCCTCCCTGGCGCTGCCCCCCTCGGCCCCCCAGCCCTGGCCTTGCCACGTGGCTCTGCACTCTGCCCGCCTTGTCTGGGCCTACACGGTGGCTGGGTCCTCGAGGAGGGGCCAGGCAGAGGAGGGCAGCTGCAGCGAGAGACAGGAGGCCCCTCCCAAGTGGCAGAGGAGATGAATGAGACTCCCAATTCTCTCCCCCATCGCTGTTGAGGAGGGTTCACCCCCATGCATTCTCATACCATGCATGGGACGGGAAACAAGCACACCTGTCTGAGACAGAGACAGAGACTTAGGGAGGCCCTACCCGGCTTGGGAGCAAGGAGGGCTTCCTGCAGGAGGGGGCCGCTGAGTGTCCTGCCCACTGCGGCCAGCTCAGACCATCTCCTTGTCTTTCCAGGCACTTTGCCCAACCCAGGTACCTGCCCCCTACCCCGCATGCCTAAGCCCCTTGCTTCTGCCAGCCCCTGCATGGGGCTGCAGGCTGGCCTGGCCTCCGTGCCCTGCCACTGCCGTGTGGAAGGGTGGACATCACAGGTGGATGCCAGGCCTGCTGGGGTCTGCTGCAGGGTGGGCGTGGGACAGCCAGGGCTGGGCGCCAGGCCGCAGTGGGAGGAGGGGTTGTCCACTGGCCTGCCTGGTGTCCGCGCCGCTGCTTGCAAGCTCGTGTGTGACCCTCTGCCCAGTTTGTATGCCTGTCTGCGCCCTGCCCTGCCCTGCTCTGAGATGCCTGTCGGCTCGCGGCTGCTCCGTGTTTCCAGTGCTGGCTCAGCCCTGCTGGCCACCAGCCCCCTACTGGCTGCGCGAGCTGAGCCTTCCTCTTTAGTGACTGCATGCCAGACCTAGGAGCATGAGAGTCCCAGGTCAGGGTCAGTCCCCTTGGCCCTGCCCTCCCAGGCCCTGGGACAGCCACAGCTCTCGCTCTCTGGCCCGCAACCGCGCATGATTCTGTGGCTGAGGCAGGTCCTCATGTGTAGTGGTGGCAGCTGTGTCCTCACCCAGTGGGAGCTCAGTGGGCACTGACAGGCCCTAAAGAGGTTACTGCAGGGAGAACATGTAGTGCAGACAGGCCAGTTGCTGAATGCATGACCCCCCAGGTGATGGCCATCAGACGGACCAGAAGCCTGGCAAACCCCAGACGAGGCAGTGGTCACTGACCCCTCGGAGGACTAGGACAGAAGGGTCTCTGGGTCTGGTGGCCAGAGGACAGCTCACGCCCAGACTGGGGGACGGTGGGAGGGGAGAAAGCTCCCGTCTGCCCATCCCTCATCATTTAGGCGTCTCTGAACACTGGCGCCAACCCAGGAGAGCACCAGCTTGGGAGCCCCCTGGCAAGGCAGGGTCTGAGCAGGGCCCCAGGGCAGAGCCAGTAGAGTCTCAGCTTCCAGGCCCACTCCTGGAGCTGCTCTGAGGCCAGGGGCCCCCGAAGCCAAGGGACCCGGCGGGTGGCCTGCCTGTGAGGCCCGCTCACGCCTCCCACCCTGACTTGTCCATCCGACAGCCGGAGCCAGACTCACAGGGAGCCACTTCTTACCTAGAATAGACTCCCCTTCCTCAGAGAAAGCCCCTCCTCCACCATCCTGACGACCCCTCCCATCTGGGCCTGGGGCTCCCCCCCAGGCCCGCCCCTGCCATCTAGCCCTGGTCACAGGCGCCCTCTCCCTGCAGAGGCCCAGCGCCGACCCTACTACGCCGACTACTCGCCCACCCGCCGCTCCATCCACTCGCTGTGCACCAGCCACTACCTCGACCTTTTCATCACCTTCATCATCGGGGTCAACGTCATCACCATGTCCATGGAGCACTACAACCAGCCCAAGGTGGGGCTCGGGGTGCAAAGCCCTGCCCACCCCGCCTCCAGGACCAGTGTGGGTGATGAGCCCCGGGAGGGCCATGGGTGAGGTCCGGCACCCAGTGGGTGGCCTGGATCAGGAGGTGCTACCCCGGGAACCGAGGGCGGGGATCTCACATCTGTAGGCCTGGATGAGCCCCCGCTGGGGTTTAGCCTTTTTACCATCAACTGAAACCCTCAGGACCACCTGCCCTGGAGGGCTCTCCCTGCCCCCTGAGTGCCTCCATCCTGAAGCTGGCTGCTGACGTGTCCATGAGTCCAGCTTCTCGGGCTGTGCGTTTCACAGTCTGGGAGAAAGCCCAACAAAGGGCTGACAGGAGACAGGCGGGCAAAATGGTCAGCTTTTTATTTCGCTCCAATTACATCTGCATCACCATCATTTCATTAAAGAAAGGGCATCCCCCTCCCCCCCCCCACCTCGGGAAGGGAGGGTTCTCGGGGCATCAGAGCCCTTGAGTCAGAACCTACTCAGCTTTTCCAGAAGCTGAGCTCTGGCTAGCAAGGGCCAGGCCACCCCGCCCCAGGCCGTGGGTGGGGCCTGGTCAAGGCAGGTCCAAGAGTCTGGACTCAAAGGGGCAGGTTCCTCCCACCTGAGGGCTGTTCTCAAAGTGCTGCAAGGGCCTGTCCAGCGGATGCCTTCCAGACAGGCGCAAGCATGCATGCAGCAAATGCTCGATAGCGGGCCTCAGACAGACCTGTCCTCTCCTTGCGGCACTCAGATTGGTACAGGAGAGAGATGGGGCCGGGTGACCCGGACCCAGGCGCTGGAGGGCTGGGTGCCGCGGTGGGGGGAGGAGGCGGAGGGGCAGTCTAGGCCGGGCGGCCCCCGCAGCCTGACACTCTGCCCCCAGTCGCTGGACGAGGCCCTCAAGTATTGCAACTACGTGTTCACCATCGTCTTCGTCTTTGAGGCTGTGCTGAAGCTGGTGGCGTTTGGGTTCCGGAGATTCTTCAAGGACAGGTATGTGGGGTGGGGCTACCTGGCACCCTGAAGGACCCGTGGAGCTCTTGGGGAGGAGACAGGTGAGAGCCACAGCCTTCTGTCTGCAAAGGTGACGGTGCTGAGCAGCGGTGTGGGACACACCCCATGGGTGACACCAGGACGTACCCTGTGGGTGACAGGACGCTCCCAGGGCGATAGGGAGGGGATGCCTCTCTCTAAAGGGCTGCAAGGGGGGAGAGGAGGCAGCACAACACTGAGCCCAGCCGGCCACCCAGGTGGAACCAGCTGGACCTGGCCATCGTGCTGCTGTCCATCATGGGCATCACGCTGGAGGAGATCGAGATGAGCGCGGCCCTGCCCATCAACCCCACCATCATCCGCATCATGCGCGTGCTGCGCATAGCGCGAGGTAGACACCCAGGGGGCCCTAGGGCTGCCGCAGCCTCCTTCCTCCGCCTGTCCCAAGGCCTCAGCAGGTGGCTGTGCTGGCGGCAGGACTATCAGGGATGGGGCGGTCCTGGGGCCCAGCCACCTGGGGGGGTTCAGACTGGCCCTGGCCTCCCATCTGTCTCTAACACTCAGCTCTTGACCCTAGTGCTAAAGTTGCTCAAGATGGCCACCGGCATGCGGGCCCTGCTGGACACAGTGGTTCAAGCCCTGCCCCAGGTAGGTGGACAGCTGCCCCCGGGGTGGGCACAACAGAGGCCCCCGAGAAGACAAGGCTGCAGGGAGGGCCTTACTCAGTGTCGTTCATTCGGTCATTCGTGTGGTCATTTGCACTTGTGAAAGCCACGTTTGTCACCCTCCGTGTGCAGGAAACAATGGCTGTGCTGGGAGGGAGACGGCTGTCTGCCTGCCCTCTGGGCCTCGGTCCTTCTGGGGAAGACCGAGAACCAGTGCCCGCCTCCCCTAGTCCAGTACTGGACACAGTGGGATTTGGGCGGAGGGCAGAGAAGGTAGCCACGGTGGGCTTGTCTGAGTTCCGAGGACCACGCCCAAGGCTCAGGTGTTGGCTGAAGACCTCTCCTCTTTTGGCACCAACTCAGGCCCTGGGTCCTCACTTCCTGTCTATTGTCCCCACCCTGGTCCTTTGGTGGCAGCTTGAACTGGAAGAAACCCTTTGCCTCATCTGGGTGGTATCCAGTTTTTCTGCCAACCCAGCCTGTTCAGCCATGTGTCCATCTGCCCACAGTTCTAACCCTTTCAGCCAGCCAGCCGTCCACCCATGTGTCCATCTGTCCATTATCCAGCCCGCACTCACGCCGCGGCTGTCCGCCTGACACCCTGTCTCTCCACCACCTACTCACCTGTGTGCCTGTCTGTCCACACGCCCTCTGTGTGCTCCCTCCTTCAGCCAACCCCACTTCCCCCTTCCCAGCATTCCTCAGCCCTATCTGAGTTACAGTCCCCAAGGTCCTTTGTGCCCACCCAGTGTCTGGAAGTAACTGAAAGGGAGGGAAGCCTGGGCCTGGCCGTGTCCCAGAGTCTGGGGCATGGGGGTCACATGAAGACAGTTGCCCCGCCTGGAAGGCAGCACAAGTGCTGGGAGGGTGGTCAGTGAGGTTCACGGTAGAGCCTTGGACGAGGCCACTCAGCCTGCAGAGCTTGGCTTTGGCCTTCCCATGGGGACCCCGAGGCTGGAGGCCAGCCCCACACAGTCTGTCAGAGCCTTCAGAGGCAGGGGTGGCCATGGGTACAGAGTGGGTGCAAGAGGCCGAGGAGGGACCTTGAGCACTAAGCAGGACAAGGAGCCCCCCAGGTACCATGGGAGCTCCGGGGGTGGGGGAAGGGTAGTGAGGGTGGTTAAGAACAAAGCTTCAAGGCCAATTCTGGGAACTTGACCTCCTGCCAGGAGCATGGGGTCAGGGTGGCTAGGAGGGCACCAGGCACGGAGTGCACAGCAGGCAGGGTTGAGGCCTGACCTGGTTCTGCTTCTTTCTCGTGTAGGTAGGGAACCTCGGCCTACTTTTCATGCTCCTGTTTTTTATCTATGCTGCCCTGGGAGTGGAGCTGTTCGGGAGGCTCGGTGAGTGCGGCCCGGGACAGCGCAGCCCACCCACAGGCAGCTTGCCGTGGCCTGCGGGCAGCTCGGGGCACTGTCCAGACCGTGGCAGGCCCTGCTCCCTCAGCACTTCGCCACACAAGGCGGACATGACTGGGCACATGTTGGAGCACCTGCACACACACACACACGTGTGACACCACAACTGTGACGCACACGCATGCACACGCCACCAGATGTGCACACAGACACGCACATGCACTCAAACCCCGGTGAGGAGGGCAGAGCCACACGGGAGCCTGAGCACGCACCCCCACATGACACACACGCATTGCCCCGGTCTGCACGTGGCCCCCGGCGGGCAGTGCTGCAGCTCGTGCTTCTTACTTGCCACCAAGGATGTCCTTAGGCCAGTCCGGGCAGAGGGCAGGAGGGGACCCTGTCAGGCAGCCCAGTTCCTATTAGGGTTCCCCTCCCTTCCCGCCAGCGTCTTTTGCACACTTGGTGTTAGTGAGCACTCTGATTCTAGGAGCCACCGTGGGCCTGCCTGTGAGGTGGGCTCAGGTAGTACAGTTTGGGCTCTACCTGGAGGGGTCCTTGGGGCCCAGCAGCTGATGCCCCAGACTCCAGGCCTGAGTCCCGGCCCCTGGCCCAGCCTCATGCTCCAGGGCGGCCCCATTGCTGACCCAAGAGGGGCCCTGGGGAGCAGTCAGTGCCATCTCCGGGGGCTGAGCCAGAGCCCGCTGGCACCAAGGGCTTGGCCTGCCCCATCTAGAAAGCCCTAGCTAGGACAAGCTGGGCTTCAGGCAGTCCCCGTGCCAAGAAGGAGGAAGAAGAGACGCGCCCCCCCCATGCGCCTCCTGCAGGTGCCACCTGCCAGGGGTGCCCAAGTTAGGCTACTGCCTGGCACCCAGAGGAGCATGACTGCCCCAGGGCAGGGCCCACAGCACACCCCAGGGTCTCGCAGATGCGCATGCGCCCTGCCCCCGCGGTGCAGCTGACCGCGACGGTCTCTGCCCTGCAGAGTGCAGTGAGGACAACCCGTGCGAGGGCCTGAGCAGGCACGCCACCTTCTCCAACTTTGGCATGGCCTTTCTCACGCTGTTCCGTGTGTCCACGGGGGACAACTGGAACGGGATCATGAAGGTACCAGCCTGAGCCAGGTGGGCGGAGAGGCGGGGTCAGCCTGCGCCCCCCTGCAACTGCCCCTTCACCCACAGGACACCCTGCGGGAGTGTGCCCGTGAGGACAAGCACTGCCTGACCTACCTGCCGGCCATCTCGCCCATCTACTTCGTGACCTTCGTCCTGGTGGCCCAGTTTGTGCTGGTCAACGTGGTGGTGGCCGTGCTCATGAAGCACCTGGAGGAGAGCAACAAGGAGGCCCGCGAGGATGCCGAGCTGGACGCGGAGCTGGAGCTGGAGATGGCACAGGGGTCCCCCGCCCGTCCCCAGCCCACCACCCCGCAGAGCCCAGGCACTGGGCCTGATGCCCCCAACCTCCTGGTTGCTCGAAAAGTGTCCGTGTCCAGGATGCTCTCACTGCCCAATGACAGCTACATGTTCCGGCCCGTGACCCCGGCCTCAGCCCCGCACCCGCACCCGCACCCGCACCCGCTGCAGGAGGTGGAGATGGAGACCTACGTGGGCACTACCTCCTCCGGTATGGCCCCTGAGGCAGCTAGAGGGCTTGGGCAAGGGGGAGGCCGTAGGCAGGAGGACTCAGGGCAGGTGACAGCTGCCTGGTTTAGACACCTTCCTGCCCCAGGCTTGGCCACCTTTGAGCACTCGCCACCTGCGGAATCCTGCGCCTCCCTCCAGGCCTCGTCAGCCTCGCCCCCCCCTGCCAGGGGGAGCACCCTCCTCAGCCCGCCCCCTCGGGGTGCAGCTCACTGCCCTGGCGTTAGCCACCTGCTCTGCACACAGGTAGGAGAAGCGCCCTGCAGGGCCTGAGGGGTTTCCTTTCCCCATTAAAGATTGAGTGATGGGGACACTGAGGAAAGGGGGTGCTTTGTGACTGGAGCCTGTGATGACAGAGTTCCCAGCCACTAGGAAGGACCACATCCCCTCCTTGGGCAGCGGCCTTAGCCCTTCACAGCACCCCCAGCAATCACTCCTGTGGTCCTCGTCTGTGACCACAGACGCCCCCCTCCCGTCCTCGGGGTACCACGCTGGGCTGGTGGTGCGCAAGGTTGCCCGAGCCTCGCTCTTTGCCCAGCAGGGTTTCCAGGCTCCCCTCACTCTCAGGCTCCAGCTCTCCACTCCTCACGGCCCCTCCCCATCATAACCTGCATGGACAGTTGACACCCACATGCAAGGTGGTCCCCAGGGTGGTATGGGTGGGGCTGTGACATCCATACCAGGGGTGCTCGGCCCCACCTCACCCTGAGTCCCAACCTCAGGGCGATGAGTGCCTACAGGCCCAGGTGGGGAGGGGTCTCTGTGGCCCCGGCTGCTGGATGGGCTCTGCCTGGTCTCACCTGACCCCGTGCCTTTGCAGGAGGCTCTGCACATCAACTCCCTGGAAACACAGGTTGACGGCCCTGCAGACTGCAGCCTGAGCTTGGGGGAGCCTGGCGGGAAGACCGCCTCAAGGCATGTGTCCCTGGCGGACTCCCTGCAGTCCCCGCCCCTCTCCCCGAGGCCCAGCAGTGTCCGTACCCGAAAGCACACTTCTGGACATCGCTGCATCTCCAGTCGGCCACCAGCCACAGGTGGGGAGGAGACGGAGGCCCCAGACCCAGCCGATGAGGAGGTCAGCCACATCACCAGCTCAGCCCGAAGCCCCTTGCCTGAAGCCCACGGAGTGGTGGGTGGCGAGCCAGACCTGGGCAGGCTCTACAATGCAGACACCCAGGGCTTCCTGGACCAGCCCAGCTTGGTGGACCCGCACCGGCAGCACTCCGTGGAGCAGGGCGGAGGGGACAGCCACTCAGAGACTGGCGAGGTGAAGGCTCAAGCCCCGGAGGCTGAGCCAGCTGTGGGGGCACGCAGGAAAAAGAAGATGAGCCCCCCATGCATCTCTGTAGACCCCCCCACGGAGGACGAGGGAGCAGCCTGGCCCCCTGCAGCGGAGGGTGGCAGTACCACCCTGAGGCGGAGAACCCCATCCTGTGAGCCCATGGATGGCGTGGGGGTAGACCCTGCCACCAAGGGGGAGCGGTGGGGCTCGGTTTCCTGCCGTGCGGAACACCTGACCATCCCCAGCTTTGCCTTCGAGCCGCTGGACCCTGGCCCCAGCGGGGACCTGTTCTTGGACAGTGGTCACAGGGTGGCCCAGGAACCCAGAGCTTCCTCAGGGGTCCCATCACCTGCTGAACCCCACAAAACAGAGTCTCCCATGCTCTCTATCAACCCCCCAGAGAAGGGGCAGGGGCTATACCTCAAAGTCCCTCAGAGCCCCCCAAAGAAAGCAGGGTCCCCTTCAGCCAGTGCCACAGCGGGTGACAGTGAGGATGAACCTGTGTAGCTGGGGGCATGATGCCACATAGGCTTGGCCCTGGGGCTGGGTTGTACTCGGTGGGGTGGTGGCCCTGGAGCAGGGCCCTGCATGGACCCCATGCCGGGCCCCACCTGGGGCAGAGGAGCCCAGAAGACACTTGCCCAGGGAGAGGGAGGCAGACGATGCTCTTCTGGGCGAAGAGGAACGAGGTTAGCTCCTTGGACTGCGGGCCTGGGCCCACCCATTCAGGCCTGGGTTTCCCCGAGTCCCACCGCTGCGGTCTGAGACTGCCGGCAGCCCAGGCAGCTGTCCCTGAGCAAGAGCTGCGTTCATGGGACCAGGACTAAAACGTGACCAAAAGGAGAAAGGCAGAGGTTGCCCAGCACATCCCCGTCTTCACGTCCACTTGTTTTTATAGGGAACACACACTTGGGGCCACTCATGCCCTCGAGGGTGGCAGCTCGGTTCCTGAGGCCCCCACAACCATGCCTCACCGCCACTCACAGTCAGCCCCCACCCCTTGGCCCCAGCCCTCGTTGCTGTCTCTCCATCTCCCATTCCGGGCCTCCTCCCCACCGTTCTGTCCAGAAAACACCCGTTGACTCTGGCCTCTCTGAAACAGCAAGTTAGCAGGGAGTGGGGAGCCATGCAATAAGACCTGCCCCCCAGGGCCCGGTGCCTCTCAAGGCCATCCTGGGGTCTGGGAGGAGCCGTTCCCACCAAGGCCCCTTTGTTTCACTTTGTTCCTTTTATAAATTCAGGTTAAATGTTGCAATAATCTGATGCAGAAAATCCAGCTCAAAGGGAAGGACGACAGAGCAAAGCAGAATAAATACTAACTTATTTAAGGGACAAGTGAGATGACAGAATCAGTCCCTCCTCATGAGTGTGTGGCACAGCTGGGTGATGACAGCTAACGCAGAGGGGTTGTAGGGTCCCCTCCCGAACACCTGCCCCACCGGTGTCTTGTGGCCCCCCCGCTCGGGCAGACCCACGTACTGAAAACCTCAGCGGGAAGAGCTGAGCCCGTCGTAGCAAGTGCACGTGGTGTCCTTCACATGCTGGAGAAACGTGTGACAGCATGGGAGCTGGTTTTTGCCAGAGCACGTGGCAGGGACGGGGGGAGGCCTCACAGGGAGCTGGACTGTCAGCCTAGGGCTACGAAGGGCACCCCACTCTACCAGTCACCCTGCCCTGAGGTCTTCAACCCCCAAGCCCTGATCCTTGACCTTGCCCCACGTCCTGCTGGCCTCTCAGGGACCAATCTTCCTCTGGAGCCCCATGAGTCTCTTGTCCTTGAAACCTGGTCTTGGGGGGTTTCTTAGGAGGGTCCCTCCTTCAAGGCCCAGGCTGAGGTCGGCAGAGACATCTCAAGCCAGTCTCACCGACCCACCCACCCCAGTGTTCCTGTCCCCACATCTGTTCCCCAGTCCTGTGGTCACCACAGATCAAACGGACACAGCAGAGCTGTTAAGCTCCAGGGAGCCCTTCCTAACTATCCTTTATCAGGCCAAGGCCTGATGACCGAGCTGATTAGAGGCCTTTGGGGGGTGGGGGTGGGGAGGCAGACTTTCCTGCCCAACACCTCGCTCAGCTGTAATCATGGGCCTGGTTTGTAGGCCCCTCTGTGTCTGCCACACCCTCTTAGGTGGGTAGAGACAGGTTCACAGAATGTGAGAGAGGACACAGCTTCTCTGGACACAGACTTGTCCCCTTCCTTCTAGCACCCAGCCTGGACCATGGTCAGAAGTGTGTGAGCCACATTGGTCCTAATGATGAACAGGATGACAATGGCTTCGTCTCGGGGCGGGGGGTGGGGTGGGGCGGGTGCTGCATTGGACCCATCGCAGGAACATACCTGGGAGGGTTCCCTCTGCGAAGAGAAAACAGCCCTTTCTGTCCGGCTGGGTGTGCAGTCGGAGTCTAGCCAGCCCTCCCAGGCTCTAGAAGGCCTGATGGTGCCCAGTGTGGGGGTGGGGGCAGGTCTAGAGTAACCCAGGTTCTCTGCCTCCTGGACCCCCAGTGACCTCCCTGGTCCCCACACGAGAGGATGTCGGGGCCCTCACTGTCCCAGTTCGGTTCACCTAGAGCACTGAAGCCCTGCTCTCCCCACTGGCACCCTATCACATGACTCCTTGCAGGGTGCTTGCACCCTCACGGTTCCAGGCCTGCTGTCGAGCAAGAAATTCTGACAACCATCCATGTGGTCCCCTTGGGGACTCTGTGACCAGACTGGTTTCTGTGCCCATTTTACAGGAGAAAACAGGGAGGAGCGTCGTGCCCCACAGTGCCTGCCTCTCCTGGCCCTGACGGGACAGGCCACCTGCAGCCCAGTGTACATGGGGCTCATGGGCCCACCCAGGAGGACCCTGGGGACACAGAGGGAGGGCTGTCCCCTCACTGGCCCAGCGGAAGGCCAGCTCAACCCTGATAAGCCAATACTCACTTTATCTGTCACTTGCCACTGACTGAGCTGGCCAAGTTCCTCGAGATCCCAGGACCAGATAAGGGGAGGCCCGGGGTACCCAGCCTCTCCCCTGCTTGCCTGCTCTGGGTGGGGGGGTCTCAGCCCCAAGCCCTGCCCGTCTGTCTTTCCTTCCACACCCACCAGAGGAGGCCGGTGGCTTCTTGTTTCTCAGTGTCCTCCAGCACGACCAACACTTAGAACTAAGTGTGACGTGCATGCATAAGGTGAGCAACCCAACGAGGTCACCCCCAACCACAGCGGCAACCGC